>JAVSCE010005339.1:0-336795 GCA_032199065.1 Smutsia gigantea | reverse complement strand
TTGCAACAACATGGATGGAGCTAGAGGGTATTATGCTCAGTGAAATAAGCCAAGCCGAAAAGACAAGTATCAAATGATTTCACTCATATGTGGAGTATAAGAACAAAGAAAAAAACTGAAGGAACAAAACAGCAGCAGACTCACAGAACCCAAGAACGGACTAATAGTTACCAAAGGGAAAGGGACTGGGGAAAATGGGCGGGAAGGGAGGGATAAGAGGGAAAAAGGGGCATTACGATTAGCAGATGTAATGTTGGGGGGGGCACGGGCAGGGCAGTACAACTCAGAGAAGACAAGTAGTGATTCTATAGCATCTCACTACGCTGATGGACAGTGACTTTAATGGGTTTGGTAGGGGGACCTGATGAAGGGGTAGTTTAATAATCATAATATTGCACATGTAATTGTAAATTAATGATAATAAAATAAATTATATTAAAAAAAAAAAGAAGGCTCCGCTTACTGCAACAGACCATAGTTCATCAGCCCCAGTACAGCTGTTGAGGGGAACAGTCCATCAGAATTCTGTGTGGAGAGACATCCCTAGACTATTGACTAAACCCAAGTAGCACCTCCACACCTCTTTTAGGAGGGCCAGGGGATGAGAGGCAAGTAGGAAACCAGCTCCGTGAACCCTCATCCCCAGCCTCCTCGAAGCTATGGTTTCTCCGTGGCCTATGTCGGCTGACAGACGTCATGGTCACAAACCATCACATATCTTCCCTGCTGGCTCATTGTAGGGAGCAGGGCTGACATGTGTCACCATCCTCTTGCTGTTTCTTCCCTATTTGTTTACTTCTTATTCTGGTTGGGGTCTCAGTCTTGCCGCAAACTTTCAGAAAGCACCCACCTTGAAGATACAATGGCAGTTTTTTTTATGATTCGGGCCATTCAGTGAACAGAGAATAGGTTATTGGCTGTTTGAGAGCCCTCACTGCTCTGCTAACTATACCCCTGTTTTTTTCTCTGTGTTCACCTGGAAGATGTGCCTTCTTCAAGAGCATCTTGAATCTGTCCAGAAGGAATTCATAATTTTCAACAGAGATAAGTAAGTAACTCCTGGAAGAACAGCAACCCAACAAATAATAGAGTGTTTCAGCCAGGCTTTACTTGCAGAGCCATAATATATTTTGAAACATTTTTTATTCTTTCTAATTACAAAAATGATTTACATCCGTAATAGAACATTTGGAAAATTCAGAAACCATTTTTTTCTTGTACGAGCTTCCAAAAACTTCAACAGGTGAATTAGCTTAGCATCAAGATTTTGTTAATGGGTAGGGCAGAGGAAATGGGACTTAAACACTTAAAATCAATGACGTTTTTAAGTTTCCCTTCACTCATGCCTCTTTATTGAATTGTTGGGATTAACACTGTCGCTTCAAAGCTTGAATCTTTTCTTTTCCTTTTCAATGAATAAACCCTCTGTTGTTTTTGTTGTTTTTCCTTCTAAGAGTAAAGAGGGACTTTCATAAAAGACAAGCAAATCTAGCCTTGGAACAAACCAAAGACCCACAAGAAGAGGACGGCCAGAATAAGAACCTGGGAAGTCCTCGCAACTTCTGATCTCCCCGCCAGGAACTGCTGACAGCCGTCGCCTCTCCACACCTCACACACCTTAGAAAACGTGAATGAGTACCTTCGGAAACAGGCAGCATGACACAGTAAAGAGAGTCCCCAGGCTCTTGGAGTCTAGTTTCCCACTAATTAACTCTGTGATCTAGAGCAAGTCACTTAACCACTTTCTCTGCTTTGGTTTATTCATCTAAAATGAGAGGGTTATACTAGAAGGACTCTGCCTCTTTACTGCTACCATTCTGTTATTCTAAACAGCTTTTATTTTCATTTTAAAAGGAATATTTGGATGTAGATCTACTTTTCCACTCCTTCTAATCACACTGAGACAAATGGACAAACGGACACAGGTGGGTGATTGAGGGAGGCGCTTCAGAGCTCAGAAATGTCAGAGATCAGAAGCTCCGAGCCTGACTGCATAGGCATAAGGTATTCAATTGGGAATAAATGACTGGGACCACGTTAGAAGGAGCCAGGTTTATGAAGGCCTTCCTGGGGTGGGCTGGAGGCAGCACGCCCTGTCGGCTTGTATCAGCCAGCGAGAGCCTGCCGCACATCTTTCCCAACACCCGGGTCGCAAAGTTGCAATTGGTGGTGTTGGGAGTATTTACACCACGGAAAGTGGCAAATGCTACAAATGCTTGTCTCCCTTCCTAGCAAGCCAGTTGTTAAGTATTTATTAGCACCTTTTTCAAGTAAGAATGTTCATTGAGAGCTGATTGTCCTTTTAAGATTATCAGAGACCTATGTCTGGAGAGGAACAAGAAAGAATATCATCACATTGAAAACATGTCCACCTTGTAGTACAGTGAAGCTGTATCTTGTGCAGGAGTTACAGTCTTAGAACGGAAGGTGAATTTGGAGGATAGTCATATTTACCCTTGAAAAGTCTCTCGAATTACGTGTAACATATGGTGGATCTCTTCACCGTGAAGCCCAGGACAGTGAACCGCCTTCAACAATGAACAGGTCACTGTGTGGGGTTCGTTTTGATTTTGTCTTTTGTTTTTACTTTTGGTCTCATTGTGGGCTACTGTCAGATAAACCAAAATGGTGGACAAAATTGTATCTATGCCTTTAAACTAGAATTGCACTTAAACATCCGGTGGCTCTCCCATCAGAGGGGTCTCAGGCCCAGGAGGCTGACCTACACTTGCTGCGGGAATGGTGAGCAGAATTGCCTAATTATTTAAAATGTGATTGATGTCTCACTCTTCTGCCTTTTGCCCTATTTATTTGTTTGCCTCATACAATTCACTGAAGTGAGACATGCCTGTGATGTAACTCCGCCATCCTGAGACACAGATCTCAGCTGAGGAACTCTTCTGGGCGATTTACGGGTGCCACTGCATGGAGAGGCCAGAGGTGAAGGGGCTTCATGGGGGATTGCTTTGACCTCTTGGTCCCTCAGATCGCCCAAACCTTGTCCTCACCATGCAGAGTATGGGCCTCTCCAAGACGGCAGTAAGCTGACAGCAGGCAAGACCAGATGGGTGCCCATTTGGGAAAGCAGACAGACGGAAGTAGGCAGAGCAGCTACACCTGTCTGCCACAGCAGACCTTCCAGGAGGGAGGCACCACTGGGGCAGTAATCATGGGTGGAAAGCCAGGGCTGGGTTTTAACTCGGCATTGGTTTTCTCCTCACTGAGCTAATAGGCCCAGGATTTCCGGCAGAGCTGTGACATAGCACCTCTCTCCTTTAAGAGCAACTATATTTTTGTTAAGAATTAAAGCCAGCTCTTTTGCTCTGTTTGGTTCCTTTTCTCTACATTTCCCACACATTATTTGTCCATGCTATTTTGTTTTTTTCCCAACACTGTAAACTCTTAAGCACTTACTCGACTTCACAAGGACGGGGGATGGAGTGAAAAGAGCAGAAAGGTGGCCAGCGCCTGCTCCAGGATGGGAGCCCCATGGGCGTCAGGGGCCACCTGCTTGCCAGCTCCCATCTTTCATCTGATTCAAGCCCTGACATGCGCTGCACTGATCTCCCCGGCCACCAGGCTCCTCCTCTGGCTGTGACCCCGTGTGGGTCACCCCAAAGGAGAGACTCTGGGAAACGCTTAGCAAGAGGCAGTGGGAGGGGCGGGCTCTCCACTGGGACGGGAGCTGATGGGTGGTGCCACTTCGCATCTGTGCAGTCTATGGTGGGACTGGATTACAATCCAAGACAGCCTCTAGTTTGAATCCCTAGTTCTCCAGTGAGCTGCTTCTGCGCCCGAAGCACCCCTGAGGTATTCAGGAACCACGGACACACTGACTGCAGAGCAGAGCCTCAGAGCAGTAAGACGGTTTTCCAATCCAGTCAGCTTGTAAGCATGACTAGGGAAACCCTACGATGGGTTTCCAGTTAGAAAAGACAAAGTGTGGCATCCCTACCAGTCCAGAGCAGCTGATTATAAGTCATAACGGATTATAACTCCCACCAGTGTACATCAGGACAAAAAAGTTTTCCAAAAATTAAAAGAATGCCTAAATCCTTACCATAGATGCTGAAACTAGATCCTTTAGTCTTATTCCATAACATGGGCTAAAAGTTACTATCCTACTGACAGGAACACGTCTCAGCTAGACCCATGACGACCAAGGCTCAGGGCCAAGGATTTCAGAAAGCAGAGCGACCATGGCATTTTGTCTGGTTTCCTAGCATCTTTTTCTTCTAACGGCTTCCTCGCTTACCTGTGTGGAGCATCTGAAAAGCCTGAGGCTTTGAGGAACAGAAGCATCCCGGGTCTGACATCAGGGCCACCCACCCCGGGGCAGCCGGTGCCCTCTGGGGGATGCGCAGGCAGCCGAGCCCTGCGAGCCTGCCCACAACCCTGACTCCGGGGAAAGAAATGCTCTGCTGCTGGCTAACGTATCTCCACAGCGGCTCTGGGGCAGGCGGAGGTCCCGGCTAGGGCGGGAGCGAATGTCACGCAGCACACCACACCGCTCCGTTAGTTAGGGTCATTTACTTAGTGGTTAGGCTTCTTCTGGTAGGTTTTAACTAGACATGACTAGACTATCTCATCACCGCTCTTCCAGACTGATGGATGGATAACTAGGGAGAAAGAATTGGTATCAGAGCCAGCATGGACCAGCCTTTTTCTACTTTTAGCTGATGCGGTAATGTTAAGGCTTTAACTCTTCACAAGCTGAATGAAAAGGACAGTGAGTTTGTTTCAGCGCCCAGGCGTCCCGTGCTTGGTCTGCCCACACTCCTGTTTCCTACTGTCTGCCTGTGATTGCTGTTTCTTACAAGCTCGCGGTGTCTGGTACTAAACACTGATGTTAAAAATTCAAAATTCTGTGATCTGTGCTGTTGTGAACAGGCAGCCCTTGGGTGGGACACGTGCTTCTGTTGAGTGTCACAGATATATAAAGTAAATGTGCCTGGTGTATTAAAATGTCTTCTATGTACGGCAAGCCACTGGCTCCTCCTCGTCAGCCTTGTGTGATCGTTTTCCCTCAAGGTAGTGGCTGCCCAAAGTCACTGTTCTTATTTGCATTTCCCACCCTGAGCAATGTCCTTTAGAGACAAGCTGGTGTTAGAGATGGTGTTCTAGAACCATGGAATACAGCAGTTTAATTGATCCACATGTATAACCAAAAACTGACCCTGTGAGCATTTCATTCACACCTCAAGGAGCCCCCGAGTTCCAGACTTTCCTTTCACTAGGACCTTGGCGCACAGCCGGCCAAGGCACCTTTGTTCAGCGCTGTTCCTGTCCCTCAGCACCTTTCCCCGGTCTCATCCCTACACCCGAGCGGCAGATGGTTGCTCCAAGGCCCATACCTGGGGCAGGAAGGTAGCAGGTAGCTCTGAGCTCTTGCAGCAACGTCTGCCTTAGGAGAGAATAAAGGGACCTTTCAACTGCCTCTCAGACCCACAATAGCTTAGCAGCAGGTAGCCAGCTGGTTCCCTGGGTTTGTTCTGAAATAAATAGGCTCTTGTTAAGTCCTGTGGGCTCTAAGGTCCTGCATGCCAAGTGCCCCATTGTCCAGATCATGTTAAGTGTCCTGTTCTGTTCTTGGCAGCCAACTGAACACAGGGAAGGATCTATAACTCTTGATTCTTAGGAGTGCCTGCCTTAACTCTGGGATCTCATGTTTGCAGACTGCTCTGGCCCTTTCATCCATTTCCTGCTCCTGTTTGGTGTCCCCTCTGATAGCCTGATGCTGGCAGAGCTGACCCCAGAAGGGCCTTTTTATTCCTCATCAGTGTTCTCCTGCCCCACCTGGTCAAATGAGACTCAGCCGTAATCCCTCCAGCCCAGAGAGATGTGAGAGTCAGTCATTGTATCACTAACATTAAAAAAAAAGTTTCATCCCATTTATAACCCTGCAACCTAAGTTCATTTTAAGCATTGACCGTGCCCTTTACGCCCACTCTAATCCTAGGCAGAGCACAGATGCCTCGGTCATGAGCAAGAGAGGTGTTTCACCAACACCGAGTTCAAAACACAAAACGAGACTACGGGTCAGACTTTGAACCTCAAACTGAAATAATCCTTTACGTGCTTAGATTAGCTTTTGATGTTTTCTAAGCATCTGTGTTAACAGGTGTCACCACTCCGTGCTCCTGTACGGACAGCACTGTTCTTCCAACCAAGACGGGCTCATCACACATAAAAACAATTGACAAGGAATTACCCTCCTCCACCTGCTCTGTGACCACCCAGGCACTTCGCTGAGCAAAGCACTCCTGCCCCGTGGGCTGGAGAGAGGTACTCGGCCACCTGCTGGTCTTGCCGGCCCAGCATCCACCCCCTCTTCTTCTGGCATCACAGATCAGTTTTCTTTGAGTTACTGAGTCCACGTGCTTCAGGGGCTGGACATGGCAACAGAGATGGCCAATCAGTCTCCGAGTCTCCTGGCCACAGTGACTAGCTCAGTGTGAACACCTGAGCCAGCCCAAACCAGTCAGAACCAGTCTCTCTGGCTGGGCCTATTGAGGGAGTCTCTCCTTCCCTGATATTGCTAAGCAGGTAAAATGAAAACCGGGAGAAGCTGGTGGCTAGATTCGTTCCCACATGGAGAGCTTTCCTAAGAATGACACTTACTAAGGTGAGCGGGGCTGAGAGCCAGAAAGCTGCAGCATTCTAGATCCAGCTCTGCTCGAGTCTATCCAATCCATCCCTGAAGTTTTCAGTCACACCAGACTTTTAACGTACCTAAAAAAACCTTTTGGCCTACATTAGTCTACCACTGCAATAAAAAATGTCCTACCTAAATTGGAATTGGACCCAGGAGTGTTTTCCAGGAAGGGTTTAGTATAACAGTAGGTCGAATGTTAAAAGATGAGTCAAGATAAAGGGTTCAGTAGTGAAAAAAGTTTGAGAACCTTGAATTGGACACATTTTGAAAAACAAGATTTTTCAGACTTTAACTTGATGATGTATACTTTAAACCTCCCAATAGAGTAGACATAGTAAATAATCCTTTCAACACCCTTTAGACTCCTTGGGGTCAGTTTTGCTAAAGAATATATCTTGGGAAACGCTTAGTTTGAGTTTCTCAAAGCCTAGGCTTGTAGGAAGAAGCAGAAAATGCTTTAAGGGGATGACCAAACAAACAAAAACCTTCCGGTCCGTCCTGGACTCAGCTAGGTATATCCCAAATGGCAATGCCTTCTACACAAATGCTAAATTTGATGATCCATAGGAAAAACTTGAGTCACTCTCCAGTGTTTCAATCATGGTGATTAAGTTCTGTAGCTAAAACAAAAAGTCAGCCTCAACTGGAAAGACATAAACTCTGCACATTTTCTCAGGATAACCATTTTCACCAGGTCTGCTTCTCTTACCGTTTGTTTTATTTTGCAATTTTAATACCTTAAGTGAAATGGCACGTCGCACACAGAGAGAGCTATGGCAAATGTGATTTTGTATTTATTTTAATAACCAGGTTTACATTAACAGTCACTTGATTTTTTTTTTTTTTTTAATCTCAGCTAAACTCAAAACACAGTTTTCTTCACGGTTCAAACCAAACAGCTCTTCACATTCCAGAGCTGCCTCACAGCTACCACAGGTCACAGAGAGGTTTACGATCTGTCCATATTCACCAGACACAGAACTGAACACCCACGCACCACTTTCCAAAGAGGGAACTTACAGTGAATGCTGGCTGCCCGGGACAGCCCATGGGTAACATGTGGGACTCAAGCTGGAGTTTTCCAGGGGAGAAGGCCTGGAAACTTTGGGGCCAAGAACCAAAGTTGGGACTCATCCACCCGTTTAGGAAGGGCTTCTCAGGGTAAGCTGAAGTCCAGGATCGGAACGGAGGCCTTTGGAGCACAGCATGATCCTCTGGGTGTGTGCATGAAGAAAAAGGCCACACAGGACAACTGGACTTGGAAGAAAACCCATTTTGGGGATGATTATGACTCTGCCACTTTTAGAAAACTTGGCGGAAATTTCTCTACTGGGGTGGCTGATTTAACAATTCCATAGATACCGTCTCAATTACTCAAGCTTGTGGCCTGCCCGGGGAGGACCCTGGTTGGTTACCATCTGGGTCTAGCAACAATGTGAGAAGGCTGGGGGTAGGTCGGGCATCCTCACGGAGGGGCCGGGCCGAGAGAGGAGAGGGCCAGAGAACGCTTGGCGGCAGGCGGAAGATGCAGCCTGCCCTCCCAGGCCTGGGTGAGATGCAGTGAACCCCAAGCACCACGGCTCCCGGGCACGGTCACTTCCTACACCCTCCGTATCGGGATCTTTAGTGTGTCCCGTGGAACAAGACACACTTGGATATAGATTTTAACCTAAGTACCAAGTCAAGGAAATAGCAGGAGTTTTCTTGGCAGTCTCAGGAATTTCTATGCTTGGAAAGTTACTAAGAACACGCGAAGAAAGGGAAGCTTTCTCAGACCACATCGCTGGCCCTTGATGCAGCATGGAAAGCTCGCACAGCATATGAAGTTCTGGTTGAATGCGTCATTTAGAAATCCCCAAGTATAGCGTAGATGACCAATTTGGCCATGAAAGATTTATTTTCATGGCATAGAGAGATCATGGAGGGACAAGTTAGACTCAGGGTCTAGGGAACAGCAGGGCGTCCACAGGTTTATTTATGCATCTTTTCCTCCATCTGGTGGTTGTGGCTGGTACTGCAACACATATCCTACAGTCCAGTCCAACCAATAGGTAGGTAGGTGTATGTATGCTTCAGGTCTGACAAGCTCCCTCTGCGAGCAAACTGTCATTCTGAGTTCTACAGTCTTCGAGTTACAAATCAAGAACTACATGCCCCCTTCACTCAAATATCCCTTAAAACAAAAGCACCATGAAAAATCCTTGAAATAACAAGATTCCTTACTATGAGAAATAATTTTTTCCTGATAAGAACAGAAATTAGCTTGCTAGGGGAAATCCTCTTCCTTGGCTATTTCCAAATTCCTCTCTGCCACGTGTTCCATTTTCTCTGGTCTTTAACTTACTAAAAACCTGCATCAGAGATAATGGCTTCTCCTAAGCACCTGAAAGGTGTCTGAGGTGTGCTTTTTTTCTTTATAACATACCCAGGACACAGCGTTACGGGTTCTACGAGCTGGATCCCCCAGGCACAGAAGTGTGACCCCAGGCTGGATATATTTTCCTTTATATGGGCCTCTTGGATCCACGGATCCTCACGGAGCCCACAGAACTTGTTCGTTGGACATTCAGCTCTGACAGACAAGACAATGCAAGCACTCCTTGCTAACGTCCTTTACGTGACACGGGAAGGCTGCATGCCACCTCCACTCACCCCGGGAGATTTCAGCACAGAAACAAAAGGTTCCCCCACAGGACACGCTAACAGCAGGGGGAACAGATGGTTTAGGATCGATGAGCGGAATGGGGGCCACAGACGGGGCGCCCTCTGCTCCAGACTGGCTTTCCCAAACCCCTGCTTGACTCCATTATAAACTGAGATTACCTATGGGTAGTCAAGTGTAGGGAACACCTAAGGAAATAAATTTTCAAAACAAAACATCCTGTTCAATCGTGGATGTGCCTGGAGCTCAAGATATCGAGAGAATCACACACTCACCCCTGGCAAGGGAAACCCTTCCATTCAGTCCCATCTCAGCTCCAGTCCTAACTCGGGATGCCAGAGGCCTGCTGTCTCCTCTCTTTACAAAGACGGGCGCTGAGCGCTGATGTCCAACACATGCGGAGGGCAGGTGGCAGGGCGGCCTGGCTGCCCTCCCCCACGGGGCCTGCGCTGGGCTCCCGGCTGCTGCCTTGTAAAGCACCAAAGAGGCAGGGAGGGTGAGAGAAGAGAAGTGTCCGCTCCTCTCTCCTCTCTCCCTGCCCAGCCCAGGAAAGAAAAGAATCTGGAAGCAACACTGAGACAGAGGCCCAACCCAACACCAGCACGGTCAAGCAGCTGGAAGTTATGGTTGGGTTTTGGTGTTTTAATAAAATGTTCAAAGGAATAAAATCTAGGAGGGGACATGACAAGGTCTGGAACCTGAAGACTGAAGACCGCCTGCCTTCTCCAGACCCCAAGGGACCGTGCGGAGGTGACAGCTCCCCCAAGTGGCCATCTTCCATGGAAATAAACATGCGTCATCAATACAATACATGAGACCCCTTATGCTCACCCACCCACCTCCCTCTACAAGCCCCACCCCAGCCCCTCTGAGCCCTCTGCTTTGCTCAGGACTCCCACCACCCGTGCACCCCAAATAACGGCGTCCCTTTTGTTCATGTCCCTGACATCCCAGCTTTGTCTGTCCCCGTGTCATAAGATGCAGCACTACACACGCTCTCAACACTATAGAGCAGACTGCCTTCAGGGCCTGTCTGATCTGACTGCATGCATGTAAATGAGGGGAGGGCATCTAACCAATCAGGCTAGGCATAAACAGAAAACAAAGCAATATTCGTAAAGCTAGGCAAGCGAGCGTAACATCAGAGAAACATAAGGCTTGAGGCTTATTGATTCTTTAGGTTGCCACTGTCTGGATTCTCCTTCCTTCTTACATGTTGGTGTACCATTTTGGCTTCAAACATCTCTTCTTGCTTCCCTTTGGGAAGGGGTTTCTTAACTCAGGGATGTGATGTTGGAGCGGCCCCCGGGGGGAGCCACAATACGCTTGCTGGCCGAGCGGACCCCCTCGTCCACCTGGGTACCTGCAGTCGGCAAGAAATTCCCAGGAAGAAAAAAGGGAGGGAGCAAGGAGAACAAGAGAGAAACTGGGTTAACTCTAAGGGGGTAAGAAAGTACGGCCTTCCTGGCCTCATCCCCCAACTTCCATTCTAGTCGGTCAGGTATTCCAAACTTTTCTGACCCACCCTCCTGAAAATCCCCCTCTGCCAGGAAAGGCCGGGTTCCTATCTACACTTCACCAGATCCTCAACATCGTGATAGTGACAATGAGGACAGACAGCATAAAAGACCGCGGCTCCCATGCCCTGTGACGGTGTTCCACGTGCTTCTCCATCACCTCGCTCCGTCCTCCTGCCAGCCTGGGGGAGGGGCCCCACCTGCAGCATAGTGGACGGGCTGGGGGGGCCAGGGAACCTGCCCCGGGCCTCACGACTCCCAGGCGCAGACGGCCGGCCGGGCCCCTGCAGCCTCATCACAGAAGGACACACAGGTGTGCGCTCACGTCCCTTCGGCACGGGGCTCAGAGCCTCGGGGTTAGGTCAGCCAGCGGGCAGTGGAAATGGCAGGAGCGATGCCAAAAATGTGGGGTGACCGGCCTACCGTGACCTCTGGCATCGCCCCGAGCCTCCGGCCCTCTCCGGTGGCTTTCCTCCCCTGTCTTTGTCTCTTTCATCTCTTTTTCTCCCGGTTTTCCTGTTCCTCCCATTCCTCACTGGTCTTTTCTCTTTATGTGTCTAGGCGCCCTTGTTATCTGCTTCTCTCACGTTTAAATTGTTCATGATAGAGATGCAAATCTACGCTTTTTTCCCCGTTTTAAGACAACCTGCAATGGAGCAACTGAAGAATTGTTTTCCATTAATATCTACTACAGAACAGGTCGATGACATGGCTAACCCATGGTAAATGTCCAAGCAGCAGTAGCTACTATTAGCATTAGTATTATGACCAGGACCCGGAGAATGTAATAAAAATCCAAGGTTAGGAGCAGCTATTACAACTGAGCGTCAACACCATCTGAGCTACCTTTTAACCTGGGCAAACAGTGAGGAAACACAGCCCAGCCCGTGGCTCTCAGCCTCCAAGGGTTCTTAATGGGAAGCACCTGGCCCCCACCGCAGCAGGTGTGATCTCTAGGAGCAGGTCATCACTTAAACCTCACCTTTGACCTGACAGGGCCTCTTGCTTTCCTCTTAGATTCAGCAAACCTTCAGGCCGGGGCAACCAGCTCCCAGGACCACCTGCCGGCCCGGCTCCTTCCTCCTCCCCTTCTCTCTAAGGCTCACTGCCAGCGGCCTGACTCACTCACCGGACAGGCTGAATCCCGACTGATGGAGGTTCCTCACAGGGGGGTTCGGCCGCGTCGGGGAGCCCCGGGTGGAGCCTGCGGGGGTGCCCCCTTTGGGCGTGGTGGTCAGGTCAAACACTGGCCCATCATACATGCCCCTCGGGACCGCGTGCAGGTCCGCCATCTGCAGCAGAGAAAGCATGTGGCCATTTATTCCTCCAACAATGAAGAGTCTGTTCCAAGTAGCACAAATATATTAATGGACTAAGTGTGTATAGTGGGAGCTTCTAAATGGGTGAGCCGCGGCGGGAGGCTCTAGGGAGCCGGGGGTGAGGGAGGGAGAAGGCGGGCCCGCAGGGGGTGGGATGGACGGCAGCGGTCCCAGCAGGGAAGGCGGGGGTGGGGGGGGAAGGACGGGGGTGCGAGAGCGGCTCGCGGGGCTGCAGCGGCGGCTGAGGCCCCAGGCGCTGGCGGGGATGGGCGCCCGCGGCGGCGCCCCCGAGTCGGCAGCCCTGGGAATGGGCGTCCTGGCGGCTGACCCGCGGATCTCTGGCCGTGGCTGTGAGGGGGAGCCGGCCAGGCACACCCACCAGCAAGGGCGTGCTCTGTGCTAGGCCTGGCGCCGTGTGCTGGGTCTCAGGGGCACATGAAATGGGGAGTCTCCCTGAAAGGGCCCACAGCCGAGGAGACGAACCCCTGCAGACCCCCACGGCAGCGGCATGGCCAGGACACGACCCCTGTCCGCCCCTCATCAGAGAGGCAGTGAGGCACCCCACGGGGCAGGAGGGCTCCTGGCACTCGGAGGGAGCCCACCACAGAGCCCCCCTCCTCTGCCCGTGGCTCAGACGCAAAGTCACCGAGGCTGCGGATGCTGACGACCCCATCTGATTCCCCAAAGCCCTCGGCAAGCTACTTCCTATCATCAGCATGTCTTTGGGTCCGGAATCAGGGTCAGATGCATGGAAATAAGGAGCTGATGGAGGGGAATTTTGAGATCCATTCTCTAGTAGGACAAAACCGGAGTATGGCCTTTTACTTCACGATACCTAGCTTTAAAACAATCACTAATAAAGAGGTAAAAATGGGGCAAAGGGGCTTAAAACATTATCTTAAAATAAACAGGGGAAGACTACAGGGATATTCAGACTACGTGACAGGTGACTTTGGAAACACACAGGCGCTGGAAGAGGTGCGGGAGGCTTGTGCACGGGTGCCGCAGCGGAACGCTACTGGCCGGCTGACCTCAGGGGGACAGACACCAGCCGAGGAGGGGGCGGCTCATGCTGACCTCGGGGGCGGGGGGGGGACAGACGCCAGCCGAGGAGGAGGCGGCTCATGCTGACCTCAGGGGGCAGACGCCAGCCGAGAAGAGGGCAGAGCTGGCCGGCTGCCTCCCCTCCCGGTGCCACAGCGCCCAGATGCCTGTGCCCAGCCCCCACCTCGCCACCACCACGACTGAGACTCATTCTCCCAGCTGCTGCGGTGTTGGCGCAAGTTCTCAGCTGAGTCCCTCCCAGAGAGCCACCCTGCCCAGGGGCACCCACTTCCAATGACTGGCTGGCAGGCTGGGCTGGGGGAGGAGTGAGTGTGAGGCTCAGACCACCTGCAAGGAGCAGCCAGCCGAGGCTCTGCGGAGGCCTCTGTTCCCACTGTGTCTCTGCCCAGCTTCTCCCTGGGCCCTGCCCTGCTGCTCTGATTTTTGCCACAGGGCAATCCTGAAAATCCCCAGCAAACTTCCTGCTTGAACATCCCCCTCACAGAGCCTGTTTCCCAGGGAAACGGGCTCCCATTTTGCCCTGACCTCCAGGGAGGCTGGGGGCCCCGGGGCTGGGCCCAGGCACACAGGCGGGCATGGCTGTTTGCTGTGGGCTGGCCCACAGTGACTTACAGTGAACGCCCCTTCTTCCCCGTCTCCTCCATCCCACGCACATGGCGGACTTTCTCTCTTCCCACAGACGAGGTCAGACCAGGGCTCCAATTCCATGATCCCAGGGCTGGTCTAAGCCTGGTCTGTGGAAACCTAACCTTACAAGAAGGTGGGCTGCAGGCTGGTGTGGGGGTGGAGGACGAGCCGGGAAGGCAGGGCTCTGGGCCTTACCCCTAGGTTACCTGGAGCTGCCCTGTTTATAATATGTAGACAGACAGACACATACCCATCTAGCTATCCATCTATCTATACCCGTTCACCTATCCATGAAGTCGGGGACACAAGATCTTACTTCAACCACAGAACTAGCTTCTAGAAGAGTTATAAACATCTGCCCCTGTGGAGCGACCCTGGGCAGGGTGGGACGGGGAGGGGAGGGGAGGGCGTGGGCTGCTGGTTCTTGTTGTAAGCCCTAAAGAGTAATTTATTTTTAAATATATATATATTGACATTATCTTGATTTATTAAAAATTCAAAATATCTTAAATAGGGGCACAATAAAAATGGGGAAATCATTTTTCAAAAGCTTTCTTTGGCCCAAAAACTTTTCGAAGCCTTCTTTTATAATACATACCTGTGTGACTGTCCCTTGTGAAGGGGTGTTTGCTGTGAATTCTTCAGGAGGGCATGGCACACAGACCCCCGACCTCATGGTGACCGTCACTGGGCCTGAATGGGACACCCGCCCCTCCCCACAGCCCAACTCCGCCAGCTTCTCACCTTCCCCCGGGCTTTGATGCGCTTGTAGACGTGGTCGGAGAACGGGCTGCAGGGGATGAAGCGGCCGGCCCCCTGGGTCACGTGCAGGTTGCCGTCTTCCAGCATGATCTTGCCCTGGCAGATGACCACCAGCGGAGCCCCACGCAGCTCCATCCCTTCAAAGATGTTATACTCTGCAGCCTAGAGACGAGGGGGAGGGGCAAAGCCATGGGTGTGGTGCAGGAAGGGGAGAGGAATGGGTGCTCCTTGCTTGGGATCCTGCCTTCCACATCACTAGGACTGAGTCACCAGGTAAGGCCAGGAAAAGCTTACAGTGCACCTGCAAGCTCGCAGTGGGTACCAGCCTGGGAGACACATGCTAGCTATGACTGGATTTCCTAGCAAAGAGAAGCATCTTTAGTAAAGTCCTCAGATAGAAGTAAATTTTGTCACTGACAGTGTTCAAAGATAACTATCAGAGACACTGTGCTTGGCAGACCCATATTAGGTGGGTGGGCAAGTGGGTTACATGACCGTAGGTCCCCAGCAGCTTGAAAATAAATAATGATATGATGCGATATTTAAGCAAAGACCATTCCCCGTCAAAACTGGGATTTCTTCCTACCTCCTTCCTTTATTCGACAAGTATAAGCCATTATTGCAAAGTGGTTAGGGACGTCAGTTTGGGGTCACGTTGTGTGGGTTTGAATCCCAGCTTCACCATTCACTTGCTAAATTTCCCTGCACCTCCAATTCCTCTTCTATGTAGTGAAGATAATAACAGCGCCTACACATTGACTGTTATGAAGATTCAGTGAATTGAAACATAGTACCTGAAACATAAGTGCTTAAAAAATATTAACTATTTTTACTGGCAAGTATTAAGCACCTTTCCATTAGGCGCTGGGCTTCACAGATTATTTTTCACATGAAACTCTCCATGAGGAAGTGGTCAGCTGCTGTTCACCAGTTTTTTCTTGTTCTTTACCCTCCTGGAGTAGGGAATGGCTACAGGGCTGGCTTTGGCCAATGCAGTGTGAGAGGAAGTGACGTAAGAAAGCTTTCTGAACCAGCACACCATCACCCACGTCCTGGTTCCCGGCCTCAGCAATCCTGGAAGTGTGTGGAGACAGCGCCCCTGCCGGTTTCTGTCCCGCCAACAGTGCTGGGCACAGCCCCTCCACTGAGCCAGTTCAGAAATCAGGAGTGAGAAATGAACTGGTGAGGTTTTATGTCACTGAGAATTTGGGATGGTTTGTTACTGCAACATATCCAACTAGTCCCATGACCCTGGCACACCACCGATGCACAGCTCTCCTGACCTGCTCCCCTCCCATGAGCTCCAACCTTACCGACTGGTGGCTCTTGGCAGAGACGATCTTCACAGCGTCTGGGTCCCAGATCACCAGGTCACTGTCAGAGCCCACAGATATTCTTCCCTTGCGGGGATACAGGTTGAAGATCTTGGCAGCATTGGTGCTTGTCACAGCCACAAACTGGTTTTCATCCATTTTCCCTGTGGCCTATTGCAATAACAACAACAACAAAAAAATTCAATGCAGGGCATGAGCTCAGAGCAGGATGACCACGAAGCCGCACCCAGCGAGCTGCAGAATCGGCTGGGCTGTCACGGCTGCCCAGGCAAAACGGTTAAACACGTGGCTTAAAATGGAAGTTACTTCTCCTAAAGTAGACATTGTTTTTCCTTAATTTGTACATACATTTACTTATTTACCCTGTCTAGTTCCAAGACTAGATTATAGAGTAAAACAAATGTGGTTATATGTCCATTTTTTTAGGTATTTGCATGGGCACAGGATAAATATGGAAGAGCCTCACCCAAATGATAACAATGGTTAACCCTGAGCTATGAAACTAGGAGTGATTTTTACTTCCTTTTGGGTGTGGGCTTTTCTGTGGTTTCCAAGTGTTCTCTGTTAATAATGTATCATGTTAGTAATTAAAATATATGTATCATTTTTTTAACAATTCCAGATAGTGCCAAGATACATAGTACATCTGTAAATATTTAAGTTTTTTAAAAAGGCAAAATCCAAGTATGTGAAAGAAGAGACAAAAATATTTAAAAGCGAGCCTGGATAAGGAAAGAAGAATTTAGTTTAAAATCCACCTTTGAGCTTCCTGGAAGCCAAGAAGAAAAGGAAACTGGGTGGATTACACACTGTAGATAAATGGGGCCCTGGTTCATATGTATCTATTTGGCTCTGAAATGAGGGTCTTGAGAGTCTTTAAATAAAAGTTTTTAATATAAAAAAAAACCGGGGAAGTGATCAACTTAATAATGAGTTAATTATTCATTTTACTAAAATCTTTGGGAGAAACTCATTTGCATGGCTATTTCTTTTGTCAGCCTCTGTGATATTAAGAAGGAAAATAAAACCAGGCCACCTTGCCAGAAGACACTGATAGACAATCACTTGTGCAGCGTGAATGGCCACACGCACCAGTGCAGGGCACTACTGATAAGCAAGATGACTTTGGTTTTAGGCATATATCCCTTGCTTATCACCTCAAAGGTTTATACGCAGCCCTTTCAAAGGAAGTGATAGCACTCCCCAAACAGAAAGGACTTTAAGTCGCTATGATTTCAGGCACAGATCACCCATGCCATCAAATGAAGGCTCTGCATGTCTGCTTCCTAGTCCTCAACAGTCTAGACAGGGAGGTCTCCCAGGAATCCCAGACCTCAGGACCCATCACTCCTGAGGAGGTGCGTTCCCCAACCGCCCGGGCCACCTGGTTCCAGAGGCATCTCGGCAGGAAGGGGGCCTCATCTGTGCAGCAACAGCTGCAGGAGGCTCTGATCTGGCCCTGGCCGCCTTCCACCACCGCGATCCTTACCACAGCCTTGTCCCAGATGACAGACATCCGCTCCTCCACGCCGTTGGTGCCCTCGGGAATGGCTGTGAAGTTGTCCTTCCCGATGGCCTTCTGGGCAGTGCTGAAGGTGCAGTGAGCGCTCCCAGAGAGCTGCAGGTCCCCACTGGCAAGGGAGGGAAGCTCCAGGTGAATGGGAGACGGGGCTAGAGACACCCAGGGGCCCAGAATCGAGTGTCTACTGCAAGAAGCATTTAGAGTGTCCACAGCTTGAGTTTAGAAGCCTTCCCCTGCTTCCTCCCAGCTGTGTGGGCTTATGTGAGTTCTTACCCTCTCTGGGGCTCAGTCACCCATCTGGAAAACTAGCGGGTGGGATTAGATCATCTCTTGTGTAACAAAGCAAAAGGGACCCAGATGAGTGATGGAACGGGTCCTCCATGTCCACAGGGGGCAGCAGCAAGAGAGTCTCCCTATAATTTTGGCTAGATGCTGTTTGAAATTAGGCAAATGAGGTGGCTTCTCTGGCCCTGAGTTGCTTCAGGTGCAAAGTGGTGATGATAGCCTCCCCTCATAAGCTGCTCTGAGGGACAGACCATGCCTATAGTCTCCTCACAGTGCTTGGCACACAGCATCTATTAACTGCTATCACCATTATTAATATGACTACCATAGCCATTTTTTAAATACAGGGAAGAACCTACTCCCTACACCGAGGACTGCAGAGGAATTCTCTGTACATTCTCCTCTGTGCAGGCTCTGGTCTAGCTCATGGATAGGCCGCTCCAGTCCTCGTCCCAGTGGGCTTAACAACGCTCCCACGTAACGTCTGCTGTCTGCCATTCCCGCACCTACCTGGCCAGCAAGGAGTTGATATAGTCGGGAGTGGTCGGGTCAGGGCTCAGCGGGGGGGATGTCACAAATGCAGCCGCCTTGGCCCAGTTCTTGCTCCAGTAATGGGTTCCGTCCGTGCCAAGACTGGCAGTGATGGGCTCCCCAAAGACCACATTTCCTGCAAGGGGTGAGAAACGATGGGTAGGTCTGCATAACAAATGTGCTGCTCTGGGCCCGCCGAGATCATTATAATCCCTGAATCCACTCCAGGCTGAGGCTCTGGAGTCAGGCTGGCCTGGCTTCAAGCTCATGTTCCCACCTTTTCTAAGCCTCTGCTTTTCTATCTGCCAAATGAGGACAGTTTGGTGTTGCCTAGTTTACGAAAAGCCACTGGTTATACGATGCAGCATTAATACTCAAATCGGACGTAAATTAACATTTGAGGTTAAACAGAAAATATGTATATTGATCATAAGATTCATCCTCATTTCAGAACTACTAAAATATGGGACAGATCTGTCCCAGAACTGATGAAATAAGACAATGTCTGCTTCTCAGGTTTGTGAAAATGGAAGGCTCTGGCATATACCAAGTGCCTGGAATGCAGATGTTCGGTAAATAGGATTTCTTTACACCTCCTACCCCTTTCCCACTGTAGGGATCCAAGGTCCCAAATGTGTCCCCATCACCTGGGAACTGCCCGAACCTACTGTTCCAAGGACGTGCTTTGGGTCCATGAAATAAACTCCACCCCCGAGCCTCTCATCACGTCTGCTGCTCCCAGGCCTAAGGGAAGGTGTGACTTGCTCAAAGACACCCAGTAACCTGCGCACATCAAAGATGAGGCTGGATTCTTAGACCCTGTGTCTGGAATTAGGGGCTTGCATGCCCAAACCAAGCAGAGAGGAGGAAGGATATTAGGAAATATACTGATCTAAGCTGAACTGCTCAAAAAAGAAGGGGTTGTGATACAGAAGGCAAATGCCGTCTCACAGAAGGTTGGTTGGCATCACCCTTCTCTGTGCCAGGATCTTGGGCTAAAGATGCCCCGTAACAACCTGGACTTATCTTTGGTTGTCCATCTTCCACATGCAAGTTCCCCACCAAGTCAAAGTTTAGGAAGGCTCTATGGCCAGGATTTATAAATAGGTTTTGCTTCACTTCGACTCCCATCAGTTGGTTTTGGTTGCCTGGAAATCTGTGCTGGGAACAAGTCTACACACACTTCTGGTCTCACTAGAAAAGAGTCACGGTTGATTTGTGATGTCTGCCGCGGGCAGAAGGAAGCAATGGAGATGATTCATACAGGACAGCTGCTCTTTGGGGTGAGCATGAGAAGCAGCCACATGAGAATTTCAAGGGCTCTCCAGAAACACTTACTGAACTAAAGCATATATAGGACCACAAATAAAGGAAAATATGAAAGCAAGGCAAGCAGTCGGGTGTATGAAAAGAAATACAGCCTCCAAAGTGGAAGAGCTCTCTCTTTGGACTATCTTTTGATGGAAGAGGCAGCCCTGCAGAGTTGCTAAAGAACACTTGGTGATTAAACACACTGGGACTTCTGGTCGGAAGGGACGAGTGGGCCCCACTACTCTTCCTGCTCAGAATGCTCTTGACTTTTTCCCTGAAAATGACAGTTGATGAGTTTACTGGCTTGCATCTCAGCGGCCGGCTCTCCGTCACGGAAACAATGCCTCCCTTCCACCCTGCAACACAGCTGCGCTTGTTCTCTGTGCCAGAGAATCGTGAGCCAGGAGGCTAAGGGTGAGCAGCTTCGTACATGAAGTTTGGTATGAGACCCAGCATATAACAGAACCGCCCTGTCCCTGAGCCCTCAGGTCATCCTGGGAATGGGACCCAGGCAGGCTGTGACCACAGCAGAAGGCAGCAGAGGGTGAGTATGACAGGAGGCCACGGGGAGAGGTGGGTGAGGAGGGCACGGTGCTCCCTGTGCACTTTGCTTTTTCCTTGCGTTTTCTCTCTCTCTCTCTGTCCTTCTCCAAGAATGGGGACACTGGGCTGCTGTCCTGGTCCCTGCCCAGTGACTCACTGCCGGTGGAGCAAACAGACCATGTCATGCTGAGACAAGCTGAGAGAGAAAACAGCAGGCTTACTGTGAGCAGGGGAAGACGGGAGGCGCCCCAGACTCCGCCAGCTAGAAGGACCCTCTAGACAATCGGGAAGACTCGCCCCTAAAAAATGGGTCCCCTTTGCCAGAACACCAGGCAGCTGAACACTTGGCCGCCAGTCAGGGGGCTATTTTTAGCCCCCCCAGTCCCTCACATGCGCGTGTCATAGACCAGCTCTGAGTTTGCTGTTTGAGCCGCTTGCCGGGGGTGTCTCGCCGCCAGAACGGCCCCCGGCCCACGGCGGTAATGATCCCAGAACCAGGCCCGGTGAGCACTCTCTCCCAACCACTCACACGGCCCTAGGCCTCCGGTTTCTCAGCCACACACTGTCCAAAGGGAACCCGCGGGCGCATCATTGAGGACAAGAACAGAAGAGCAGAAAGGCTTTGAAATGAGAATAAACTTTGGCTTTGCACAAGGCGAGCAAATGGAGCCCAAGTCAACAGTAATGGAGGAAAGAGAACAGAGGCAGTCAGAAAGCAGTGGCGGCCGAGCCCCAGGTCATGAAGGTCAGGCTGCTGAACACGCCTTGGAAACCCCCTCCGCCCCTTTTCCCAAACACCTTGTGCTGACCTATGCAGCCCTCACTGCTGCACTCTGCCCCCCACCCAGAGCACCCCCAGGGCAGACACGCGGTCACGCGTGAGCCCACGCGCCAAGCCCAGGCAGCCACAGCCCTCCTGTGGTTCCGCCCGAGCTGCTGGGGAGGACGTGCTCTCCTGCCCCTCATGCCCCTGACCGCGTCTTGAGGACAACAGGCATCTCTTACATTGATGTTTGCCTCTGTTCATACTGAAAATGAAGCCAACAGAGAGGAAAGCAGAGCAAAGAAAGGAGTAAGAGTAACAGAACCCCAGGGTCATTATTTAAACCCTTTGATCCAGCCATGCTTGAAACACCTTCAACGAGTAATTTACTTTTGTTTTTTTTTTAAGAAAAAGTTTGGTTGGATCTTTGACTTCTGTACCCAAAATAATGTCGACAGATATGTCCTTTAAATGGCTCAGATAATGTGAACTGACAGCGAACGGTCCAAGGCAGCAGGGAGGGTGCGCCACGCCGCCCGAGGACTCCGGTGCACTGTGTCCTCCCTGTGCCCGAGCGCTGACCCCTCCTGTGCCTGGTTATCCACCTGCCAGGTGGGGGCAGTCCCGGGACCCTGCCGTCCACACAGGAGGAAGAAGTGATCAAAGGGGCTAATGGAGACGAGGGGCTCTCCAGACAGCAAGGCATTTAGCAAACCAGGCACTGTGTACACAGGACAGACAGGGAGGGAAGGAGCCGCGTGGCGGGGCAGGGGCCCCAAGGCCCTGGGAGCCCAAGTCACCTTTTTTCCTGGCTTGTGAGATGAGGTCGGCCGCACTCTTGCTCATGACCTTTGTGACGTACAGAGGACAGTTGGTCTGGCTGGCGATGGTGATGGCACGGAACACAGCCTCTGCTTCCAGCTGCGGAAAAAGGCCCCGGGAGTCAGGAGGGGCCTTCACAAACTGAGAATGCAGGGGTTAAAATCCTGGGGGATCTGGACTAAGACGCCCCGATCCAAACCTCAGGTGACACTGCCCAGCTGTGTCACCCTACCAGGCTTCTCGGTGCTGTGGGCTCTCCCCAAGGGGTGGAGGTGAGGAGCGAGGGGCGGGGGGTGGCCTGTGGTCAGCACGGAGCAAGCACTCCATCACGGCAGCTACAGGTCGTCCTGGGTCTACTCTCTGCTCCCCCTGTGATTGTCTCAAAAGCTAAACGTGATGGAAGCCTTTGCTCCCAATCTCCCCAGGGTAGATCTCTGTCAAGACACAATCCCACCACTGATACGTACAAAATAACCAGCAAAGGCAATTAGGCAACAGATCCTTTCTTGTGGCAAGGAGCGGTCAGCAAGGGGTTCTTCCTGGCAGGCAATTCTACGAATAATCCCCAGGCTTCTCAGCACAAAGACTTACTTTTTTTTTATTTCCTCCATCCCGCCCTCTTGGAGAATTCAGGTTTCCAAATATGCTAAGCAATCCAGTTAATTTATTCAGTAAGAAATCATCCGTTTTTCCCTGATTTTATTAACAAGGCAAAGGCAAGGTCTTGGAACTCTGCCCGGCTCTCTCAGATGGCCTGGGTCTGAGTTCTGG
This sequence comes from Smutsia gigantea, assembly GCA_032199065.1. Lineage (NCBI taxonomy): Eukaryota > Metazoa > Chordata > Mammalia > Pholidota > Manidae > Smutsia > Smutsia gigantea. Next base: position 314,306 of record JAVSCE010005339.1, on the reverse strand, counting down.
GTGACTTCAGGTATGCTATGCGACCTCGGAAAGCCTCAGTTCCCCTGTCTGTGAAGTGGGGGTGATAACATGACCTGAGACCCCGGGCTGCCGTGAGGATTAACAGAGTTCACCTTTCTAGTGCCCTCAGCCCACTCCCACGACGAGGCGAGGGTTCCTGGAAGGCGGGCTATCGCTCTTTTTGCTGATCGCGGTTCCTGACCAGTGTAGAGCCCGTGTTACTACCCAAAGCTGACTTAGTCCAATTCCACCCCAAGCAGAGACACTGGCATTTTTGTGTTCCACTGGCAACAATTCCTTTTTGGATGGCTCTGACACTCTGGTGAGCCTATGCAGCTCGACACTTTAACACTGAAAATAGCCTGCAGGTGCCCGATGTCTGTATGATGCAAACCTGTCACCGCCCTTGGCGGCTGTGGCTCAGCGAACAGACCCTTAAGGACTTGGTGGGTCCAGCTCGCGTCACCCCAAGCCACACTCTGTTCCACATGGACAAGCCCCTGGGGCCCCTGACCATAGGTGAGTGTGGCCACTTTCTTGAAGCACCCAGACTTCTGCAGGGGCGTCTCGGTGCTCTGGGTTCAGCTCTCCAAACAGCAGCACTCGAGACGGTATCTGCGTGTGCCCTGAACTGAAGAGGGGCTGCCTCCTCCTCCGCCCGCTCCTCCCTCTTCACACCTATGCTGACCCTCCAGCTCCCTGACCTCAGTCCTGGCCCTTCTGAGCTCCTGTGCTCACAGCACTGCAGGTTTTTCACACCTTAACAACGTGGCTATCTTTGGAAAGTTACATCAGCCTCCAACCTCACCCGAAAGGGCTTCCAGGGTTGTCTAGATCAGCAGCGGAGAGGCATTTTACTAAAAAGGAGACGGGAACAGGGAGGAGGATTGGGGGTGGGGGGGTTGGAAAAACAAACCAAAGAACAAAAATAGACTTTGCTCAGAAATCCCCTGGCTGCCGCTGAAGAAATCTATCTGGCCAGCACATCTCTAGAGTGACCGGCTTTTAAGAAGAGTTTCACAAACAGTGCTGACCATTTCGGCCTGCTCACACCATGGAAACAGCTTTCCAATCCTTCAAATGTGATTGGTCTGGGCCTTTGTCTCTGAGCCTCAGCTTCTTTACTTAACAGGAACATCAACCACCCAGGGCAGTGGCCCTTAAGGACCACCAGGATAATGCAATTAGCCCAGCACTGGGAACAAGCCCAAGCATTCCATAGGAAGGACCTGGTATTGAGTATGGGCTTCTCAGAAACGCTGTGATTGTGGCCTTGACCACAAAACTGCAACAAAAATATTATCAGACAAAAAGGAGTTTCTGGGGTGCTGGTAATACACTTTTCCTCAACTGGGCTCTATTGACAAGTATACGCAGTCTGTGAAAGGTCACTATACCTCTATGACAGGGACACTTTTCTATGTATCTGTGTCACATTTTAATCTCTGAAAGACTCTAAAAGTGTCTTGTAATGGAGTTTGCTCCAGGTGCCAGACCCAGGCTGGTCTCCCAAAGCCAACAGGCTCTCAGCCAGATGATCCGCCAATTCCCGGCTCTGTGCCCTGGGCCACCTGCAGGTGCTGACATTCCAGACACATGGAGTCAGCCGCCACTTCCCCCTCCTTTCCTCCTCAGCCACTAAGCTGCTGCTATTTGCTATTGACCATGCATTGCACTCATGGTAAACTTCCATGCCTGGATGTAATCACCTTACATAACTCAATAAGACAGTATGTATATGATAAACCCATTCAGCCTCTTAGCCACATGGCTGGCATTTTGCAGGACTCAAAACATAATGTGGAATAAGGGAGTATATGAAAATGTCTCAGTGATTCACAATGATGAGGAAAGGACTTAGATCTTCGCCACTCTTACTGAGCCACTGGGGAGAACACTCTCCCTTGTGTTATCTTTAGAGATTAGGAACCAGAAGTAAGCACTTCCTCAACATTGCTTGATCACTTTCTCAGGGTCTCCTGAGTTGGGTCAGTCAGAAGTGGCCTTTCGAAGAAATGCTCCAATATTCCTGCCTGGTATGCAGTCTCACCACATCAGTGATGTTTTTCATACTCGCGCATGTGCCCAAGGAAGGGAGGCCAAACACAAACAGTCCAAATGCAGAACAGGCAGCAGGCCGTCCTTCAGGCCGCTGGGGACACCATCAGGGGCGCCTCCTGCAAGGGGCTACCACAGACTGCAGCTTGACTGCTCCTGCTTCTCCCCCTCTCCTCCAGTCCCCCAACCCCTGCAACCCACCTCCTCGGGTCTGCTCAGTACGTGGCCTTCTGGGCCAGTTATCCCCATTTCCAACATACGGGCTTGCTCCTAGAATGAGAAAAGAATAGAGAATAGTTTTTAGATGCACTCGACTGAAGTTTGGAAAATGTATGCTGGTGTATTCTAAGGGGAAGAAAAGAACTAAATGTGTATGGTGAACGAATTTTTCCTTCTATATCTGAAATTGCAAAATAAAGTAGTCTTAACTGAAAGGAAAAAGTCATTCATTTAAGGGTGGCTTTTTATTGAAGGATAAAAGTCGGTCTGCTATCAATTTTTTCATACATTATGTACCAGAAGTCACACCAGCTCACTTATTCTTCATTTATTTGTTTATTCATTCACAAGTTTTAAAACCCATTCATTCAACAAAACTTCTGAGTATCTGCTTCATGCTAGGCTCTTTGTGAAGTGTCTGAACTAAAAGCAATGTGGCCCTGACTTCATGGAGCTTACGGTCTCGTGCTGTTTCCCATCGTCTGGTCCACCCACCACCTACCTACCTCAGAATCCCCTGGTCGCTTTTGTGGAAGTGCAGATGTCTGGCCCTATCCAGGCCTACCAACTTGGAATCTAGGAGGTTAAATCCTGGAAATCTGCATTTTAATAAGCCCCTCAGGCTTTTTTATGGTTTAAATTTGTGGCTTACATAAACAGATTCAGAATTTAACCAGACAAAATAATGCCTCTGAACGGCATTACCCGAGTCAGTCTTTTGGTTAAATTCTACTTAATTAGGTTGTGCACATGGCAAAACTGCCTGCCCCACACGGCTGATGGCTAAATTCCTCGGGGACTTCTGGCCAGCTTTCTGGAGGAAGCAGACGGCTGGGCAGTGAACGCACCCATGGGCTAATTGGAACCGGCGCAAATCCTAAGCCACCGTATCTGAGTTTTGCTCGCACTCACTGTCCAAGTACTAAGGCCAGTTCCTGCGCACCTCTGCTCCGGTAACGCAGGACATGAGGGAGAGGGCCGGACAGAATCTTGGTTCACTTGGAAGCCGAGACGTTGAGAAAGGAGGGGATTCCGTCTCCCTGGGACAGAACGTTTTTTCGTTGTTGCTTCTTTAGTTACTGGCAATATACATTTTAAAAGAGGACGCGGAAGGAAGATGCCTGCACTGCGAGCAGCCCTGAGAAGCAAGGTGGCCACTGTCTCCAGGTCTTGGGATTAGAAAAAAGATCAGATGATGTTCCCTCCACTTCTCATTCTTACTCTTCCATTTATTGAAATGTGGACTGAACAGAATTTCCTCTGCTCTGAATTACCTCCTAAAGTCACACAAGCGTTGAGGTGTCCAACTAAAGCCTCTTCGGTCTTACGTGAGTCTCATTTCTGTCTTGTTTAGACAGACGCTCCTCCTGGACAGTCACTCTAAAAGCCTTGGCGTCCCTACAGCTGGAAGGTTCAGAATGGCATGTGAAGACCCACAGATGCACCTCACCTGAGTGGGGGAGCAGTGGGCACCCTGAGACATGGACCACTGCTGTAATTACACCAGTCTGCTCCACGAGGAGAGGGACCTTGGTTTTCACCTTCCTTCTCAAAGGCCTGGCCACACAGTGAACACTTCGCAAATATCTGATAGATGAATCGCTCAAGATGCTGCACTCTCAGACTGTCCTGCCGGCTTGGACTTTTGAAAACGTCCCTTGTTGGTACCCACAGGCAAGATTTCTTTTTGTACTTTAGTCAGTTTGCATGACACGCAGCAAGAACTCTGAGTACTGCCGCTGCCTTCATTTAGACCATGTGATAAAATCTTTTAGCTCAAGCTGAATTTAATAAACATACACAAAAAAAACTCATCCAAATGGAAAAATGCCCTTATTTTTTCCTGAGAACAGATCTTCCCAAGGTAGGGAAAGGTTGGGGAGGGGGGCGACCAGAGGCGCTCGTGTGCTGAGGAACCACAGACATCGTGTGCCTCCACGGGGCCGAGGAGGGTTTGGCTTCCAGGGCGTCTGGGGGAGGGCTGGCACCTGCGGCTGGCGCACAGGAATCGGGAGCAAGGACAGGAGCGACAGCTCGACCGCCGCCGGGACGCCTCCCATGGGGGCGAGGGACCGGACCCTCTTTGGAAAATGACTTCATTATCTCTGGCTGTGTGGGGGACGTGGGAGAAGGCTGTCAGGGGCCCGACTAATTAACCTTCCTGGTCATAGGTGGGAGGAAACTGCATGCTTAGCTCACTTCCTCATCAGGGAGACAACATTCAAAGTCTGAAATCCTAACAGCTGGAGCCCTGCTTGGCAGGGGGGCACGGCCTCCTTGGGGGCCTGCAGCTGGACGGCTGGAGCGAGCGAGGGGCCCTGGACGCACCATCTCTGGGTAAGACACACATTCACCTACCGGCTGCGTCCCCATTATTGGCTGTGATCTTTGGGCCAGTGACCTAATCCTTCTGCGCTTCAATGTCTTCATCTTCAAAACAGAGAGGATGGTGGCATCTTTGAAAGGTGGGGTGAAGGGTCGGTGAGAACACACTAGAACGCCCACCGGTGCCTGGCGCATGGCAGGGAGAGCTCACAGATGGACCTGTGATGAGGGTCGGCCTCAGCATCGCTCCCGCCGCCCTGCCAACCGCACGCGCTGCGTCCTGGACAGCTTGTACAACGAAGGCCCAGCCCGAGTGCCTGCGAGCTGGGGAATGCGTCTGTTCTGGCACACAAAGCTCAGGAAATGCTCTTTGAAAGAACGAGTAATGGTTTCTTGCTGTTAATGTTATCAAATGAACTCAGAGAGCTCAGAGTCTTTTCTGGCTGCCTCCTCCTAGTGGAGTCCTGTCCTGAGTGCTTCTGAGATAAACAAAACCCTGGCTGAGCCACAGCTGTGCACCGAGCCCATTAAGCAACCCAGGAGATGGAGGGAGAAGTGCTTTCTGCTTCCTTACGCACCATCCCCTTGGGCCTTGGGGCCCTGACTTTCACCACTCTTTCCGCAGGTTTCTCAATATGATTTCTAAGAAACCCGTGGGGCGTCTGATCCCCACAAGGCCTAAATTCTTTATTATCTCTGGCTATGACTTCCGCAGCACTGGGTTGGATTTCTGGCTTCTGAGAAATGCTGCCTTAGACTTTTTCTTTAGGACAGAGAATGTCATGTAGCTTGGACTCATTTTCTTTTTTTAATTAAGGTATCATTGATATACAATCCTATGAAAGTTCTACATGAACAACACTGTGGTTTCAACGTTCCCCCCTATTATCAAATCCCCACCACACACCACACTGCAGTCACTGGCCACCAGCGCAGTAAGATGCTACAGAGTCCTACTTGTCTTCTCCGTGCTGTACTGCCTTCCCTGCGACCTACCCATATTTTGAGTGCTAATTATAATGCCCCTTAATCCCCTTCTCCCTCCCTCCCTCCCCGGAACCATTACAGCTTGGACATTTTCAAAAGAGAATCAGCAATGCTCTCCCACTAAATGTTTCAACTTAAAAACCTCCTCTTCCAGGATCCTTCCTTTTCTGATTCTCCAAAATGGCCAGTCCACTCCTGTTTTACAGTATTTTCCACTTTCTCCCTCACTGGTCTACATTTCCCCTTTTATTCCTCCTCCAAGACTGCGAGGTTCTTTAAGGCAGGTCCTGTTTTTAGCACAATATTTATGAGGGTGCCATGCAAACACTGAGAGCTTCAAAGCTTAAGCAACACTGAAGAAATGAGGAAACAAATGGGATGCAGACCCGAGCCCCCGAGAAAGCACTTTGCACGGAGCTACACCTGTTACCTGGGCAATGATATCCCCATTCTCCGCATGAACTTGAGCAATGGCCCCCAGCTCTCCCAGACAGGTGAAGATCTCGTAGAGCTGAAACAGAAATGAGTCCCGTCACCCTCACAGGCCACGGACGCTCTCGGCAGCCTCACACGGGAGCTGATCACTAGAGGCAGAGCTAAACAAAGGGGATAAACCCGAGGAATTAAGTGCCTAGGGCAGAAATACAGACCAAAACATGCACGGCCAAAGAGGAATGCCAGTCCAAAGGAACTCTGGGATAAACTGCCTACATGCGGAGCCTCTCATGCCGCACAGGGTACTGGACAAGCATACAGCAGTGATACCAACCCCTCTACTCACCCTCCCAGCACACATTTTTACCAATTATTTCCCACTGAGCTGAGATAAGCCTTTAGACTCCTTCTCAACAAGTGCTTCCGAAGCCAGGACAGCCTGGCCGGGGGCTGATTCCAAAAGCTAAAACCCCTGCCTCATAACCTTTCAGTGCAGCCCTCCCTTCACCTCCTAACCAGGAGGCACAAGAATTAATTTCCTGTATTTCCTATGAAAACTTGAGATTTGTCTAAAACAAACACATCCCATCAATTTCGTAGGGAGAGAGTCCGAGGCAGGCCAGCACCCCAAAGAGCAGAAGGGCCTCCTTAATCCTGCACGACTGAGCGACGCCCACGTGCAGCACGCTCATGCGGGCCGGGGGGTCGCTCAGCATGCCCCGAAGAGTAGCCATGCCCTGCACTTGCTCTCTGGAGAAGGCCGCTGCCAGTGGGAATCCCAGCTCCCTGTCTGCCTTACACGGGCACCCTGCCGTTTCCCTTATGTGAAGTGCAGTGTGGACTGCGAGGGCTTTAAGAAGGCCTACGGCCCAGCGTCTCCCTCGGTGACCATGGTGACGCATGCTCAGAGAGCCACGCTCATCAGCACGAGGAAACCCGCCCAGATACCCCAAACCACACAGCAATGGGTTGTTACCTCTGTGTTGGACACTTGATACAAATCCTTATAGGCCATGTAAACCATGAAGGAGTTGACCCCTGCGAGAGACAGAAGGGAGGAAAACAGGGGGAAGACGACATCATCACGACCAGTCTCCATCCTCCGCCCCCACTTCCACCGCCCGTGTGGCCCAAGTGCACTGGGGGCTTCTGCCCAACAGAAAACAGATGCTTTCCATTCTCCAAAAGCATCTTTCTGTTCCCTCCTCGCCCTGTAAAAACAAGTCCCACATGACATCACAGCAGCATAGCCTCGTCTTCTGGGCCTCTTCCTGGCCTGCCCCCGCCCCCGTTCCCCAGCGCAGAGGGTCAGCATGCGTCGACAGTGCTCAGGGCAGTATCTCCCGTAAAGAATCACCGTAGCACACCGCCTGTGTTCACGCTGCAGGTCGCACCACACGCTAACTAGTGCAGAGAGCCCACACCACCTAATATCTGGAGCCTCCGTTCTCTCATCTATAAAATGGAAAAATACCAATATCTGCTTCATGAGGTGCTTGGAAATATTAACTGAGGTAACACACACAGAGCTTTTAGCACCAGGCCCCGCACATATTTGGTCTTCATCATTAAGGGATCTCCTGGGACTGGCTTATTTCGCCCTCTCAGAAGTGCATGCGCTAACGAGGCCTGGACCGGGTGTTAGATCTGAGGGGAGAACCAAGACGGAAGCCACATCCCTGGAGCGCTCATGAGCTAAGGGCAAAAGTCAAGTTCCAAGCTTACATATCTAAGTCGCAGGGTTATAAGGAAAGAGCATTTAATTTTATTCACCCCAAATAAACTATTAATACAGTGATTTACAGAAATAGGTGGGACGGGAACACAGTCACTTTGAGGAAAGGAGGACAATTTTGGTCCCCAGCCACTCTGGCCACGTCAGCCCACAGTGCTACAGGCCACAGATGGGTTGTGATCGGAGCTCAGGGTGGTATCTCTCAACACTCCCTTCCCGCCAGTCTCAGTGTCATCGAGAAATGGCCCAGACACTGTGGGAGGGAGGTGGGTGTTAAAGCTTCAGTGAGATGCCCCAGCTGAGATGCCGGGGGTAAAAGCAGATAGAAGAAGGGAGAGCGTAATTGTGCATTCTGTAGGAGGAAGCCTGGGCAGAGCCTGTGGCGGGAGGAGGAGGATGGGAAGAAGAGCCCCTCCCCTCGGATCCGTGCCGCGCTCTCCCACAGCCGCCCTGACACCTGCATCAGGACTTCTCGTTGGCCGCACCGTTACAACGTTAGCACTGTCATCAGTATTCTGCTCTTAGTAGGAACACTAGCATTGCAGTCAGGACTGCAGTATTACTCTAACAGTGACTTGCTGCACCTCATGGCATTTATCCTCTCACTCCTCACTGGCCTGCTTCCTCTGGCCTTGGACACTCAGCTGAGGCCGTTTCTTACAGCTCCCTAAGTCTTCAGACCACCTTATGATATGCACATCGCAAATCTGTGTACAGGTATGGGCAGGGGTGGGTGTGTGTGAAATATCTGATTATTAAAAAGTACAAAGCAGAAAACAGAAGAATCTAAGAAGATAATGGAAACCTATGTCAAGTGCTCACAGGGAGGGCACACCTGTGCACACACACACACACACACACGAATGTGTTTTCACTCCCTAAGCTCCCAGCCTCAGTGTGAACACATCTTTGCTCCCAGACATGTCTTAGCCTCTTCTGAGGATGCCACTGTTATAGAGCAGTAATGGCCTTTTGGAGAAAAAGTGATAGAGGTGAAAAATTCCTAATCTCTTGTTTACTAGCTGTGTGACCTTCTGTGAGATGTTAACCACTCTGACCTCAGACTCTTCCTCCAAAAGATGGGCAGTATTGCATGGAGGTAAACAGCAGAAGACTCTGGGTAGATCTATAGTTTACACCACCTATGTGATCCTCGGCTACTTATTCTGAGCCTCAGGTTCTTCATCTATAAAAGGGTGATAATCCCTGTCTCATGGGGATCCTGTAAGGGGTAAGACGGCACAAAGACAGACCAAGTGCCTGGAACATAGCAGTAGCCCTACACCCAGCACTCACGCCCAAGGCCCAGGCGCTAAGCAAGCAGAAGCGACTCAGCAGAGCAGACAGTGCGGGAGGGATGGGCAGGGGATGGGAGGAGGCATCCCGGGGCTCACCTTTGTCCTTGATGAGGCTCTGCACCTCCTGCTTGACGCTGTCACTCCAGTGGGTGATGTCCACATGCAAGGCGTAGTCACAGCAGCTCTTCCCATCGGCCCACTCTCGCCATTTCTCATAGGCCTCTGTCAGGCTGGACTCGGGCTCAGGCACCACGTGGTCAACTGATCAAGAGGCCCCCAGTGGGTGACTCCCTGACACGCCTCTGTTCCCCTGCACAAGGGCCTGCTCCCACTTGCTGAGACACGACTACAAAGTCTATCTCCTGAGCATGGAACAAACCTCAGAGAATATCCCCTGGCGCCTTCAAGGTTACTGGTGATGTGATTTCACTGGCCTCTGTGCTCTTGGGGAAATTTCTAGCGTCTCTAAACCTTAGTTTTCTTATCCCTAAAATGATGCCAAGTGGCATAGGGGACAGGGAGTCACAGTGCCTTCCTAGAAAGTCTGTAGTAAGATTAAATGGGAAAATTAATCAAGCTTGTAAAGGGCTTCACTTGATGCCTGGCATATAGTAAGTGTTCAATAAATGCCAGCTATCAATGAGTGCCTACTATGTGCCATCATTACTGGTACAGTGGGGAGTGACTGCTAATGAGAAAAGTCCAACTGCCCTCTAAGGGACGCAAAAGAGGTTTTAAACTGATGTCAGGGCACAAGACAGAGACACACCCTTGCTTACTGGCACAGGGAAGGGCCAGTGCCCACTACGTGACTGTGACAGTAGGCCCGCAGGTCTTATTTCCACATGAACTCCTTGTCAAGACCATGGTTGCTTTGAGGTCCGTGCCTCTTGCCACACTACCTGCAACCGTGGATAACTTTTAAATAACATCTACATTTGGTGAGGAGAACGCAAAAGTGATGTTCTTATAGTTCACCTGGGCCGTCGAGGGAAGGTGAAAATTGGGACAACTTCCTTAACAACAGTTTTGAAATACATACCAAAAACCTTGACATTTTTCATATCTTAACTCAATAATTATTCCTGTGCCTAACAATTATTTCCAAGAAAATCAACAGGGCTGTATGCAAAATTTGGGTTGTAAAGGAGCTTGCCTCTGTGAACACTATATATATTTTATAAGCGAAAAACTGGAAACCATCCAAATCTTGAACAATAAGGAAGTTGGTTAAATGCATAAAATCATGATTCCGTCATAGAATGGATGATTAGCCATCAATTCTACATGTTGTGGGAGAATAAAATAAATGAATGGAAAAACACCCAAGATGTGCTATTTGGTGAAAATGGTAGGCTAAAACACAGGAGGTCTATTATGATCCTATTTTTGTTAAACAGGAAAAAAAATATCGCCAACTGGAAGAGAGATGCGGGATTTACGGGTCCTCTTTCCTTTTTGCCTATCTAGGATGCTTACATTACCCCAAGGACACGAGCACTTTTGTGGTTCTTGAGATGCTCTTTGCTCTTGTCATCTGAAACTCGATTTTCCTCCGCCCCTTCCGTAATGCAGGAGATCTAGCACAGTGCCCATCTCTAGGATGCCAACAGGCTCAGCGCCCCGCCCAGAGGGCAGAGAACCAAGCCAAGATGGATCACTTCCTCTGCGCCCAGCACAGGCAGCCCAAGCGCACTTAGGAAAGTAAATGCACGGGGCTCGCTACACGGCTGAGGCCTGGACCCACACCAGGGCCTTTGTGGGCAGGCAGCTGCCGAGAAGTCGTCTGGCTTCCACCCCGTCAGCTGGAGAAAAGCTTCGGCCCCCGAGCTGCTCCTCGGATGGCCTTGGGGAGTCCTCCCGGAACCCCACCCGGCTGGCCGTTGAGCCCTGCCAGCGCTCCCGTCAAAAGGAAGCAAAAGACAACGAAAGACTCCAGGGCTCAGGCTGCCGCTCCGTGTCCTGGCGGGACGCCGGCCGTGTCACACAGAGCATTTTGCTCACCAAATCTGGGGCGGAGGTGGGGATGGGACCCAGTTCACTGGGATGCCTTTGCAACATGAAGGACTGCCCTGGAATGCCATCTGTTTAATGATCCAGTGGCAGGCAACGCCCTGGGTTTCTTTGGAATTGCGATAGTTACCAGAAAAGAAAGAAAACAAGAGACCACCCCCACAGCTTGCCTAATCTTTAAAGATATCCATTGGTCAAAATAAACCACAGACCAGGGAACACCAAATGCCGCCGAAGCTGCTAATTTCTCCAGAACTGCAAGCTGCCGTTACGCTTCTCTCCGGGATGCCTCGGCCCCATCTGCCCTGCTCGGCCTGCCCTTTCTGCCCCTCCTGCCTCAGAACCAAGCTGGAAGTCCTGAAATAACTCTCTGCCCCTATCCCACAACTTTTGAAGTCCACGGTTCCCAGTGTCTGCCCCAGAGATGCTAACTATGGATCCCCCACCCACTGCACCCCCAGCCCCTGCTCTAAGGCAAACAAGACAGGATGGCTGCTTTCACGGTCAGGAGCCTCAGGGAACCTCCCCTCCTCCTCTCAGGTCCCCTCAGGCAGAAAGTACATAAACTGAACTGAGGGGAGTATACAAGTCACCACCACAGAGCATGGTGGTTAACATGTTAGTGAAACCCTTGTTTCTCGGGACCAGGAGGGTGTAAAGCAGGGGACTTACTGATCATGGTGGTACCCCCCGCTAAGGCAGCCTTTGTCCCCTGGAAGAAGTCATCCACTGTGGTCATGCCCTTGTGCGGCATCTGGAAGTGAGTGTGGACATCGATACCTCCAGGGATCACCATCTTCCCGTTGGCCTCCACGGTCTTCACACCTCCAGGGACAATCAGATTGTCTCCGATTTGCCTGGAAAGACAGTGAAACAACTGGCAACTTAGAAGAGGGACTTCCGAGACAAACACAGTATTGCGTGGATTTTAAACACTGTGATTTGTGTTCATCAAAGTAGTCTTTGCAAGGGATTCACAAGCTTAGCAATCTAGAATCAAAGAGAGGTACACACACAGAAAACAATTTTTCAGCACACGACAATCCAATATGCTATTTGGTGGAACCACGTGTCCTGGCCTCATATTGTCTCTGCAAGGCTTTGATACTGTCTAAAACAGAGGGTACATAATAAGTAATTCTGAAAAAAAATCATTGTTTTTATTAACCCTTTCTTTTTGTTCTTTATTATAGTTAAGGGTGAGGAATAACATTCGGAAAAGAATTAAGAGTGTAAAATAATGCACCGTTAGGCCAGGTTGATGGGAGGTAATGAACCACCTGAGAACAGGGATGTAGACTTAGCTATCCTCTACGTGGGCTCCTCTCTGCTCCGAACAAAAGGAATCCATCGGGGCCATTCTGCACCTCAGCTTCGAACCCCCTAGCTCCACCTTCCCTGACGACGTACCTGTCAGTCACAGCGGAAGGCAGGTGTGAGAGGTGGAAGGTGAGGATGCACGGCCAGTACAAGCTGCCTGCGTGTGGTCAGCCCCTCAGCAGAAGCCTGACGCCCAGGGCGGGGATTATGACATTTTCCACCAGACACACCTTCACCCAGGAAGCTTCCCAAGGAGGAAGAGGTGGGGACCCAGGTGGGGCAGAAGCTGAGTATGTCCTCAAGTGACAAATGCAACGACTCCTGGCACAGTGTCAGACCTCATAGGCCACCTGATGTTGCTTGCTTTATATGTGACTTCACATCTTTGAGTTCAATGGTCTGTTAATTCTGGGTAGACTCACGCTGCCTAAGCCTCTACAATCTCATTAAACACCTCTGCCCTGGAGATACTTGCAGCCCATCGGCAGGGCATGGATCCTTCCCCTTTTTGTTCACAGCCAGCCAAGAAAGACTTCCTCCTGGAGCAGTAAGATGCCCACCCCTGGCCGGCCAAAATCTAAGTTCTACAACTGAAATGAAGTATTCCTGACATCTCTGAGAGATCGGCTTCACCACAGCACCACTGGGCCATTCCAGAGCCATCATAATTCACAACACACAGTGGAAAAAATACAGCCTCTGATTATAACTCCATTCTAGTCCAGATACCGACCCGTTGTGTCCCCTTCTTCTCCCTCAGTGATTTTCCTCTGAGGGAAACTGAGAAACGGGGCCATGAAGAGTTGCCTGGCCGTTGTGTGTGTATACATCTGTGTGTTTCCACTCATTTGACAACTGGTATAACACTAAGTCTGAAATAGAAATGCCTTCCCCCCCTTTCTCTCCACTGAGCATGTCAAAGTCACATTAACCCTTGAAGTCTCAGCTCCCATCTCTTCTCCTCGGTCAAGTCTCTACTGATGACCGTGTGGCTCTGCCTTGGACGTGGGCTGTCTGGATTCCCAAGCTGGTCTCTGCTAGTCACTAGCTTTATGACTTTGGCCAGCTCTCAGTGTCCTCAATTCCTTCGTCTATAAAATGTAATAAAAGTGCCTCTCCCAGAGGTTTGATGTGTAGAATACATGTTAATATGTGCTAAGCTCACAGAACACTGTTAGACACATAAGAATCCAATAAATATCAACTACTATAATTAATAACCCTCCTAATCCCATACAGCTCTCGCCTTCCTCTGAATCTCATCTGTTCTACTAATTTAATGCTTGGTATTGATATTATCTGGTAACATCTCATTTCTCCTCGAAGACGGTAAAGTCCCCGAGGGAAGACACCATTGATGATTTGGGTCCCGGGGACATTTCTCATGGAGTGTGACATAGCAGGGACTTGAGACAACTGCTTGCACAGAACAGGCCTTCCACAATCACAGGCAGGCAAACACTCTGTAACAACTAGAGGAAATTATTTGTTTTTATGCTCTGCAAGTTAAGGATGTTTTTGGAGCTATATAAACTTTGATTAGATGAAGATCACATTTGTCCACCATGCTCTCCACCTCCAACTACAACAAATCTTTCTCTAACAACCTTGGCAACTGGCCTTGCAGCTACTCTAACAGAGATGGGAAAAAGGACTCCTTTTCCCTATCCATTTCTGGTAGCGGATGCCTGAACCACTGTGTGAGGATGGACACGGAAGGACACGGAGCCTGTTCGGGCCCAGCTACAGAAAAGGTTCTGCGGCCGATCCGTGATGCTTACATCATGGGCTCTGAAATGAGGAAGAATCATTAGGTACTAAATTTTTCCTATGTCTGAAAAATCTCTAAATGAAGGAACTCACTGTCTCCAAAGAGAGTCGACTACATACAATAATTTTTTAATAAGAGAAAAATAAAGGTCATTGTGATTTCTATTTTGAAGAAATTGTTCTGTATTTTTTAGCTTACTTAGTATTTCCATTTTTCCTACTTCTCATATGAAAAATTATTTGTGTGAATTGGCAAGGCAATAGGACCGCTGGCAGATTGACTTAAGGTGTGTACAACACTGAGCAGGTCCTGAGCACACACTACACGTTCCATAAAAGATAGCTCTCATAAAAGCTTGTACGTGCTCAGTACGGGTTAAGAGCCGGGACAGGGAGACGAACAAGAATGGGTGCTTGCTCTCATGTGGGCCTGTCAGTATCAGAAGTGCTGTAACTGATAAAGATTCGGGGTGGAGAGGACATTTAAGCTGCACTGTGACTTAGGTTAAGACCAAAATGGGCAGAGCACAGACAGGACACACATTTCAGGCAAAATTGAGAGCAAGAACTCTCAGAATAAGGTGTTTTGAGAAGGGGAGGCTAGCCTAGATTTGGGGGCTGGTAAGGAGTATCTGCCTACAGAAAGTTACATCTAAGCCAGGTTTTCTAAGATAAGAGACCTATAACCAGAATTTTAAACTATCCAATAAAGTTGAATTACATAAATATAAAACTGAACAGGCCAGGCGTGGCTAATAGGGTGGGTGGGTTGGATACACCAATCTCATACAATACCTTATCTGTATGGGGGTGTACATTATTGATGAAAGGCTAAGTGTAGGTCAATTCTTTTTTAAAGGTCACTATGTAAGGAACCTGTACATTAAGGTTGCTTGGCTAGGCTTACCGGCAAATCATTTTGTAATTATAAATCCCTAGAGTATCTATTTGGAAATCTTGCCAGAAATGTGTGTCCTGTCTGTGCTCTGCCCATTTTAGTCTTAACCTAAGTCAGAGGGCATTTTAAATGTCCTCTCTACCCCAAATCTTCCTTCCTTCTTTCTGTGCACTTCTAAATTGCTTCTCCTCATCTGAATTTCTTTGGTACCTACTATACAAAGCCTTATATTTTTAGGGTGCTGCCATCTTGCCCATTTAAGGACAGTGGCCGTACCTTCTCCAGGATGCACAGAGCCCGCCAATGCAGCTGGAGCAGAGGGGCACTCAGCATCATTCGGCTGACTGGATTCAGATGTTTCACTTCATTCCTGTGATCCACGTGAACTAGCTCCCACTTTTAATTAGAGATTATGTGCATTCAGACTTAAGGGCTAAAATAAAGGCTGTTTAAGGAGAAGGAGAGATGAAACAGCAAGCCAATGACCTAATAAACAAAAAAGAAGCAAGCTTCTTTCTGAGCCTCTGATGAAGAGCAAGTACAAAGAGATAAAGAGAGCGTTCTGTGTACATACTTTATTAAGCCATCTTCCATGTAAATATCAGCATAAAAGGACTGATCATCGTTGACGATTCTGCCTCCCTTGATAAGAAGACGGTCGCTCTAGAAAGAAAGGGAAACGTGAGTCAGTCTCATACCCAGAATTTCAGAGGAGAGTGGTCTGCCAAGGTTTCCCCAACTCATCATTCCAAGAGTCTAGTAGGAACACATTTACTTAAGACATGCGTGTGCTCAGTGCACTCAATATTTGAACTGGGCATATTCGTTGGAGATCCAATCCAGTCTTTCTTATTTGCCCCTAATTCACACTAATCTCAAGTTTCACCTCTTGCTTCTGTCACCTGGCATAGCTACTCAGAAACATAGCTACTGGAGGGAAGACACTCATTATAGTATCATTTCTGGTTCAGTAAGCACCCAGTATTTGAAGTGGGATAACATAATTGCTAGATACCTCAGTGTCTAGGACTCTGTTGGCATTCAACAGTGATTCTCAAAAAAATGGCCATAGGATCAACATACAATGAAACAGCGTTTAAAACTCTTTTTAATGACATGGGGATCACCTTCTATTTAAAATTCAGGACACCTATATATACCATGGACATGAAATTGTGAAATGTATAAAACCGCTTGATTGAAAAAAGCCAAAATATTTATAAGTACTTAACTCAGGGTAGAGAAATTATGCAGGATTCACATTTGCTTCATTAGATTTAGTATTTCTCACATTTTTTATTTCTTTACAACTTTTATTATGAAAACAATTGCTTTTCTTGTGAGAAAAGTCTTCTTAAAATCTGTAACTTAGATGAAGTTGGAAGAGTGATGCAGCTGGAAGTAATGCCCATACACTCCAAGGTCATTAACAAAAACATAAACATGTATCTTCTGTGTAAGTCAGGGAAGGACACATCAGTGGCAGCTTTTGAGATCACAGATTCCATCCAATGAATGAATGGAGCTGAGCCTATGGCATGAGGGTTAGAAGCAGCTTTATCGGGTTCACGGGGGAGAACAGAATCCTCTGGAGTCTGGTTGAGTGGGACTACAGCATGAAAAAAGAATGGTAGCCTGAATTTTGTGAAGAATTCAACTTACAGGTGTCAAAACTCTATCCATCCATTTACCAATCCATCCATCCATCAATCCATTATTCATCCATCCATTCATTCAGCAAGTAATTATTTAATATTTATGATTAAATAGGTGGGGAGGGTGCAGTTGTGAATGAGGCACACCGAGTCATTGCTTTTATGGAACTTAAAGGGGAGTATGGCAATATAGAAATAAAGTCAACAAAACAAAATTGTATTGTCATCTGTGAATGGGACTTTTTTTAATAGGGGTGGAAAACGCTGTTTGGGGGAAGATCAGTTTACACAGGGGTGGGGATGGGGGACTGTAGGCAGAGGAAATAGTGTGGGCAGAAGCCCTGAGGTAGAAATAGGTTTTGTTTCTTTGAAAACCTGAAAAAGATCAGTGTGGTGGGAGCTTAGAGATCTAGACTGGAAGGGACATGAGATGCAGTTGGTGAGACAGGCACTGGCTTTCAAAAGGAACATCATTTTATGGGAAAAGCTCACAAACAGGCTGGCTTCTAGCCTCAGAAATAAAAGAGTGTAGGCAGGGCCGGAAAAGGAGAGATGAAGCTAGAGCTCCATATGGAATATAGCAAATGACCACCTAGTTTCTCCTCCTTCCAGGGAATTGCATGAGAATAAGAAATTGCATCACACCGTAATGTCAGGGGAGGTGATTTTTAAAGATACAGATCAATGAGGCATTTAGAGGAAAAAACCCTACGGATGTGGCAAGGAAGATGTGCTGATGAGGTCAAATATGAACTCTTCCTGCACACAGTCTACAAGCCCCCCAGGGTCTGGCTCCTGTCCGTACGGCCCCCCTCGTTTCTTCCCTGTACAAACTGCTTTATACGGTAGCAAAAAGAAACATATAATTCTTGCCACATCAGGCTTCCTGGCCATGAAGCCTTCGCAGAACGTCCTCTCTGCCCTCTGATATGTTCACCTGATATCCAACACCTACTCTTTCCCCTTGGTTAAGCCTCCAGTCAGCAGGTTTCTCCCTTAGGACACATTACCTGACTTCCCAGCAAATTCCACCTGCTCCCCTTGTTTTAGCTCGAACAATTATATTGTTCCAGGATAGCTGGTTTATTGTTCAGCTACCTCTGGACTGGACCAAAGACCCCTTTAGTCTTCGAGCCATGGGTGTTTTGCTATTTCTCTTTAGTTCCTGAAGCCCATCCGAAAGGGTGGGATACAAGAGATTACGTTATAGCATAGGGAAGACCACCTGAGTCAGAACATGTGGTATGGCCACAAAATTGGACTTGGAAAAACAAAAATTCTCTGGTAATTGAAGGCTGTCGTGATCTACTGTTTGAACAGTAACTGCAAAATAATCTCATGCAGTCCTAGGACTGTGCTTTCCAAACTAGGGGGCACAGAAGAAAAATACAGGCTCCTAGGACCTACTGCAGGCCAGCAAATCTGTATTCTCTAAGCTCTATGAACGGGTCTTACGCAGCCGTCATCAGCCTGGCAGCAGGAACCCCGCTCCATGTGTCCAGGCACGGTTCTGTGTGTCTATGAGGGTGATGCCAGATAATCTTGGTAATGGTAAGAATTACCTCTCGTAGCTCAGTGCTTTTCTGATGTTCTTTATCTTTCTAGCAAAGAGCTGAAGCAAGCTGGTTTTGGGAAAGGGGCCAGTCACTGTCTGAGCTGAGCCCAGCTGTGAAATATGACCATCCTCCTGCCGAGGGACATCCAGCCCTGAGCCACTGGCCTGGTCATCACCTCCTTCAACACGTGTCAGATGTCCGCAAAGGGGCAAAAGCTACCTCAGGCCCCATGTACAGCAGGGGGATAGTAAGAGCGGATCCGAGTGGAATTAACATCATTGCAATGGAGTCACTGGAAACTCTTCCAATGCCAATTAAATAAACCTTCTCTGACTCAATAATCAGGAATCTAAATAGAGCACAGGATGAGTTACAGGCCTGGTGTAGGTTTCAGGGACGGAAGTAACGAGACGCTGCTCTAAGGACTACAGTATTAATATTGTTTTCATCATGCTCAGCAGAGCTACCCAAACCTCAACACAGAGCTCAAACAAACGCTGCCCCTGAGGGGTCCTCAGCTTATCCCCCCTAACTTTTATTCAAGTGGTGATTTATTTATTACTCTTAGTAAGTTAGAATTGGATTTATTAATTTTAACTCTTTCTAGGTGTGTGAGATGCACGACAAAGGGCAGTGCAGGCAAACTGCCCTCCGACACAGAAGAATCCGAAAGGCAAGTCTTGGGCTTCCACCCTCAGTCCACATAAAACCAAACCTCACTGCTTACAAACCATGCCATCTGTGAAGTCACGGACCATGCTTTTAGGTGAACACACGTTCGGGGCAAAAACCAACAAGACAAACAAATGTGACATATATGATTAAAAGTCACCCTGGATAATGTTAGAAAGGACTCTGGCTGTGGCTGTGTGGGGCTCTTTACCTTCTGTTTCCAGCAGCTGTGGCTATCAAGCATCCATTAGCTGACGCCCAAAGAGGCGGAATGCTGGGCCTCAGAGCTTACCGATGAGTCTCATGTAATGGTATACATGAAGAGCGTTGGCATTTCTAAAGCAAACTGGAACCCAAAGTGAAGCTGTTCAGAGTCCGAAGCCAAGGACTCTGGACACCTTTTTACAGCCCATAGGGGTGCCAGGCACACCAGCCGGCAGGAAGAGAGCAGCAGGGCTCTAGTAGGAGCGCCAGGCTGACCACTGAGCTAGGGGCGTAGTCCTGACTTAGGACTGACCTCTCGGAGCAGTCAGAGTGGATGGCAGTGCCTAGGCCACCTCAAGGGTGGCTGCCGGGAATCAATGAGGGGAGAAGTGTGTGTGCGTGTGTCTGTGTGTGTACTATCTAGCACACAGCAAACCTCTAAATTTTAGTTATATTGATTCCATTCATATTATTTATAGTATTTTGACTTTTTTAAAGCCTTAAATTAAGAAGTATAAGGGAGAAAGGCTATTGTTCCCATTTTCCAAATGTGGAGATACACACAGAGAGAGGCAGTGACTTTCTACAAGCAACAGAATTGATTAGTTGCAGTCGGAAGCAAAGCCAGTGTCCTGCCTCTTGGCACTGGACTGAGTCCACCTGAGGCCCCCTCCCCAGTGGCCCTTACCCCTTAGGGTGAGTGGCTCGCTCTGAAAGGCTCTCTTCTTTGCTGCTACACCTGGCTGTTTCGGCACTGTAACTGCTGACCAGTTCTCTGCAGTAGGGAACCTTTAATGAAAGGAACCCGTCCCCTTTGAGCCTTTACTTATAAAATCAGTGCCTTAAACCTACCCCTTGTGTGTTAATCTGATTTATAATGTGTTAATCAGGTTTGTAAACAAACCCGAATTACAATCCAGGGTAGCCCAGGCCCTTGAAGTCTGATAAAATCCAATCTTTCTTTCCTTTAACAGCGTATTAGAAAAATCAACTATAAAAAATTAGGAGTTTGTGAGAAATAGGGAGGGAAAAGAGAGAAACAAGGAAAAGAAGGAAGAAGAGGGGAGAAATAAACTGTGACCAGGAATGTTGTTAAGCTAGGCTGTGATTTGTGACTTGAACTAGAATAGAGACTGAAGGACAGAATCTTGAACTCAAGCATGTTGGAGATGCTGGTCCCACTTTAGTTCTCCCCATCCAGGCGTCAACTTGAAGAGCTAAAATTATTACCTCTGCCTCTCTGAGTTAATGAGAATACGCCTCCCAGAGGAACCAGAGCTGTTGCTGGATTTCTTCCCAGTCAATAAAGTTGGCCTGAGAACAGTACTTAGGACGCATCTATTCTGTGCTCTGCAGACATTCCAGCAGCTCAGAATTAACAACTATAATCCCAGGAAGAGAAAAGAGGGTGTAAGATGAAAAATGAGTCTTCCAAAATCAAATATTTTGTTACCTGTGTTCGAGTCATAAGGCACAGGCTCTGACTCTCGGTGGGTACTCAAGATCCTTTTAAAGTTCAGAAGGCACAGGTGGTTATTTAAAATCAATTCCCATCTGGGTAATTAGATCTGATTCCCTAAAAACACTCCTACTCTTAAGAATGGATGGAGAGACCACGTGGATGAAATCATGCTGCTTTTCTTCCCCAAAGCAGCATCCTTTAAAGAAGAGAGAGAAAAGACTTTCTAAGATGGTCCAGCTGACTCAACATGGTGTTCAGGAAAAGGTACTGAAAAGGCTCCAATGAGAGCAGGCCTCTCACCCTGGCTCCGCTGTTACATAGGCAACCCTGGGTAAGACACACGAGTTTGAACTCCAGCACGAACACGACTTGTGTCAGGACAAGCGACTTCACCTCCACGGGCTTTAGTTACCTATGACACCTTCCTCTGAGGCTGCTGGTTAGAACTAAGAGGATACCATATGCAAAGGGCTGGATTCCACTTGGCACGCTATAAATGCCTAATGCATGTGAGCTGCCATCCCCGTTAGGATTCCTTACAGCTGTAACCAGTCACTGTAAAAGTCCCCTCTCACAACTAACACTCTGTTCATCAAAATACAGCAGACCATGCCATCAAGGGAATTCCAGAGACAGCAATGCCCAGACGACCCTCGGCAACTGTTCTCAGCTCCTGCCACCAGCAGCCAGGCTCAGCCAAGACTTCTCCGTTTAAACCCACCCCCACAGGGCAAGTTCCCATGGCCCCTCCGGATCTTTCTTCCTCTGGAAATAAGCGTCCATGAGGAGATAACAGTCTATGTGCTCTCTCCCAGCAGGAATGGGGAGTGGGTGGCAAGTTCTTAAACCTGCCCCCAAACCCATTCTCCCTGCCCAAGGCATGGATCTGTTTCTAGGACCCCCAGTGATAAACATGCCACTGAGACAGAAAGAGAAAGGTCTGGGAGAAAACAGACATCTTGAAGAGCAAGGCTGTTCTCTGGCTCTGATTCGTCAATGAAACCAGACACAGTTTTACAGGGTGGGCTCTTCCAAACCTCTGAACGGCTACAGATGAGTCTCCGGAACTTTCCTCCTTTCTCACATAATCCAAACATCCTTACAACCAAGTGTGCTGGATGGATGTGAACCTAGGGTACGCCCCTCAAAACACAGCCCACAATAGAACTGTAACAAGTGGGGAGTACTGTTTGCACTGCCTTTATTATGTTTGGTTTGGCCCTGGAGGCACAGAACACAAGGCAGGAAAAGCAGGAAGCAGAGGAACAGCAGCCCAGGGCAGCGTTAGCCAAGGCAGGGGGCTGCTCACTCCTCTGAACTGGAACATCAAAGCCGCCAGCTCTGGGCATTCCTCCCTCCCCAGAACTTCATTAACCATTTTAAAGGTGCAATTATCAAAGGGCCAGACAAGTTATGTGGGCTGCCCTGGGTCAGGACAGAGTAGGGGAATGCCCTGTGGATGGTATCTTGATCCTGGCCCCTGATAATGGTCTCTTCCTCTTCAACAGGGTTCCAGACACAGATAAGCACAAGTGGATAACCAGGCGGGGAACACGACGGGGGAGGGTGGACAGCCCGGAGCGGACGGGAGGAGCGGCAGGCCACCCCATTCTCAAGCAGGAAGGTCAGCTGGGCCTGCGAAGTGCAAACCTCAGTCACTTGGCACTACTTTCATGATATTGGACATATCCTGTATGAACTGGGCTGCTATTTACTTTATATTATCCTTAAATAAATGTACCTTCCAAGTACACACTTACTCCCACAAATTCTATGCCAGTATCACCTACCAAAAACAAGACAGTAACCTGAGGAATGAATACAATAAAACCACCACCCAACTGTAGCTCCATTCTGCTGCCTTCCAAAGGGTTCTAAAGCATGAGCTCAGATCTGCTACCTTTGTTAAAAAGGAAGATCACCAAGTGTCAGGGAAGCATTCAAGGCGGACCTGCACTCCATGGCGATGTTCTCTTTGACCCAGTCAGGTCAGAAAAAAAATTAGAAAGGAGACAACATTTCCCACTATGTGATTCAGTGTAATCTAATGCTCTCCTCCGGGACATTCATCTAAAATGATCTGCAACAGCAGGCACTCCATCCCTACTCTTGAAACACGGACAGGAACCGGCCAACTGGGGCTTGTCAGAATCAAGAGTAGGGCCCCCTGCCGAGTCGCAGGGACCTGCCAGGTAATGCGCAGCCCAGCTGAGAGAGGAGATCTCTGGGGTTTGTGAAGTCGGTCAGCAGGTCAGAAGGTTGGGGGGGGCGGTGAGGGGAAGGGCAGGGCGGATAGGTCTAGCCTAAGAACAAACATGCCTCATCAGAAAATGAGGATGTGCTGTATCTGGGTAAAAGAAATGTGGCACACCTTTAGCTGAGCTTTTAGGAGGGAGAAAATGGAAAGGTAGCTCCCTGGGATGGAGAGCGGACAGAACAGTAGTGGGCAGAGCTATCCAGGTTCTGACAGCAACCAGGGGAGCCTGGAAGCCAGAGCTGCATTTACACTCTGCTGCCAACTTACTGTGTGATCTTAGGCAGGTGACTCGACCCGTCTCTGGACCTCAGCTTCCCCCGCTGAGTGAGGGTGTAGCTCTCTAGAAAGGCCTGGTTATGTATCTACAGAGTACAGGTCACAACGCCTTCCTCACAGGGCTACGTGAGAATTAGCTGTCAGCATGTGGGATCGGAGACTTAGAAACTAATCCATAAATGGCAGACATTACAAATAGTACTACTACTGTGCTACCACCTCCACTTTATGGTTCTCATCAGGTAGATGTACAATTAAAGGCAAATCCAAATTGCAATACAAATGTAAGGCAGCTATTACTATTACATAAAAAATGCCTAAGAAATGCATTGCTCAGGACCAGAGGGTAAAGTAGAACACGGACTCAAGGAAAGTCAGCGTTTCCAGACAGCTAATTCATGGCTGGCCTTGGTCTGGATTTACAGTTTTGTTTCGTTTCTTACTTTTTGAGGGCTTTCTGTTTGTTTTGCATGGTTCCTTCTTAGGCCTCAATCTACATACTATGGGTGAAAGCTCTTTGTATACGCAGACTGTAAGTCTGTTCAACAGGATCTCGTGTCCCATTAGCCCAACAACCCATGCAAAAGTCAAATGCCTACTTCAACCAGGCCTTGATTCTTGGGATACACGGTTTAATAATTCACTCCTGAAACATACACTTGGGTCACCACTGGCTGTGAAGTGACATAGGTGTACAGGGAGGTGAAGAAGAGGCGGTAGGAAAAATGAGCCATGAGTGCAAATGATGACAGAGGAAAGTCATCAGTGGCTACCAGTGGCTGGGGGTGGCGGGGGGCGAGCAGGGAGGGGTGAACAGGTGAGCAGATGGACCGTCGACGTGGTTCAGGACAGTGACACTATTCCATGAGGTACTTTACCAGCAGATATGCAACATTACGCATTTGTCAAAACCCACAGAACTGCTCGAGAAAGAGTGAATTTTAATGTAAAACTGGACTTTTGTTAATAGGATTAAATACGTGTTCATCAATCGCAACAAACATGCCACACCAATATGTTAGTGACGGGAAACGGGCGAGGTGAGTGGTGGAAAGGATATGGGAGCTCTCTACTTTCTGCTCATTTTTCTATAAACCTAAATGTGCTTGACAAAGGAAGTCTATTAATTAAAAGGACACTGAGAGAGAAAAGGAGAAAAATCCTCTGGGTGGTAGAAAGCAAGGAAGGTCCACGGAAGCCTTGCTGAGGTGAGTCCTGGGAAAATGGCTCATCTGGTCACATGGGTAAGGCCAAAGGCGATTCTGGTAAGAGAGGAGGAACAAATCATTCATGACGAGCATTTACTGAAAACTTATGTGCCAGAAACTCTTAGAAGCTTTACGTACATTTTGTTCAATTAAGCCTCAATAAAATGTTATGAACTATATACACTGTTATTAACCCCCTGGGAACTTGGATGGGTGGGCTCACGGTCCAATGTCCCACAACCAGCCACGGGGAGAAGCCAGGGCACCAATGTAAGCGATGCATTTCAGTGGGAAATCATGGAGTTGGCTGGGGCTCCTGATATCTAGGGTCCCGGAATGGTCAGGGCTGCGAGAGACAGCTGGCCAGGGAGTTTGGTCTTGATTCTGTGGGTCCTGGGGACCTCTGGTAGGATTATGAAAAATGACTGAAATATAATCTCAGAGTAAAAAAAAAAAATTAAGCTGACAGAACGGCCATGCTGAGACAAAGGAAGGAATGAGTTAGAAGGTAACAGCAAACGGAAAGAAAGAAAGAAAGAAAACGGAAGAAACAATCTTTGTCATCCCTGTGCCAGGGAACAGAAGGAACACTCCAACTGGATTAATAGTTTAACAAGAGGATTATTTAACAAAGTGTGGGCAGGGTGTAGGGAAATGAAGTGGCTGTGGGGGGAAGTGGTCACCAGGGCTGTCAAGGGCAGCTGTGTGGACAGGGCTGCCTCCCAGGTCTGTGACCTTCAGGAGACGCATGCAGCCACTCCACAGTGACCCAGCAGGAAGAGATCTGGGGGAAAATAGCCTGACTTCCTTGTTCACTCTCCCTCCAGTCTCCTGCAGTGCTGCAAGAACTAAATTCAATCCGGAGACCAAGGTCAAATAACCTATTCATGCAGACCAGACAGGTCCAGGGCACATAGCAGGACAGAGAAAGGGGGAAAGGGAACCTGAAGAAGCAAGCAGAAAATATTCAGCCTAGTTCCTCAATATCCAACCATGGGGCATGATTTAACAAATGTACTATAGCCATAGTATGATCACACAGCTATTTTTTAAAGAGGTTAAATCCCTATCTTGAACTGATGAAATATCTAGAATAAGTTGCAGACTAATGTGCAAAATGTGATTCTATTCTTGCAAACAAAAGATATAATATGTAGCTATGTTTCTTATGTTTTGTGTGAGAAAATTCTGGAAGGATATACACCAAATTATTAACATTGGGTATGCTGGAGGAAGGAATGCAGAGGGAAAGGGTACGGGGGGACTTACTTTTTTTTCTTTTACTCTTCTATTTACGTTTTAAGTTATTTTGCTAGCTGCGTAATGCATATGCCATTTTATGATTCTGAAAAGTTATTTAATAAGGAAAATTATAAAAAGGAAGAAAAATGAGGAGACTGCTATGGCCCTGGTGACACCAAAGAATATGGATTAGAAATGTATGGCGCACTGCAGAGGAAAGCTGGAATCAATTTAGCAACTGCAGGGGAATGGAAAGTGATGTGTCAAAGTCAACTGAAGTTTCAAGGCAGCGTGGCCAGGAAGGACGCATTAGTAGAGATGGAGAACAGAAAGAAGACTAGCCAAGTTGACATTCCAGCATATCAATAAAAATTTTTAAGTGCCGGTCAACCCCACAGTCATGAAGCAGATAACTAGAAATGAGGGCCTGCAATTCAGGAGCATGGTCAGGTGTTCATGAGAAGATGTGAATTAATGCCACACTGAAATGGCTAGACCAACTGAAAGGCAGCAAAGGATGGCAGAAAGACTCCTGGAATGGGGGTCAGGAGCCCGGGATTCCGTCACAGCTCTGTGACCCCGAGCAGGGCACTTGGCTTCTCTGGGCTGCCACTTCCCTGTTCTCTTCTTTGATCATTTCTGCCTGGTAGTTGGCTTTGACTGGGGCCTTTAGAATGACAGGGAAGCGTAGTGAATTCCCACCCTACTGCTTCTCAGAAACAAGAAACTCTTTCACTAAATCTGAAAACCAGCCAATATGCAGCTCCCAGTCAAGGAACACAGGCCCCAGCCTTAGAAAGTGTGAGCCGCACCTGCCAGTGATGGCCAGGGGCTCCTCATCTATTTGTGGAGGCCACAGGGATTCCTCTCCAAGTCTGACCTTAGACTTTTAACATTGGCGGGGGCTGCCTGGGAACTGTGGTTACAAGCCCACAGCCGCTGGCTATGCAGCTGCCGAAAACTGCTCCGCAGTGCTGAGTTTCAGAGAACCTACGGCAGCGATGCTGGAGGCTCCCACCACGTTGCCGCAGGAAGGGCCCCGCAGTGACCACAGGGAGGAAGGGGCCTTTTCAAAGACCAGAGGTGTTCCTCGGAGTCCAGACGTGGGAGGCTGGGTCTGAGCAGGAGAGCAAAGAGGCCCCATCATTCACGCTGCGGCTGAAGAGCCCAAGTGGTGAGTCGGTGCCACAGAAGCCAAGGCCGTGTACAAGGGGGATGGCCTTGGAGACACAGTTCTGGTTGTACAAGGGGGAAAACAGTACCTGCCCTCAGGGACCGAGGTGAGGAGTAAGCCCAAATGCTGAGGCATGATAGGAGCTCAGTAAATGCAGGTTTCTTTAAAAGCGAGGACTGAAATCTCAGGCCAACGCCTTTCACCTGGATGCCTGCCCACTCTCTCCTCTATCCCCAAAAAGTAGCTTGAATTTTCATTCTTTTTTTTTAATGTACATACATGCCTTACCTACCTTCCTACAAGAACCCAAACATACTTCCTAAGTAGTTTAGGGAGCTGAGGGGATGGAGTTTACTCTTCTCTCTGGCTTTTTTTTGACACAAGCAGCAGACAGTGGCGCAGACGCCAATCTGCCTAGAAGCCTGCATACCCACAGTTCTGCTTTCTTTTTGATAGGTGGGTGGTTATTAACACAGTGGCTATCTCTGACTCTTGGGCCCCAAATTTCTCCAAGTTATATTAATGAAGAAAACTGCAGATGCTCTGAGAACAAGGATTTCAAGAGGTCAGGAGGACTTTGAATAAAAGGAACCCATGAAATAAATACAATTGAGGTTTCACTTAAAAATTACCAGAACTAATGGGCAGTTAATCCTTTAACAAAAGGTGTCTTTGCTTTCCACGGAACCTGCTGGAATGTACTCAGGAATACCGTGCTAACATCACAGGAATACATTCCCCATGCCCGAAGGCCAGCAGACTTCATCCCCACCTGCAAAGCCATGGCACTTAACTTCTCTTCCGGATGACCACTATCTAACATCCTAGGATTCTAACAGCAGGAAAACAATCTTTTGAAGTAGTTCGGAAATAGTCTTTATTAGGTGTCTGTGTCTCTGCTCCAACATGTTTTAAAAAGTGCAGCAACTAGAAGTTTGCAGTTGCAGATGTTTTACACATACCAAAGCAAGATGGACATTTTGACATGTATTAAATTGTGTCCAAAAAATTGCAAACCAGTTTTGCAAGTCTCTTCAAATTATGGTCGACACAGGTTTTCATCTGTACATTAACACTTTTGTCCCTGGTGTCCCAAGTCTTTTCATCCTTCATTCATTATTCCATCTGAGGAAGGTTAGACACAGCAGGGAACAACAGAGGCACGACCACGGATAGTTTACACCCCATGGAGCAGATGGTTTGGCGGCCTTCTGATAACCGTTTTCTCCACACTGCTCTCCCCAGATCACTTAACCCCAGGGAAAGCACATTCGTTTAAAGGAGTAGTGTGCCTTTTCATTCGTTCACTTATTTATCCATTCACTCCTTCATGTAATGTTCACAGTACTAGGGATACAAAAGCGAACAGAATTTACTCCCCGCCCATGCGCTGGAAAGGCAAGGAGTAAGTAAGCTATTCAATAAGTAATTTCAACAGTGGTAAGTGAAATTTAGAAAGAGAGTAAGGGGATGGTGAGGCTTGAAAGAGAGTCTAGGATTCCTCCTGATCAGATTCAAAGGCCTGAGCGGCTGTCAGCAGAACAGGGCTCTGGATGACCCGAGGAAGCCCGCCGAGCAAAGAACTGCTCCCAGGAAGGGCTGCTCGCCACCCCAAAGGGGAGGCTACTACAGCAGCTCTGGGCTGGAGATGCGCATGGCAGGCCCAAGAGAAGGCAAGACTGGAAGACGGCTGATGCCAATCCACTGAGCGGCAGGGGCAGGGCTGGAGTCCAGAGAGACAGTCAGGGCCAGGGCATGCTGGACCTTGGGGGCTGTGGTCTGGGCTTCATTCCGAGGACAACAGAAGTTTGACCTGGAGAGTGACTTGATCTGATTTACATGTTTTAAAGATCACCCGGCTATGCCTGGAGATGACCCTATAGGAGGCAAAGTGGAAGCACCAAGAGCCAGTCGGGGTTTCTTGCAGCAAGACGATGTAGACGCGAGCGAGCCGGGCTGGGCCTCAAGCCCAGGACATGGGCTGAAAGCTAAGCCTGCCCACCTCTTAACCTGACCGTGTTTCCTTACTAATAAGGTCCAGGTTTACCCTAAACACTTAAGTATTACAGAGCAGATAACTTTAAAACAGGGAGGACATAGCTCGAGAGAGCCATCTATGTTCAATATTTAAAACACCTCCTATTTCCCATGTGACAACAACTGGGTTTACCAGCAGCTCAAGTGAATCTGACTTTTTTGGTTGAATGCATATTTATCGGATCTTACTGTGGAAAATACTGTTAAATAGGTCATTATAAAACTCTGGCACGACCATTTCCACACCCGTTCATGATACAGATGCATGGTCTGGTGTTTTGCTTTAGCAAACATGACCCAGTCAGGGTAACTGATTCCCCTTTGAGGGTCCAGATTTCTTCAGGGCCCGGGGTCCAACTCCACAAGCATTAATTCTTCAGTCTGCCTAGCTGTCCGTTTTGACATGGGAAGGTAATAAGTCCCTTCATATATACAAAGTATGTATAAGGTGTAAGACTTTGTAGTGAAACTCAAATACCTTGATTATCTTTTAAAACTTCCTCGATGCCTGTTTTTATTCTAAAATCAGGGGCCAAATAGTTCCTGTCCGACCAGTCAAGTGGAATCCAGGTAATGAGACTTTAGAGAACACTGTCTCTTTCCAACTTCAAGCCACCTGGTGACCGTGTTTACTAAACAGCTTGGATGAACTTCCTTATTGGGAAGAAGTACCTAGTGTGAAGTGAGGGTTTTCAAGTCAGACAAGGAGATGAATCTGGAGCCAGCTTCACCAGTTCATCACTAACTGTACAACTTCAGATGAATTAACTTGCCGAGCTTCAGTTTCTTTATCTGTCAAATGGGGCAAGTACTGTAATCTAGGAACATTATAAGCATGGATGGGATGTCATATATAAAATTATGACTGAAAACCGGTCAGGATTGGCTATGGCATGGCATAATTTCCTACAAATATTCATTATTTGGGTTTCCCTTTTCTGTTCATTGAATACTTTCCACATTTAAAGTTTTGAATTTTTAAAGGTCTTGGTTCTTAACTTTCCCTGCATTAGTTCACTAGGTCTACCATAACAAAGGACCACAGACTGGGTGTCTTAAATAACAGAAATTTATCTTCTCACAATTGTGGGGTTAGAAATGCAAGATCAAGGTGTCAGCAGCGTCGGTTTCTCCTGAAGCCTCTTCCTAACTCGCAGGTGGCCGTCTTCTCCCAGTGTCTCCAAATGACTTTGCTGTGGGTGGGTGTTGGTGTCCTATAATCTCTTCTCACAAGAGCCAGTCACATTGGATCAGGGCCCACCCTAATGACCTCATTTAATTTAACTGCCTCTTTAAAGATCCCATCTCCGAGTAGTCACATTTCGAGATACTGCGGGTTAGGACTTCATCAGATAAATTTTGAGGGGACAAAATGCAGCCCATAAAACACCTTCATACTCTCTGTGGGTAAAACTGTAATATTCCCAGAATATCTCGCCTGGCTTTAGTATATCTGCATATCAACAGGCGTTCAGAGGTGGAGAGAAGTTCATCTCCATATGAATCGGTAATCACCTGGGCAAGGAGGGCTTATGTGCCTGTGAGAGGGGAGGGGAGGGCTGGTTTTGTGTCTGCTGGAGCAGGAGAAAGAGACAGACAGAGAGACAGAGAGAGACAGAGAGAGACAGAGAGACAGAGAGCAATAAATGGATTTTAAACTTTATTTCTCCCTTTGACTGATTTCAGAAAAAAGTGTGAGAAAAGCTCTAAACTAAAGCAAAAGGAAAAGTAATCCTAAGCCTCATTTTTTTAAATAACTATTTTGCTATATGATCTTGGGCAAATTATTTTCTCTCTTTGACCCACATTTTCTTGATCATTAAAATGAAGGGGTTGGAATAATGGACCCCTTATTTCTCTTCCTGCCCTTAACTGAGCACACAGGTAAGCTTTTCCCATTAATTTCTCATGGCAAAGTCCAAGCTACAGCATGCAATGAAGTAACAGAAATGAAAACAAAACAAAATACAACTTCTTTGTAAAACAAACCTGTGATGAAGTCTCTATAAACAGAGGATTAAATTCAATTGCTTTAAAACTCTCTGAGTTGTTTAAAGCCCCTTCTCTCCTGTAAGGCCGTAATTTTAACCAATTTAGTTGGATAAACCAGAAACCCCACTCTGAATTTATCAATATCCCCAAACAAAGTAATCTCATCAAGATTTGGGGCACAAATTGGCTTTGAGGGAAAGAGTATATGGTTTCAAATAAAGGTCTCCCTGATAGAATTGGGGGGGGCTTTAAAAATAAACACACACAAACACACAGAAAATGTAAAATTAAAACCAGCTTCTGAGCTTATAGGTTAAGCCACTGGGGGGCGTTAGAGGGAAGAACTGGGCATGTTTCCTCTCCAGACAACACAGAGGGAAAGCAGAGTTTTCCATGGAAAATGGTACAACTGCCCAAGCAACCGTGGTGAAGATGATAATATAAGACTAAGATTAAGGATCCTGGGATTCAAATCTACAGCCTGATACTCATGAGCTGAGCACCTCTGGGCGAGTAACTCAACCTCTCTTCCTGGGGTAGCTCGACTACAAGCCAGCAATTGAAAATGAATCCATCATTCCATTTTTGTGGTTAAGACCAAGATCATGGAAGCAAACAAAAAATTCAAACAAAATAGCATTACTTTAACCAGGCCCCCCAAGTACTGGGATAATAATATATAGATATTTAAAATTACATTATGGAAGAACATTTGAAATATGGGAAGAGGTCATAATATATTGAGAAATGAAAAGCAGGACATGAAACGGCATGAACAGTATGTGGCACCATTTTAATAAATGGCACATATAGTCATAAGAAAAAATTCCAGGCGGGTGTATTCATCAAGGTTACAACGGCTGCCTCCGAGTAATTTCATGGTAGCCTATTTGTATTAAAAAAACAATAAAAAATTAGGTTTTTGGGTTTTCTGTAACTATCATTTATATCATGCATTTTTTTGGTAACTGGAAAAAAAATTGCTACTCAACTTTAAAACAGTGCCCTACAGTAAACCAGACCACAGAAGACGCTCTAACTCATGCAGCCCCACTTGGGTCTCAGACTCCTCATCCGTAAGGGAAGGCTAGACTAAAATAATCTCTGAATTTCACAGAGCCACAATGGAGTCTTGCTTGGGATGTACTAAGGAAGCAGGGGTGTGCAGTATAGGGTATGGAATGAGAAAGTGGCTTTCAAATCCAAGTAGAACCCCTCGTTGCTATTTCTGCTAATTCAATGCAAAATATCCTAAAATCGTCTCTGGGGCTAAGAGTGGTGGTCACTTGCCTGGCAAGTTTGCTGTGTAAACAGCACAGCGTGGAGCTGCTCTGGTCCCATCTGGAGGCAAAGGGGTCCGTAATGAGAAGGCTGGAGAACTCCCAGACTCGGGCAGCGCTTCTGAGTCCAGCCCACACACACACAGGGCACCACCTCTTTGTTCTTTGCAGTTCTCATAACCTGAACTTGCCTCCCAGGAAACAGGTGCAGAGAAGGACTTACACTTGGACTTGAAATAAGTGCACTCCCATTCAAACTAATGTCTCATGACCCCGGAGGGGGGAGAAGATAACAAAAGGCAGAATTTTAGGTAGTACCATCCAGTGGGGTTAAGAATGTGGACTCGAGCAAGTCTGTACTGGCTCCATCACACTTTCAGCTTGTGTCATCTTAAGGCAAATTCCCTGATCATCTATAAAATGGGAAGACCTAATCGGAAATCCATTACCTGAGTTATTTTGAGGATTACATGAGATGATGACTAAAAAGCACTTACTACAAGATGTAATAAATGTTCATTCTTATTATTAAACAAATTTTTCCTGTATGCTCCTGTGACAAGCATCACAGGGCCAGGCCTAGAGCCTATAATCAATAAATAATCAATAAATATTTATTCAATCAAAAATGGAAAAATGCTCTTATTACCTCTGATTATATGAGACACATTCTAATATATCCAGTATCTCGAGTGCTTTCTGGCCTAAGGCTTTAGGTTTCATGAATATACTTTAATTCTTCACTTTCCTTTTCCTCACAGACGCTCCTTCTGAGAGGGCCCAGTGACTCATATTACAGATTGGTTCCTGAGACCATAAACTGTATGGGTTACAGCCAGAGATAAGCTCAGTAAAATGTGCTTTAAGTTTAACTGTCCCCACCCCTCAAGCCAAAGAATAAATTTCAGAATTAAAGTTAGTAACAGTAATAGCTACAAATATAAGCCCAGAGACAGCTGGCAGATGCAGTAGGATGAGGGACTGAACATCTTGGAGAAAACACACACATTCCTTTTAGACGGCCAACCTGAGCAGGGAACAAGACCTGGGCTGCTCCCTAACCTAGCTCTCTGAAGGGCAGAGTCTGCCGCACAAACGCAGAGTGGCCTAACTGCTGCTAATGAACTCTAGCAACGCGAGCTTTCATGCACAGGCAGAAAGGAGCCTCAGTCAAGATGCATGTTAGATCCTGGTTCAGAAAGCGAGGGTGGCAATCTTCTCTATTTGAAAGAAGGCATAAAGGTCTCTACTAATTCTTTTAAATCATTTGCGGTAAGAGAAATAATGGGTCTGTTTGCAAGCAAGAAGTACCCAGGTAGGCCCTTGAAACAGGCTGAGAATCAGGCCAGATGCAGAATTTGGATGAAGGAGAGGAAGGGAGGCCTGAGAAGAAAAGTGCAGATGATGGATGGACTGCCTGGAACGTCTGCCCATCAGGTCCCAGCCTGCAGTTAACTCTGCATCTTCTGCTCAAGGGCCAACCTGCTGCCTGTGGCCCAGTGATCCTAGGCCGGTCGCTGAGTGCCCGGCCTTATCTCTTAAAAGTTAATATTCTAGAAAGTTGTCGGTGAAAGGCAGGATATACAAGTACCAATGTATGCAACCTGTTCCGGTCATCTTCTCGCCTGAAATTATTCCTGCAAAATAAGTGTTAAATGTATCTATTCATTCAACAAATATTGACAGAGGGCTTAGTATGTGCCAGCCAAAGACTACGTGCTGGAGGTTGAGTGGTAACACAACAAAAGCCACCCCTGCCTCACAAAGTGTCCGTGGCATTATCTGGCCTTTGAGGATGGGTTATGTCCCATGGCAGTCGTCACATTTATAACATTGGCAAGAGCAACTGAAAGGAGCTTGGTAAGCAGATACACACTGGGGGCTGTTTTCCACTGGTTTGCCTGTGTGACCAGTCTAGATGTGGGGCAAGTGTCCCTTTTGTGTCTGTATCAATGGTACCCTTATCCAAAAAAGAGATCCTATGTGCCCGCAGATGAATCATGGCATCATTTTAGTAACACTCACTTGAATCAGTACTAAGGTTCTGCTGAGGACGGGACCCGTCAATCACCACCATTCCATTTCTCTTCTGCACAGAGTCTATTAACCAAGTCCACCCTCTGGACAGAAGAAAGGCTGAGATTTTAAGTGTAAAAAGCAACTAAAGACTCTTGTATCCAACACAGACGTTGCCTGGTCGCCCTGAGTGTGAGCCAGCAACCACTGCTCTCCTTCATTCCTCACTGCACTCTCTTCCCTGGTGGGTGGTGGGAGGGCCTCAGATTCCTCTCCGTGAATGCAGAACAAAATGAGAAGGGCTGGCCGTGATCGCAGGAGAAAACAGGAGATAAATAAAAGCTGGCAGGGACCTTGGGGATCATCTAGTTCAGTGCCCTCATTTGACAGATGCAGAATCTGAAAGGGGGAATGAGGATTTGCCCAAAGTCACACATAAATTAGAGAGGCAAGGGCAGGCTGAACCACATTGTGCTGACACTCCATCCAGGCTTCTCTTCCACCCCCTGCATCATAAAGCAAAAGGGCTCCTTTGCTCTACTAGTCAGAGGAACTCCTTTCTTAAAAAATAAAATCTCATTTTATCCTTCATATCTCATTGTCCAGCACTTCCAGGGGAAAGAAAAAAGAGACAGAGAGAGAGAGAGAGACTAATTAAGCCAGGAGAACTGTGTCCTTTAATTCCGGGTGTCCCAGATAGGTTCCTGGACTGTTTCAGAGTGGAGCCTCCCCAGCTGGCCTAGCGTGCTGGGTGTGTCCTGTGTTTCTCTGCCTGAGAAGGGGACACGGACAGAGAGTGAGAAGGGGCTTTGGGCCCAGATCTGGACTTATGCAACGCAGAAAAATGGCATCTGCTCTTCCACCCCACACTCGTACACGCTCCTGGGCTGAAGCCAGAAGCTAACTCAGACAGCTGGCAGAGCAACCCATGAACCACTGTTTGAAGGACATGCGCTCAGTTATTTTCCAATGGTGACGTGACAGGTTTGACCATTCGCACTCCATCCACCCCATGAACACTGACCAATGTTTGGGAACTAAAACTAACAGGTGTGGTGGCCAGCTGGGGGTGATGGGGGCGGGGACAGTCACCTGTGGATATGGAATTACTGCTTCCCTGCCTATGAATGTAACTCACTTTTGGAGGGCTTGATCTCAGGAGCTTCCTTTTTCAGCTGGGTCACTTTAGTCAAGTTACTTAATCTCTCCGAGCCTCTGTCCAGAAGCCAAAATGATGGATCATCATTGTAGCTAGAGGAGTTGTCGTGGGTCAAGTGAGTAATCCACGTGGTCTGTGCTAAGGCACTACAATAAATGGCAGTGATTAAGAACAGCTCCACTGTGTTCGTCCCATCTTTCTAGCCCCTGAGCTCCCTACAATCTAGTTAAAAATGCCTTAAGAGAAGTCGTTTATATAGCGTACTCCGTGTAGATATGAGGCCTAAAAGAAGAGGCCATGTTAAGAGGCTCATCTTATTCTACCAAACAAATTTTTTTTTTGGTGTATTTCATATGGTAAAATAGACAAATATTGAGCTTGTTGAGAGAGGGGTTTCACTGCATAAGTCTGAAAATTGAGGAATCTTGCTCTGGGCTGTCCTGGGTTTCTCTCATTTGTTTCCCATTTGCTTACAGAAAATGGGAGCGAATATGAGAAGGGAGTATAACCAGGAAGGAGTTCGGGCCTCCGATTAACAACAACCACCTCAAGAGGTGATGACATATTCAAATTTCCAGTCCTTTTACGATTAAGAGCACAGATTTAATCAAGGAGAGGCACATACCCATCCTAAGGAGATATTACTTTTGTTAATTTTGTAAATGTAATTAAGAAAACACGAACAGTTCTATGAAATGTGCCAACAGGTAAGGAACACAGGGGCCTTTAGGATATGAAGGGCTTTTTTGTTCTTTCTCAAATTCAACTTTATTTTTTCCAGCTGAAGAGACATGGCCAAAGAAATGCCACCAACAGGGAGTGGTGAGAAAATTGCTAGAAAGAGTATTCACAACCTGTGTCACTCTAGGCTAGAAGCTGATTATGACTAAAAAAATGATACAGTTCAACTAAATAAGGAAAACGTCTTTCATTTAGGGTAAGGGAGAATCACTATATCGAAGTCCAAAGGCAGTCTAATGGCCTCTATCAGACTGTCAAAAATGAAAGACAAGCCTAATTCTGAGGAACACTAATATAACTAAAGCAAGAAAAGAAGTTTTTGTGTAACACTGTACTTTACTTTTTCTTTGTTTTTGGAAACTTGTATTAAAAAACTCGTTCCCTAAGTAGTCTCTTTCTACCCCAGAACTTTGTCAAGTATCAGTTCTTTATTAATTTCCACATCCCAAAGAACTTGAGATTTTATAAATAAATCAGTGTCCACTATCATGAATACAGCGGCTTTCCAGAGCGCTTTCCTGGTCACCTTATTTGAGCCTTTCAAGAGGCCAGTGAGATAAGTGGGGGGATTTTCATTTATAAACTGACAGTTCTACCACACAGACCTGAATTCTCTGAGGAAATCTATTTCTCCAGAATTCCCCCAAGTGCCCAGCTGGCTCTCTAGCCACAGCTCTTTATACACCTGATGCTTTTTGTTAGTATTTGAGAAAGAAGGAATAACCTGGGTGCGAATCACCACACACATGCTCAAAATATAATCAAGCCTGGGCCAAGATTTTCAGGACCAGGTATCTAGGATGCTTCCCATTCCCGAGTCTCTGATAGTCTTCCTCTGTCTTTCACCGTGGGGTCTCCACCCACGGTGCCTTACAGGGACAGAGCTGGCTTTGGGTGACTTCTCCTCTTTTGGTCTCCCAAACTCTGGGCCTCCATCTCCTAATACTTCCTCCCAACCCCAAGTGACCCCGACTGAAACAAGAGGAAGGCACAGATCCAGGGGCAGGGCTGCACTTGTGCCTTCCCAGGTTCTGGTCTAGCTCGGGACCCCCAGATGAGCGGCTGCAGAGGGCTGGGTGCTCCTCCAGTTCATGAGGCCCCTCCACTCCCCCTCCAAAATAAACAATTCCCATGGTCCCCACAATGCTCAAAATCATGCCCTCCAAGGAAAATCGCAGCATCCTGGCTACCGGCCCAAGGCCACTCTCTCCGGGTTGTCTTCCTGACTGAGGATATGCCTCCCAACAAACATCACACACATACAAGCCAACCTTCAATGCAGCGGAAATGTATTATCTACAAGACACCATTTACAGAAATCCAATTAGGATTTGCACAAAGCCAGTTCTCTATGATTTGTCTCCTAGAGGGGCTTCTGGAGCTCTTTAACCCCACCTTTCAAAATTTCTGCTTCACATGGTACCAGGGAAGCTGAGGCTGTGAAGTCAGATAAGAACCAAGTTGATTCAAGGATTAAATGAGACGATGCATGCAAGGCACACAGCACAACTGACACAAACACTCAATAGGTGTGAGTTACTCTTATTAGGAACAATTTCCA
The DNA here is from genome assembly GCA_032199065.1 of Smutsia gigantea. Lineage (NCBI taxonomy): Eukaryota > Metazoa > Chordata > Mammalia > Pholidota > Manidae > Smutsia > Smutsia gigantea. The sequence goes on along the minus strand of JAVSCE010005339.1, from coordinate 276,756 downwards.
ATTCACTTTTTATTTAACTGATAATCACAGGCATCCATGTGCTAACCCCTGTGCTAGACAATGGAGACAGAAGTGAATGACAAAACAGTGTCCCCCTCTGACCTGCCGAACCACCCCAAACCGCCAGCGTTTGACATTTAGAAACCAGGGCTGGTGTTGAGGTAGACCATACAGGTCACGCACACAGGGACCTGAGAAGGAATGGCGAGATATGAGGCCTGAGCTACTTACTCACAGGGAAAGCTCCAGCCAGTTCTACCAGCTACAGAGAAACCCTCCCTCCAGAAAACCAATAAACACATGGCAGTAAGAAGGCTTTAGTCTCAGGAGGGAAGGAAAAAATAGGCAGAAAGAAAAACAAACAACTGTGGCCCCCAAACTGGCAGAGGGTGGTACCTGGGGGAGGCAAAGGGTGCCTGGCAAGAAGACTGGCCCCATCGGTTCTCAGATTAGCGACATTTCAGCTGCTGGGTGGGGCAGCCTTCACAGAAAGGAATATAGAGAAGATAGATAGAAAACTAATTCCATAATCTCACCATTTAAAAAATGTTAGATTTGACAGTAGGGAATATCTGTTATACTTAAGATTTTAAATAATATTTTCTGTGTATGTCTATCTGTGTTCATATTTATTTTTGTTTTTAACTATACCTAGAAAGAGTATCTCCGTCCTTGAAATGTGAAGATAACCATAAACATCTACAGACATGCAAATATACAAAAATATTTTATTCCAAAATAGGAACCTTGTTCACAGAAATACAAAGCATGAGAAAAATCTACAAATGGATTCCTCAACCCCAAAGACAATACCCGCCTCCTGCCATGCCCCTGTTCTCCCCACCACCTGAGACCCCTTTCAACAATGAATGCAAGGCAAGCTAGCTTGGAGAAATTCACAACCACGGCCCACTCCGGTCACAGCTGCTGGAGACACAGCCCCAGCTTCCAGGCAAAGGCTGCTAGGCAGCACCACGCCCCACACGCAGGAAGGCTGCACCCCAGGGGAGACCATCCTAACAGGAACAAAAGGGAACCCCAGCAAGCCGGGCCCTGGCAGTAGGGCACCGCCACATTTGGGGCGGCTTCTAAGGCAAGTTATCAGAGCTACCTCTGTTTCTGTCCTGTCCTTAAAGGGGACTTAAATGTTACCTAGAAGAATGGGCGTAGCCGTCGAACCTTAAGCAGAACCACTGCGGTCTTCAAACAAGGGAGGAAAAAAAAATAATCTACTTATCCCACAAAGGAGAATTGGCAAATGCGTACAAGATGTAAAGAAAGCAAGCAGCATAATGCAGCATACCTCCTGCATGTGTTAATAGCTAGGGAGCTGAGATTCATCCCTCTGTTAGGGAAATAAGTATAAACATTGAGTTTTTGTCCCAATCGGCCTTCTTTTTTTAAATGATACTTTCTTCCACAGCTCTTTGCAAAGTCAATTGGCACTGAGAAAATATTGTGCATTGTAAAAGACCCACGTTTCTTCAGTAACGTGAGGTCAGTTGATATCAGGCAGTGGTAAAGGAGGATGGGTTTAAACCCAACACCTCCACCTGGCACCGGGAACCCTATCCATTCCAGCTCTCCTCCAGAGGTAGTTTCTTCGGTGGGACCAGGTGGACAGCAGGCAGAGGCGGAGTGTACTTGTATGAGGTGAAGCCCAGGTGCGTAAAGAAGGTAGGGTGCGGCAACAGAAATAAACCACTTCACAATAAACTGCCTGCCAAGTAAGGTCCCTCTTGTTAGTCGCAAACCCACAGGGTGTTTGGTCCAAGCACAACGGAGTTAAGTGCAGAGAGACTCCTGCCCACAGAAAAATCTGGCAGATCCAGCAAATTCACTACAGTATCAGGTACAGGTCTGCCCAAGGGCAGCTGCAGAGCCTCCAAGGGCCAGCTGATCACTTCCTTTGTTCGCCTTGCAAAGATGGAGTAGCCACCCATTCACCACTACACAAACGCGCACACACACCCCATTCACTACAAAGCACAACCGCACTGCTTCGTGCTAAACCAGCATCGGTGGGTTTTTGTTGTTGCTTTTTTTTTTAATGCCCATCCCAGACTGTCCCTTCCATCCGGGGGCATCATTCCAGCGCATCCCGGAGAAATACCGGGCCAGGGCGTGGTATTTTGCAGCGAGAGCTCCTTGCTAGACGCGGCTTCTGTACCTGATCCGGGCACGTCCCCCCTGCACCCCGCCCTAGGCGCTGGCCAAGCGCATCTGACACCCTCCGGGCGCGTGGCTGGGCTTTGCACACAATGGCAGCTGGACACGACCTGCACACAGCGTGCGCCTGGGACCGCAAAGTAAAAATATGATCTAAAAAACAGCCTTTCTTGGGATAAGGGAGAAAACAGACATGAAAACTGTAAAATGCATCAAGGGCAAAAAAAAGCTGGTCATTCCCGCTACAGCCATGTCCAGTACCGAATATGACGCACCAAATTTGAATCGGGTGAAAGGGGCGAGAAGGGGACCAGGTGGGGACGCATGCCCCAGACACCCAGCCCCTTCGCGGCGCGGGGACAGAGGCACTGGGCTGGCGCGAGAGGGGCGCGGTCGGGCTACCAGGCACCCCCGGGGGAAGGTGTCACCTCTCTACTCCCCGCCCCGCCAAAAGGAACCTTAAACAAAAAGCACACCTCGCCGGGGCAGCGCCCGCCGACACCGCCTGCGGCGCGGGGCCCGGGTTATTCGGGAACCACCAGGTGGTGCGGAGGACGGGTAAACCGTCCGAAGCTCTCCGCGCCACTGCTCGGGTTCCTCTTTGTTTTCTTTTCCCCAAACCCCAGGGTCGCTCCGTCCTGGTGCCGCCCCCCGCGCCCCGCCGCACGGAGCCCGGTGCCCGTGCGTCCCGGGGCACCGACTCACCGTGATCCGCGGGATGTTCTTCTTGCCCTGGTAGGACATGCTGGCGGCGGCGGCTGCGGCAGGCCGCCTCCCGTCCGCCTCCCGCCCGGCCCCGCGCACGGCGCCCCGAGATCAGGTGGAGCGAGTGCGCGCCGCCCGCCCCGCCCGAGACAATGGCTCACCGCCCGGCCCCGCGCCCCGCCGCCACCGCCGCACGCCCCCGCCCTGGCGGCCGCGCCCGATCCCCCCTGCCTCGGCGGTGCCAGGGGCTGGGACCCCGCACGCGGAGTGGCGGCCGCGGCTCCTCCCCCTCTCCCTCCTGCGGGCTCTCTCGCGTCCGCCTCCCCCGCTCCTCTGCTCCGCGGCCGCCAGGGGGCGCTCGGGGCCGCTCGGGGCGGGGACGCCGCAACCCCCGAGAGCGCCCACCGCCCCGGGCCCGCCCACGGCCACCGCGGAACGGCCTCGGAGCACCGCGTTCGGCAGGGAGGCCGTCGCCCAGACCTCAGAGGCGGAGGCGAGCCGTGCGGCCGCCCCGAGCGCGGAGGCCTGGCAGCACGTGCGGCGAGGGGCCGCCCCCCACGGCCGGAGCAGGGCTGCCGCCCCTCCCCGCGGGCAGAGCGGGCGAACGGAGGCCAGGGTGTCACTAGGGGCCAAGACGTGGCCTTTCGGCGCCGGATGTATTGTCCTCTAGCTGCTCGCCAAGATGAGGGGCCGAGGGGGGCGCCTGCGGGCCACTGTGGAAGGGGGCTGAGCGGAGGTGGGAGTGGTGGGGGGGGGGGTCCTCAGCTCTTCTGCAAAGTTATCCCAACAGACCATTTAAATAACAACAAAAATGGCTTGGCGTGCAAAAATAAGACCTCTCGAGACGAGTCTCCCACCATGCTCACTCCGCAGTGGTCGCTCCTGAGGTCCCACTAAACAGGAGTTCCAGTCACTCAGCATGACCGTTAGGGCTCTTGAATTCCCACTTCTGTAAAAGGGCGGCCGGCCACTGACCACGCTTCTGGACATCTTTTCATTAAATTGAAGGCTTACTTTGCAATAGAGAAGCTATATAAAAGCATCTACAGAAAGAGGGTACAGAAAACTCCAGCTTGGGTTCCCATAAACCTGGAATGAACCAGCGTGGTCACATAAGGGGCACGCACACTAGGACCCCCTGAAAAATTGCCTCAAATGAGTTAATCCTAGCTTCCGGTTATCCACGGGTAACTGGACTGAATGCAGGGAAGTCCACGGCGGTCTCCACTTTATTTCTGTGACATTTAGCTGGGAGGATGAATGCCAGCCAAAGGTCGCCGCTCTGTCCTCTTTTGCAAAGCACGGTGGGGTGGGGGGGGGAGGGGGACTGAAGCCAAAGGCACGCCCTGACCATTTTTCTTTGTTCTTATGCGGAGACCACTAGCCAAGAGTTGTGAAACTACAAAGCATTCTGGGGATTGGCATGCAAATGAACAGGATTATATTTAGAACAGAGTAAAAAAGAGAATTAACTACATACTATGAAACCCTGCAGAGCTCTATCTTTCCCATAGATATTTAGATTTTGCCCCAAACTTGCTGGACAGGATCTTGTAAGTTCTTTAAAAATGCAATGGGATATTTAAATTCCAAAGAAATACTAGCACCTTTTTATTTTTAATTTCATGGGTTTCTTTGCCTTTCTTGCATCCTAATTATCTCCTATGTTACTGTCATTATCATCCAGAACATTCTCTACTAAGAGATTTACATCGTAGGACTTGTGATGTGTTTCTTGGGATCAGACTCCTGTGATAAACCATGCACGGAATTGCATAATAACCAGTTAATCGGTTCAAGCTGTTGCCATAATCAGAAATGCACAACAAACACTATTTTTCCCTCTTTTGTCCCTTTCAATCATCTTTTTTCTTTCTTAAGTCAAAATAAAGTGTCTAAGATGAGTTTGAAGGAAAAAGCTTTCCCTGGCTTTTTTATTCCAGGAATAAGAAAAGCAGCCAACAACACAAGATGCCTCTGTGTCTAGCCAAGAGAGTGAGTGGAACCAGCAGGGGCGTTTTCCACAGTAGAATGACTCTGAATGGGTTTTCCTTGGATACACATAGCAGTGCTTGGCTTTAGGTATCTCAGGAAACTATGAGAGAGGGAAAAGGAGACACAGAGGCACTTAGTCTATGGTCCCAAAGAAACTTTTGGCCACCAAATTTACCACATTGGTAGACTTCCATACCTCAGTCAAAGCTATTTTATTCTAGTTGCTCAGGCCAAAGATTTGGCATTATCCATGTCTTCTTCAGTCCATTTAATTTGCATTCCATATCAAATCTGTCAAGAACTGCTATTGGTTCTGTCTTTTAATTTATCAATCCATACTGATAAAGTCATACAGTGGGACCCACAAAATGGAGGTTGCCTCAGTGGCCTGGCTGACATCACAGGTCTAAACCTAAGTCAGCCCACTTATGAGGAACACCTGTCAAGGAAACCTAACATACCAGTCACCACTCTCCAAGTCAGTTTAGCTAACTTACCTTACCCTAGAAAACAGGCCCTGCGCGTCCGATAAGGAAATGTCAGGCATCCTAGACAATCATTCCCTGTTTCCTTGTTGCCTCTTCCAACTCTCTGTAAAACTCACTCTTGCCCAAAACCCCTTAGGAGGGCTGTGGCTTGGCTTGTGAGGCACTGTGCTCCCCCAGTCCATGGTTTCTTTTCCCTTGAATAAAGGACATCAAACTCATTACTACATTGTATTCTTTTTGACATTTGACAAGACTATGATCTGTTCTTTCAATGTGCAAAGCTTCTCCCTGTGTCTCCCCTACCATCAGCTATCGCCTGCACTCCCGCAGTAACTTCCTAACTGAGCTCTCTACCCTCACTCATTCATTCTCACAATATTCATACAATACTTACTTTGTGGTTACTACCCACTATTCATTTCCTAGCTGCTAGGAAATGTCCCAGGTCCCATGGAGTTCACTCCCCTTATTCAAGAGTACTGCCTGGCACTGACAGGGCCCCTTCTGTGCATTACTGATCTTCATGGAACTTTTCACCACATGACATATTAATTTATTAATAAATACTGTCCTTCTCCCCATAATGAGAATATAAGCTCCTTGAGGGCAGGGAATGTGTCCGTATTGTTTACTTCTATATCCTGAGTATATGAAACAGGGCCTCACCCACAGAAATTGCTCAGAAATTATTAGGTAAGTGTATCTAAGAATGTTTTAAATTGTGTCTGAAGAAAGAGTAAGTAGATAAAATAAGAACTTTCCTTTAAGGAAATGTGGTTAGAATCTAGACTTAAGAATATCTATTCTTGCTGCTCTTAGGCTTTCTTAGAGTTTCCTGATTTTAGATTTCAGAGCAGGTGAATTCAAGATGGTAAGGAATCTCTTGGGTAATACGGTACAGTCACAAGATTCCAGGGCAACACACAGGCCAAAGAGTCGCTCCGTGGAATAGTTCTGGGAACTGAGCACTGCTTAGAGAGCCATAGCTTTGAAAGGAGAGCATCACAGCACAGGAAATGATCAAGGGCCTTGTGCTCACTTAAACAATGTCTTAAAAAAAAGTAAAATTGCATTCAGAGGGGATACTGTGGACTAGAACCCAGAAAGGTGCACTGTTTAAGGAGCAGACTTAGAAGTAGAGGGACCTCAGTCTATATTCCAATTCACCCAGTTCCTACTTTTGACCATGAGCAGATCACTTCGACTTTCTGAGCCTTAGCTTCCTAGTCTCTAAAATGATGGTCTTATTTATTAGCAGTGTATTAGTATTTGTGATGACTTACTAATTCATTCAGCTAATACTGACTGAGTACCTATTATGGGTGCCCAAGCACAAGTGATATAAATATTTGAATAAAACAGACAAAATCCCTGCCCTCTTCAAGCTTATAGTCTAGGACAGGAACAAGTCAAGAGTAAAAAATATATATACAAAATATTATGTTTAAAATGGCGGCAAGTGCACTGAGGATAAAAAAGCAGGGATGGGGAGGTGAAAGCCATTCTGGTGTCTGGAGGCTGGGCTGGAATTTTACATACAGGATCACCGAAAGCCAGGTGGGATGATGGTAGTGTGAACCAAATGGTAATAGGGGGAGTGGTGAGGAATGGTCAGATAGTGGACATATTTCAAGGTAAAGCAACAGTATTTGCAGATGGATTTGACCAGGACATGAGAAGAGGAGGAAACGACAATTACATTAAATGTATTGGCCTGAGCAACTGAAAAGATGAATGTGAATTTTACTGAGATAGGGAAAACTGATAGGGCAGAATGGGATCGGGAAAGGGGCAAAAATACATTTGTATACAGTCCTTTTAAATATCAGAGTGAAATGCTGAGCAAATATTGCACATTTAAGGGAAGATCTGGGCCAGACGTACAAATCTGGGCGTTGTCAAGCCTCTAGGTATTATTTAAAGTAACAGTGCTGGGTGAGAGGACCGAGGCAGAGAAGAGATCAGAGGCAAGCAAGCATCTCCTGGGGAAATAAGCACCCAGGAAATAAGAGAGAGGGAACACCACGGGAGGGTGGTGCTCTGAAGGTCAAGAAACATAATTATTTCAAAGAGGAGAAAGTGTTCACGTAGTTAAATGCTGCTGCAAGGTCAGAGAAGCTCAGAAGTGGGAATCAGCGCATGGCAACACTCTCAGGGTTACTGAGGATCTGGACCAGAGCCTCTTAGGAGTATTTAATACCCATGTCATTCACAGTGCTTTGGGGGAGCACACATAAATTTATTCAAATAATATTTACCGAATACCTACTATGTGTGTATGTGTGCCAGAGCAGTCTTAATGAGGTTGTGGAGGTGAAAACTGGAGCATTTTCAAGAGAAAAATCAAGGTAGAAATTGGAGCCTTCTAATATAAGCAACTCTTTCAAGGGATTTCATTGTAAAGGGGCAGGGGAATGGAGTAGTAACTAGTCTAGAAAGTGGAGTCTAGTAGAGAAATAATAGCATGGTTGTACGCCGTTGGGGCTGCGCAGTAGGGAGAGGAAACTTGTGATGATGCATGAGAAATGGGACACTCGCTCCATCCTTCCTGAGTGGGCGACATCTAGTGTTCAGGCAGAGGGTTTGCCCTCAGCAGGGAGCAGGGACGTTTCCTGCACAGTAACTGAAGAAAGAGTATGGGCACAGAGCCAGGCAGCGGGGTAAGTTTCAGGGACGGCGTTTACGCAAGTTCTCTTCCGATGATGTCTGTTTTCTCTGCCGTGAGCTAGGCCAAGTCTGGGAGAAGAAGACAGAGGGTGGAAGAGTTGGTATGAAATTGTCTCGCAGAGTAAAGAGACTAGGGAAATATGCTGTGATTACCTAGCAGAACTAAGGTCCCCTTCAGATAGTGGCCATGAATTAAAAGAGAGACCCCTAAGCATGTTGTGGGCCTCCCCCAGCCATGTACAGCTGCACATGTGCAGGCATGGAGTGGGTACTGTGTGGAACTTAACAAGGGTTTTTCTAGATAAGTACTAAGAAGGTAGCAAGAAATGCAAGAGATTTGCGGATGTGGCATGGGATCTAAACGGATTAAGCAAGAAGGTAGGGCACGAGTACAGGGAAGGTCAGTGACCATATGGAAGGTTAAAGAAGAATTCATGTAAAGCCTTTGGCACAAAGTAAGTTAATTAGATCGCAGCTATTCCTGTCATTAATGTTGATGTTCTGATTATTATTTGCTAAACTTGTTTATGTCAGGGACTATGTCTTATTTACCTCTGTAGTCTCCAGCTGTTTTATAATACTTGGAACAGAGTAGAATCAATGGGGTAAAGAATTAATCAAATAGAAGGGAAAAATCAAGAATATTCTGTCTTCCTTTTAATCTCTAAAATATCTAAAATAAGTGCTTAATATTTACACAGTTCTGACAATGACAATATTTTCTACTTTTTTACAAATTTTTATTTTGCTATATTAATATGGGGAAACATTTCCACCCACCCAGTCCCGATGTGAAAGATGGGAGGAAAAAGTAGTTCCAAAACAAATACAGAAGAGTTTCGAACGTATAAAAGCCACATACCAGGCTTTTGTGAAACACACAGGCTATTCTAATGTTAATAAATATTTCATCTCAGAGCTGCCCATTAAGTCATTTGGGTTCATTAATTTTACCTACAGTTCAAACGAAGGAAATCTTAGTCACGTACCTCCAGTGTCACAGAATGAAAAAGTGGTGATTTGCCTGCCATTGTAAGATGTTTACATATTAAATATACAGAAATAGCCTGACAAACAATTAACCCTTGATACACATACGCCAGAAAAGAAAAAAAAAGATATTATGGACACACACACACAAATATTTCCACGGACTTATTCCAAAGTCATACTTATACCAGTTTGAGCAAGATGTGCAAGCCTACTTCTCCCTGGATGGAGTTTCTCATTCATTTCTTCAGGAAAGCATGGCTCTGAAGGCCCCTGGCCTTCTCCGTGAGCTCTGATGGTAGCTCATTTCAATTCCACAGGCAGGGCCATGCTGGCCGTGGCTATGGGTTAAAGTTGGGAGGGAGGGATGAATTATTGTGTGTTCATCTCCAATTCTGGCCCAACCCATGTTAAACACACACACAGGTAAGGTTACATTCATACCAATGGAAAAAAGTGTTGACAGTTTTGCCTTGGAGGTCAGACAGATATTATGGTCTGATTGGTTTATTTAAACTTTAGAAACTTTTTAAGGACTGTCTTCCCCAAATTGTTGTGCATTACTTTTCAGCAACCAGTCCCAGGTTCCTGCAGCTATGTGTATGCACGGGACTGGAGAAGAAGGCAGCCCACTGCATATCATTTTGATTTGCAATATCTGGGGTCAGCTGTGGGTATAAGCTTATGCGTATTCAATGCCCCACAGGACTAGCTACCTTACCTACTAAAACTACTTCTGTACCATGTCAGTCAGTTGAAATTCCCATGAAAGAAAACCAGGGAACTGGAATTGGATGTTTTTTGAGGAGTGGAGAGGAATGACTTTAGAACTTAATATGAATTCACAAATGATGAAATTTTACTTCTTTATTGATTCACTGATGTAGGCATAAACTTAGCAAATCCCTTTTTAGTCAGGCTCGATATTAGGAAACGAATCAGAGTTAGGCTCACTTAAGACTCTGAAACAACAGAAGCAGCTGGCAGCACTTAACCGGGGGTGCAATTATCACAGTGAGTGCCAAGGGCACGGGGACAGCCAGGGGCCTGGCTGAAGAGTTATGGAGATGGTTAATAGATGGTTAAAGTCCCTATGGCCAGGATGGATGGAGGCTGCCCGGAAGATACTGTGGGGGGCAGAATAACGTCTCCCCAAAATGTCCATGTCTAACACCTAGAACCTGTAAAGAGGTCACCGTACATGACAATGGGACTTTGTAATTAACTTAAGGCTCGTGACATGGGAAATTATTCTACCTTATCCAGGCCGACCCAATGTAACCACCAAGTCCTTATGAGAGAGGCAGAGAGGCAGAGCTGGGTGTGGACATGAGCATGGAAGCCGAGGCCCTGAGCCAAGAAATCCGGGCAGCCTCTGGAAGCTAGAGAAGGCACGGAACAGATTATCAGAGCTTCCAGAAGCACTGCAGCTCTCTGATACCTTGACTGTAGCCCCATAAGACCCATTTTAGACTTATGACTTCCAGAACTGTATGAGAATAACCATATTGTCTTAAGCCTCTAAGTGTAAGGTCATTTTTTGCAGCAGCAATAGGAAACAAAAATGAGTTGTACTCAAAGTGCATCAAAGACTGATGATCAGGGGGCTGTGTACCTGGAACAGAAGACAGTGTATATGAAGAGTCATGATCCAAAGGCTATGTTAATCACCCTCTCCTGCATCATAACACAGATAATGATCAAAAGACCTAGACTGGACATCTTGAAGAACATCCCCCTGGTGCACACTTTGGATGACATCATGAAAATCTCATGAGATGAGCAGGAAGGGACCAATACATTGAAGGCTTTGGTAAGACACGTGAACCCTAGAGAGCTGGAGATGAAGTCTACAAAGATTCAGGGGACTGACATCTCGGCAAAATTTTAGGAGTCTATTAGGCTAGGACATGTCGAAACGCTTAATTATTGCATCAGGCAGCTCCATGAGCAAGGAAGGCAGCATAAAGCCTGGATGGCCGTCTCAGGTTTTAGAGACAACATATTCCATACCTTGAAATACTTCTGCAGCCCATATACGTGAAAAGCTGTCAGCTTTGAATGGCACCTGGAGCAGGAATGGGCTCCACAGCAGATCCGGGGTGTGGTACAGCCATATGACCTGATCAAAGCCATGGCACTGGAGGTACAGGCATTCCCCCTACAGTTTTTGAAAGTTCGCGTTACACCGCTTCACTTTTATGAAAGACCTCCACTAGTACCTGTTTCTACTAACTGAAAAAAATCCAAAGAGGATGTTTGCTATTATGAAAAAAGGTGGCAAGTAAAATAGCATTTAGGGTTTGTTTTGCCACAAGCCATTACAGAGGCGCTGCGCACTGCGAGCAGCGCGAGTGGCGCCACCAAGCTTCTTCCCGAGGAAATGCACTCAGCATCTCAGATTCAAACCACCATAGATTTGAACTGTGGTAGCATCTGTGCTTTATCTCAATTGACTTTGTGCATCTGCTAGCTAGATATACCCTAAGGTATCAGAAAAGCCTAAGAGAGGTTATTTCTGCGGTCTGGGAACACTCAAAAATATTTCCATATAAGTTAATGGTAATTGCTTATTTGCTTTACCCATTTAGGCTCACAAAAGGTTTCAGAGAGGCCCTCTGCTTTCCGTTAGGGCGGAGTCACAGTGTGGTGGTCATGCAAGTCCCAGCAGGACTGTCACAGCTTACACTCCTGGGACTCCGAGCAAGAGAATTGTGCACTATCTGAAAAGTAGATGCTCTCGTGCTGCTGGGCCCTGGTAGAGATGAAAGGCCTGATCAAGGTCATGCAGTAACCATGCAGCCAGATATGCCCGCCATTAGCTGGGGGCTATCAGACCCAGCGAGTCCTAAGATGTGCTTGGCTTAGGAAGGACAGAAGGGCGTAAGTAAGCCACCTGGGCAGGTGGTCTAGTCACGTGTCACCCACTACTGCTGTTCAGCTCCTCCGTGTTAGCACACACACACACACAGCCCGTGCGATCAGCTGACGGAAGACGGAACCCCTGAGCCTGGTTTCCAGCTGGGCTGGCTGGGTAGGGCAAGTTGACAAGGGACAGGAGCCACAGGATAGCCCCACTCACAAGGGGTGTTACAGGACAACAGTGAGGAGACGTCTTCCAAACGGCTAGAGCTCCCACAGGGCATCTCGTCACCCACTTTGTAAAGAAAAATGGCTCAAGATTTTATGGAGACTCCTGGACAGCACTGAAGTGTGCTAGGCATGAAGGGGAAAGATGAAAGATCGAGGAAAAGGTGGCCCTGAGTAAAGCAAATGGTGGACCTACGGAAGCAGGTGTGAAGCAGGTGTGAAGAATGAAGATAAACGTCCGACACGGTAACACCCTCCAGGAGAGTCCATCGCAGGTGAGACTAAACAATGAGTGTCCTGCCAATGGGTTTCTGCCCCGGGCAAGTTCACTTGGGGTGAAAGGGTTATACCCAACTTTATTCCCACGGTGGCAGGTCAGTCACTAGAATCCCGTCCACTCAGAGCGAGTCTGCATGCAGCAAGCCGGTCTCTGCCTCCGGGCCTCTCCGCCCACACAGCTGCCCCAGCCTCTGTCCTCGGCACTGCCACCACTCCAGCCTCTGCTCTGCTCTGCTCTCCTGCAGCCATGCCACCGTGTCGCCCAGAGCACTGGGCAGGGCTCGTTATATAGTCAATAACAGCGCATTGCCCACACGTGTGTAGTGAGCTAGTCAACCAGGGCCAGGTGAGAATCCTGGCCATGGGAACCTTTACTTTATCCACAATGAGGTAGACAAATGACCATCAGTTGACATCAGCCACCTTCCATCACCAGTCACCCCAATGCTGGCATAAAGGTCACATGAATGGAGTAGACGTGGTGACAGGGATAGAGGCTACACAGGGAACCAACACCGAGTCACCAATGCTGATCCAGCCGCCGGTGCTGTCAAATGTCCATCCTGCCAGCGACAGAGAGCAGTACGGCCCCCCCAGGACGGCGCCACCCCTCAAAGGTGCACACGGCCAAGGGCGACAAACTGACTACACGGGACCCCTTTCACCGGAAAAGCACGGTGATTCACGTTTCCAGAAATGAACACATACTCTAGGTCTGGATTTGCCTTTTCTGCTGCTAGGACCTCAGTTCATGTTATTTTAAGACTTAAGGAGTGTCTGCCGTGCTGGCATGGGAACCCTAACATCACTTCAGACCAAGGGGCCCATTTAATAGTAAACAAGATGCAGAATCAAGAAAACAATGGGTCAACCCCCAGGGACCTTCCTCCTCCCCAGCCCTGACCCACTCCACCTCCACTGGGCCTAGACAACAAGACTGAATCTGGGAACTACCGCCCCCCGGGACCCTCTGTTAAAGGCCTGTTGGAGAACACGCGCTGGCGTGCTGGGTCGTCTTAAATGCAGTTTCACCCTTGGACTGAAGGGAAACACACATGATTGGATTCCGACCGCCCCCTGTACAGTTCAACAGCTCCCTCCCAGGTGAAGGATGTGACACTCACTCTTGGATGGAGGCTCAGAATAGCAAGCCAATCCCCAAAAGCAAGGCTACAGCCCCCGTTTATATTTTCCAGGTTTCCCATCCGTCTCCAGGAAGGAACTCGGGCTGCACGTCTCTTGTTTTTTCCTCCAGTTTCCTGTGCCCAGCTACAGCAAATGCTCCGGGGCCACAGGGCCTCATCAGCTCCTGGCTCCAGAAGAAATGGCAGTGACAGATGCCTGAGGGTCCACTCACAGGTTTTCTCGCAGCGAATTCCTAAAGGAGCTGGGGATTGAACAACAGGTTCCTCACGCCCATCCTGGTATGTCAGCAAATGAGTGCTTCTGTGCTGGACCGCTCACTTCTACACACTGACACACTGACCCCAAATAAACACCCGAGGTTTCTGACCTCAAGATATCCCGCGTCTAATGCTGACCTTGCCCCAGGCACAGTGCTTGGTTAGTTTTGATGGGCGAGGTATTCATTTTTCAATGAAGACAGTAAATATAAGAGACAGAAACCAAATACGGAAATAGAGAAAAACTGTTCGATTTTTCCAAATTCATTGCAAATCAGTTGGCTTTGGAATTAACAGTCTGAAAAACCTAAGCTTGATTTGCCTCATCAGTAAAATGGGTCAATAGAATAGCTGAGTGACACAAACAGGAGAGGCATGTCTCACGAAACAGAAAGAGGAGTTGCTGCACTGAAAAGGAGTTGCGGGTATATCTCATTTTAGCACAGAGAGATCAAAAGAGTAGGTTTCTGAGAACAGTAACAGTGAGTGGATGGAAAATGGAGAATCCCTCCCTGACCCAGTCCGCATTCAAATCCGAATCTTGCCTCCAAATTTGTAAGGACTTTCTGGACTGATAGTACAGTATACTGGGCATATTCCAAAAAGGAATGAATAATTAGTTAATGCCTATTTTAACAAGTAACCATGTCTTGTTTTCACTACACTTCATGGCCACAAATAATTTACAATGACCTCCAAAAACCCTAAGGTGTTGGCGGAAACAGAGATTAACACATTTTGTTATTGATGCTTTCCTAGTTTATACATTTCTTGGGGATTCTACACAGCATGAAGGAAAATAACGTGTAATAAAATACTCACTAGCAGAACAATGGTTCTGTTGTAATAAGGGTTTTAAGCTAATGCCACTATGGAAAACAATTATTATAAACACCCACATATCTTTGGCTCAGCCTTAATTAAAATTAAAGTTAAAATCTGGGCCAGTTTCTTTTTCCAAGCAGGAACCCTACAAATTGCTTGTATGGGTAACTTTAAGGGAAAGGCTACTGGAAATGTATACATTTACCATAAAATTTAAGATGGATCTATATTTACTCTTTTGTCACCATAAAATAGAATTTCTCTCTAAGTCTTCTAAGTTTTTGTAATGCTGAAAGTTTGTTTTAATAGCTACCAAAGTCTCTTCACTTAAAACTGTGGGACTGTGAAAGGTTCTCAAAGGAAACTAGCTTATCCAAAGCTTGCTGTGAAAGATTCTACTCAGATATAAGTAGAACAGTGTTTGCCACAGAAAACTGAATTAGCTTTGTGATAACGAATTTTCTATGATCTTGTGAACTGACTTTTCATTAACTGGCATAAAAAGATGGTAAAGGCTCCTGGAAGCATGAACAGAGTCGGTGACGCTCCTATGACATTTTTTTCAAGTAAAATAAAAAATAACTAATAAAAATTAACTGAAAACACAAGGTAAGCTATTTTTCATGATGACATTCATACAAGAGAAAAAGCTTCTGAGGCAGCCAATCAGCCACCACAGAGGACAGAGTGAGAGATTGGCCACTGCTCACCCTGCCCAGATCCTCGGACCACTGAGGCAGCCTCGAGCTACCACCACAGCCCGGGAGCCTTGGCCTGGTCTGCCTGAGGCCAGTAGCGCCCTCCTTCCCCATCAAGGCAGGTTTCTCTCCATCACCAAGGGCTGCTGGAGGGTGCTATCAATGATCCTGCCTGACTGGTCCTCCATCCACTTGCTTTCCTCCCTGCGTGGCAAAACTCCACTGTCACCCTGACAGTGCCCGGGTGGGAGCACAGAGAGCCCACCCTGGAGCTCGGGAATGGAGTCCAACTCTGCTAGTCACACAGACGGCCGTTCCAATTCTAGCTCTGCCGTGTAGTGGCTGTGGTGTCCCGGGACAAGTTCTTTTAAGCTCAGTTTCTACCTCTGTAAAATGGAGATAATTTACGTGGTATGAGGATTCAGTGCAATAATGGCAAGTACCTGATATTCTGTGAATGCCCCCAAGAAACTGGATTAATCAGATTCACTAAAATCGTGCATGATGTTGCCCAGGGAATCCACAAAAGAGGGTCAAATTCTGTGGGCATATATTTTTGCACAGTTATTCTGGGGAAGATGAATCTCGAGTTTTCTTCAGATTCTCAAAAGTGTGCATGGCCCCCCAAAATTAATGCATTCACTCCACTGCTATGATAATGCCCCTCAATCCTTCCCTCTCGCCAGTCCTCTCCCGTCGGCTTCAGGTTCATGCACCCAACCGCACGAGGGTAGCCTCCGCCTGAGTGGGCCACAGGCCCCACAGCCCCCTTCAGTGTACCGTCCGGATCCCTGCTGCGAAAAAAGGCTTATGATCCCAGCTGTTCCCAGTGCCACCAGCAGACACTCTCACTTGTCAGCCACCTTTGGACACTGCTTCAGCCAAGGAGATCCACATCGCTGAGAGGACAACACCTAGGGGGTGCGGGGAGGGAGGTGAATTCCGTGTACCAACATGGAGCGGAGGCCTGGCCTTCGTTTCCACCCTGAGGCAGCTGAAGGCTCGCCCTCTCTTCAGAACCCCTGCACAGTCAGCTGGAGTCTCCACTGGGCGGTGTTCTCCCCATACCCGTCTGCTTCCTTCCTCTCCTTCCCTTCCCTTCTTGACGCTCATCTCAAGAGCATCCCCTCAGAAACTTTCTGCACGTGAAATCTTTGTCCTACGACATGCTTCCTAGGAAACGCAGGTCTCAAATAGGTTCCAGAACCTTCTGCACTTTCTCCAGTGCTCTGTAGCTCAGCTGGTGACTCCAGCCCACGCTGGTCATCTTAACTAGAAACCTGGGCTCAGTCTCTGTACTCTTGTACTGTCTGCTCCCTCTGCCTGGACCAACCTCAGCCAGTTTGAGCACTTACTATTCGGGCTCACCTCCTGTATGTGAATCTCCAATCATTCCCAGTACTCTCAGGTTGAAGTCTAAGTTTCTTAATATGATGTACAAAACTCCCCACACTTGGCCCCTGCTCGTCTCTGTGGCTTCCATCTCTCTGTCTTTCTAGTAACAGGGAGTTCGCCTCAAACATTATGTTGTTTCTTGCCTCCAGAGCACTTGCTTATGTTACACCTTTTGCCTGAAATGATTGGGAAGCTCCAAACAATCCCTGAAGACTTTGCTCAGGCATTTTCCCTTCCAGAAAGCTTTTCCTGACATCTCTCAGGGCCCTGTGGTGCTTCCCAGCGCCTCTGCCAACCCCGAGCACCGCGCTTATGGAGCATGATATAATTATCTGTTTTGTTGGCCATTTTCCTCAGGCTCCTTGAGGGCAGGGCTCTGTTTATTCCTCACCGTACCCAAAGCGCCAGCACAGCATACAGATGACGGCCTCCGAGAGACGTTCTTGACAGGTTGCCTCGGATGAATACATGCCAGCATACAAACACACATACATGCATGCATGCACATACACATTCACAAATAAACTCAAACCAAATGCAAGCCCTACTGAAGAGCAGAATCCTAAAGCACAAATGGGCTGTTCAGGGCAGCAGAAAGTTTTGTATGGACTCATCTGCCTGCTAACAGGGCATCATTTAGGTTGACTCTTAGTGGACACACCTGATTAAAAAAGTTAAAGATGACAATCTCAGTAAAACAATTTTTCTAAAAAGGTAAGGTATTAAAAAGACTCAAGTGTAAGCATCCAGACAAGCTGGAATCTGTCAGCCAGAGTCTTTTTTACCCTCTGAGGCCTCCTAATTATTCACTCAGTTCTACTTTCATTAGCTATAATTTTTCACCAAACATTTGGCCAGTCCATATTTCTTTGTTCTGATCACACTGGAGAATAAGATGAGTGTCTCTTAGCTCTGCTTGTGTCATCTGCTACCCTCCAATCTAATCACTTACGGAGCACGATGGAAGAAACAAGACATAAACGTGACTGCAAGGAGCCCACCATGTGGATGTAGAGGCATTATGATCTTGGCAGAATGCAAAAAGATGTCCAGTATATTGATTCTTACCTGCTGTCTACACAAAAGGGGCATTTGAAGGTGCACATAAACTCACATCATTACCAAGTATAAGGGAAAAAAATCACGGCTTTAAAATTGGAACTCTCCAACAAGAGCATGAGGGAAGAGATTGATATAAATTTTGCAAAAGTGGTCCCTGAAAGCTGAAATCTGCCTGCTTGCCACAGGCTAACACATGCTCTCAGCCAGGGGTTCCCATGTACCTATGTCTCCCCACGACCCCTTCCACCTCTCTCATAGGCTCTGTCTCTGGCTGAACTAGTTCACTCTTTTTTTGATCTTCAAAGAGATCAAGTCCATGAGATTCAGTCCTACAGCTGAAGTACATGAGATTAGAGAAGGTACATGGTTTGCCTACCCCAAACCCTACAGTTAGTGACAACTTCAGTGTAGGGTTCTGACTCCCAATCCAAAGACCCACCACCCACCCACTTCCTCCTAGATGCGTGGGGGCAGAGGCGAGTTTCAGGTCCGGTTCAAAGCTTCAGTAATACTAAGCTCAGTCTCCAGTAAAGTAAAATTGAGCACAATGTCAGAAAGAGAAGGGTCAATGCTGAATCAGAAACAATTACTATTCTGAGATCCAAGACTTAAAGACAAGGTTGTGTTGTGAAAGAAAAAGAATAAGGAGTCGAGCGACCCACATTTTAGCCATGTCTATTTGATTAACAAATGGTTTGACCTTAAGCAATTCACTTAACATTTCCTCATCTCTTGAATGGAGCATAAATTACTTGCTTCCAACCTCTTTGGACTGACGATCAAATGAAATAATGGAAATGTCCATTCGGGAAAAAAATGCACTCCAAAAGGCTAAATGCACACCAAGCCTTAGATGATTTTTTCCATCATGTTACAAACGTGTCCAGGACCGATACATCCACTCAAAGGTCTATTTACTGTTCTTGCTTTCCAAGTATGATCTTCCCTTTAAGTACCTCTCTGGTTTTCAAATTATGTATTTTTCCAGATGCTCATTTCTACCTCTCCAGGCTGATCTCATTTGCTCATTTCCTGTCCGTTTTTCTAATCTCTCTAGGTTGCTCTGTACCATGTCTCTTCCACACTAGTGTCTGTAACTCCCATCCTAGCTACCCTCACCTGCAGATATAATCACCATAATAGGTTTACAGCCTCTTTCCAAGCCATCAGTGACAATGTGAAATGAAATGCATCCGAAGCTGACCTCTGCAGCATCCTCCTGGAACTTGCAGCATGCCATTTTTCATTCTTGTTAGGTTTTTCAGCCAGTTTTGAGGTCATTTCTCATGGTTCAGAGAACCTCCTAACCCAACCCAAGACTGTTTTGTTTTGTTAATCATATGGAACTAGACCTTGTTTCTCCTGCTCATAATAAAATAGATGAAGTGAAATAATAAGTCATAGTATGGCAACACATGAAGCAGGGCACTTATTGCTCTGAGAGTAAGCTAGTGGGTTCCTACCCAAAGGTCTCCTGTCTCACATCAGTGTAAGCGCCCATTGTGAGTCTGTCTCTGCTGATCCAGAAAATCAGGAAGACCTAAGCTTTCCGAGTGGAATTCCAAATCCTTGTGTTTCTTTCCAGTGGAAACCTGCAGCCAAGTTCCTTCATAAACCTGAGGAATGAGGCATATTCTCTGAGGCTCACTACAAATGAAACAACTTTTCTTTGTTATTTTTCTCAATAAACTGGCTGACATTCGAGGCCCATCTTTGCTTCCATTACGGCACTTGGCAGTTTCTAAAGAGAAAGGAGTTTGAAGAAGAAAGGGAAAGAGCACAAAGACTAATCCACGGGTGAATAAACTTGAGAAATGGTTTTGATGCCGTTATATTGCAAACAATTTTCTTAGCCTGAAATTAGTTTTTGGTTTTTGTTTTGTTTTCTAATAGAGTTCGGCACGGGGTGTTTTGCCTTCTTCTAATCTCTAGACTTCTTCCTGAGCACCGCTGGCAAAGGGCTCTCCCACCAGCAGTTCTGCGTTTTGCAGTGCAGCTTTGATTCAAGCTTTAAACAGTTGGAAATTCGGGTTGAATAAATCATTGGGGCTTTTTCTGAACTACCATAAGGATCTCCAGATTTCTTTTTAAAATACATTTAAAATATTTTAAATACAACAACGTTAGAAATGCTAAATTATAGACTGAATAAAAAAGGAGGAAAAAGCTGCAGTGCCCTCAATTAATTGCAGTGTCTGAGGAAAAGTCTCATTTATATCAATTCCCTTCATCTGCGCAAGCAGAAAAACATGAACTTGGGACACAGACCTGGTTTTCTATCCTGGCTGCATCAAATACTTGCTTTACGAAACTCGGAAATTTTCTGAACCTTTCTGACTTTTTTCCTCTTCTATAAAATGAGGATACTACTATTCCTGTCATGGAGCAATATTTGGACCAAATATGCAACATGCTGGCTAGTAAATAGTGTCTGGTGCGTATTAGGTGATCAATAGATGTCAGCTGCTTTCCTTGTCCTCCTATATACACAACGGCAAAACCTGTCATCTTTATTAATATGCGCCGCTCTCTCCCATAACACTATTATCAAGTAGATATGAGCTGCTGAGAGGAAAATGTCTTCATGAATTTGATAATAAGGATAATGATACTATGCAGGCAGCATTCTAAATGATTTCATATGCATTATTTCATTTAATCCTCACCAAGTGAGGTAATATTTACTATTCCTATTTACAGAAAAGGATGCAGAAGTTAACAATGGTTAAATGACATGTGAGTTAGTAGATGAGTCAGGATTCGACGTATAGAAAGCACTGCATGTAATGCCTGCCACATGGTAAATTCTTAATAAATATTAGAAGTTTGGTTAAGGAATAACATTTTTTGTAATATAATTAGGTCCCTTCCTGTAACAGCCTTCTTTTTTTACTGTCTTCATTGAGCTGTGACTCACATACCATGAAATCCACCATTTAAAGCGTCCAATTCAGTGGGTTTTAGCGTATTCACAGAGTTGTACGACCATCACCACAATCTACGTGTGGGACATTTTCGTCACCAGAAAAGCCCTTTATTTTTCAAAATCTGGATTTTCATAGATTTCTTAAAGGAGCAACTATCATTGTCACTAAAAATGGCACTTCTTTCACATGTTGCTGGTTGAATGTAAAATGGTACAGTCACTCCACAAAATAATTTGAAACTAAGTGTAAGTTTCCTATAAGACCAAACATGCACTATCTATTTGACCCAGGAATTGCACTTCTGGGCATTTATCCCAGAGAAATGAAAACACGTTCCCACAAGAACTTATACAGGATTGTGCAGAGTAGAACGGGGGAAACAACCCCAATGTCCTCCGATAGGCGAATGGATAAATGAAATCTGTTGTGAAAGGACCAAACTAATGCCATGACAGGCCCCAGAAAGCCTCAGAAATCAGAGGGCCTGAGTTTCAGTTTCCCGAAACCACCTGAAAGAATAGGAAAATTTTAAGTAGGCTCTGACCCTTGGCCTGAGTCATAAAAACCGGCCTGAACACAATGACACAATAGCTTGCAAACCCGTGCCTAGGTAATCCTCCCCAAAACTGATAGATTGTGAAGATAAAGCCCTGTGAGACCCTAATTGAAATATTTTTGCTATTGAATCATCAGCAGACCTCCCCCTTGCCTCCCCCTGGTTGTGGTCCCTTTTCCTTTAAAACCTCCTGTGATTTCTGCTCGGGGTCGGACTCTGCTCCTGCGTGAGTCATGAGTCTTGACCCCAGCGCGCTGGTGGAATCAATAAACCTCTTGCTGTTTGCATCAAGACCGGTCTCTTGTGAGTATTTGGGTCGCCGTCCATCCCTGGGCTGAGCAGGGCCTGTTTTCTGGGTCTTACAGTTGCATTCCCCCAACGGGACACTGCTCAGCAACAAATAGCATCAAACTTCTGATAGATGGACAACAAGATGGATCCTAAGGGCATTATATTTAACGAACATAAAATAATTTTACAGAGTGACATGCAGTGTGATTCTATTTATATAACATCCTCAAAATGACAAAACTAAACAGATGGAAAACAGATTAGGGGTTACCAGGGGACAGGGATGGGGAAGGTATGACAATAACGTGGTAGCATGAAGGAGTTCCTTTATAGTGATGGAAAAATTGTATTTTTTTTGTAATAATGTTTATATGAATACACATGGGATAAAATTGCATAGAAACACACACGCATGTAAAAATTGGTGAAACCTATGTAAGCCCCTCCGTCTACTTAACATTATTGTACCAGTGTT
The DNA here is from genome assembly GCA_032199065.1 of Smutsia gigantea. NCBI lineage: Eukaryota > Metazoa > Chordata > Mammalia > Pholidota > Manidae > Smutsia > Smutsia gigantea. The sequence goes on along the minus strand of JAVSCE010005339.1, from coordinate 254,741 downwards.
ACTTCCCTGGTTTTCATAGGGTACTGCAGTTATGTAAGATGTGACCATTGGCAAAAACTGAGGGAAGTGTTCAAAGAACTCTATGTACAATTTTTTCCAACTTCCTGTGAACCTATAATAAAAAGTTAAAATAGTGGCATGTCAAAAGGAAAACTAAGATGAGTTCTGAAGAAAATGCTGAGACCTGAAAGCTGGCATGTTTACAATTTTTGAGACCATTCTTAGAATTGCCACACCTTGAACATCACTGCTAGGTGTAACCACAAACTAACTGCTCAAACGCAAAATTATGCAGGAGAATGGAAAGAACACCTAGAGTAGAGAGATAAAAGCAAAGGCTCAAAGCTAATTATAAATACAAGCTAAACTTACAAACAAGGAACAGATATCTTAGGAAAGGTGGAAAGACCACAGTAATTAGAAACTCTAGAAGTAATCTCACATCAAAGGTGGTCTTAACATGTTATCACAATGAGGAAGACAAAGCAAACTCTTGAAAGCACTCTTACAGGTTTTAGAGGGGGAAATCATAGTGAAAAAAATCTGAAGTTTATTTGGATTAAGAGCTGAACACAGAGTAGCACGAATGAACATACCCTCGGAAATGAATGTATGACTATTATACTGCTTCTACAGATAACAGTAATAATGACAAGAAATACAATTATTAAGTGCTATGTACTCAGGAGCCTTTCTCAAGGTTTTACAAGTATTAATTTGTTTATTTCTCAAAACAACCTGCTGAGACTGATACTATTACTACGGCCCTTTCCACAGTGAGAAAACTGCAGTGCAATGCGTTGTGTTACCTGACCAAGCCCACAGAGTAGGGGAGCTAAAGCCAGAACTGATACAGTTACAAATGGTCCTTTCTGAAATTCAAAGTCAAAGAAACGATATGAATTAATCTATAATTGTAGCATGGAAAATGAGGCCCTAATACCACTTAGTCCCTCAATTACCTAGGCAAAAGAGACAAACAGATCTTGAGTTAACATAAACTTTTATGGTATCCAGGGTCCAATCAGAGGACAATTTTTCATGACTATAAAATAATTGATGTTTGTAATGATGAATAGAACAGTATGGTAGATTAGATAACCTAGCCCTACCAACACAAAATATGTAAATACATACTTAGGGGCCAAAACAAGGAACTAAAAATAGAACTAAGCAGGAGAGCTGACATTTTGGGTGCCTTATAGGAATTTGCCCACCTTGGTAACCAAGGGTTTGGGTTTTAAAACCCCAGAGAGGGCAAGAAGTGAGGCCCTCTGGTCCATACCAAAGCAGGAGGGATTGGACAGAGATCCTCATATAAATTTCAGTCCTTCTGTAAAAGAAATAAACTAGGAAAATCTTACTAATAAAGAGTGAGGCCTCGGAGCTGGTTTGCCGTGCCCTTGCCTTGTGGGGTACTGCAGGACGAGTCCCCTCAGAATCTGTGACGATGGAAGAACGCTCACACAGGTTTGGATTGTATTTTAAATCACTATGAATGCCTAAAGTAGAGATATTAACCTTAAAAATGGTCATGGCAAAAATACCACTGGGATATCCACTCAAAACCACTCAAAGGAGACCCTGGACCCAGGCTCATTGGATTAAGTCCCAGTGAAGCGCTACCTGATATGAGATTACAATTAGAAGTTACAGAACACAGAAGAAAATTATCTACCATAAGCAAGACTGAGTAGACGTAAGTAGACTAAGATCCCTCAAAATTTCTTATTATAAAACAATCAGATAAAATAAAAGCAGTGTATTTACATTAACACAATTCCCAGTACAAATAAGATTTAAGTACAAGGACAGAAAAAGACACTATCAAAATAGAAAGTGCAGATTGTTTTTTAAAAAAGGAGAAGGGAATATATTTTCTGGAATGAAAAAAAATTGCCAAAGAAATTGAACACTTAATGGTTAAACAGCAGATTAAATACACCTGAAGAGAGAATTTGTGAGCTGGATGTAAATATGATTAAATAACTCTAATTACGGCAAGGAATGAAAAGAAATGTAAAATACAACAGAGAAGGTAAGGGGTCTGGAAATTGGAGAGATGGTGCATCATAAATAAATAGGAATTACAAGTAGGAAAGGGAGAGCAAATGAAGAGAGACAACACCCACTGATGATGGCTAAGATATTTCTGGAATTGCTGAGACATCAATCCTCAGATTCAAAAAGTATGCTGAGTTCTAAGAGGTAAAAACAAAACACCTACATCTTTACTAAAATTGTAGAACTCAAAGACAAAGAGGAGATGTTAAAGGCAAGCAGGCTGAAAGATTACCAACAAAGGAATTTTGATTCTGAAACCCTATCAGATGTTGAAAGACTCCTGACACCTTTAAAGAAACAGCAAACACCACCCAACACAAGGTTAGTATTTAGCATATGTTATTTATTCTAATTCTCAGCAATCTATGCAACTCACATGTGGATATGATAACAACCCCCTGTGATACAGTTTTTAAAAATCTCTGCCACAAGATGAGCCTGGTTGTAAAAAGGTGATCTCGGCCCTGGAGTCAGACGGCAGGGATTCCAACCCCGACTCCTCCTAATAGAAGCTTGGGCAAGTGATTTAACATCCCTGACTTATTTCATAAAAATGGTAGCAACTCACAGATTATCCTACGTTCTGTGTTTTAAGTGAAATGATACAGGTAAAATGCTTAAAACAGTATTCGGAAGACAGGAAACACTCAATAGACATGAGCTAGTGTCATTACTACCATATTTCACCTGGTCTTCACCAAGGCACTGCGAGGGAGGCTTTGTTCCCACTCCCCAGAATATCGCATCATTTCATAGTGAGTGGCTCCTTCAGAATTACACATTTTGGAGCTAGGACTAGAATTCTTGTCTCTTGTGTCCTAGCATTTTGAGCTCTTTTAAATTACTGCTCTTATTTTAAAAAATTTTAAAGAAGGGTTTATCCTGGGTTATCTTCTGTATGAGGAAACACATCTTCAAAGCTTTAAACATCCCCTTTTGTATTTACTGGTCCGTCAGAGGAGGGTCACAGATCTTAATACACTCTCTGGCTTTTTTACTTTCACTCCATCTCCAGGCTGTGTACGTCAGTGTCAGGACGGGCACTCAGCTCTGCAAAACTCTGTGTGTAAGGGGGCCCGCAAAGTGGAGTTCTTCAACCTGGGCACACTGCCCTCGACAAACTCAGGGTGGTCTTAATAAGAAAGGAGACAACTGTTTATTGTTTAGACAAATACGGATAAGAAGTGTGGTCTGAGATGCAGATGGCACATTTGTAAAGAAGCAGCTGCCGACAGAGTCCAAGGTGGCTCCCAGGGTTTGTGGCCCTGTGCACATTCTATGAGGTTCTGCATGATTTGGCCCTGACTGACTTCTGGCTTTGACTTTTGCTCGACATATGCCCTCACTATCTATAGGATTTCGGGTTCTTAAGCATGCCATGCCTTCTCCTTTACAGATCCTCTACCTATTGACAAGCTCCCCTCAACCCACCCCCTCCATCACCATCACACACACACCAGCATACATTTCCATCATATTATACATGCATGTGCTGTCAGGCTAACTCAAATGGGCATGGGGGCCATGGGGAGCCTCCCCTGTCCCCCAAGTCCTAGTGCAGTCCCCCATCTCTCTCTCAGCCCGTGGCCTTTGTGCATAACCCTCGTGTAACACCTATCACACTGCAGAATAAGTGTGTTCACGAGCATGACCAAACTGTCTGCCCTGCACTTCCCCAACCATTGGCAGCTTAAAGGCAGGACCTCTATTCTATTTTCACCAAGTCAGGTTTGTATTTTGCTCATTTTTGGTTCACTAATTATGTGCACAGTATCTGGCACCTAAAAGGTGACCAATAAACATTTGTGGAATAAATTAATTAAGTCAACTCTGAGTATTTCAGGAGTTCCTACAAGAAAAAACAATAGTGAGGAGAGGCAGTAGTAACAGTTATCTATGGAGAGTTTATGAAATGTGAGGCATGCTGGGCTTAGAGCTTTATATGAAGTATTTTCCAACAATCCTACCTTATACATACAATTACCATGCTCATTTTATAGATGAGGAAACTGAGGCTCAGAGAAGTTTATCTGCCCAAGGGTCAGAGCTAATAAAATGTGGAGCAGGGACCCTGGTTATCTCTACTCCACCATCTAAACCCTCAACGTCCGAGCTATGCTGCTGAACCGCAAGCTGGCCGTTTGTTCCGGGAAGGTGCTGCAGCCTAAACCTCCTGACCACAGGACAGCTGGTGGTGGCGCAAATCTTGCTGGTTTAGGGAAGGACATTTTATCTTGTCTAAAGAGAGGCTGAAAAGAGAGACAAGTGTAAAGCTAAGGGGGCTTTATTTGGGGAAAGAGAGGGAGCAGGATGACAAATGAAGTAAACTGAGAATCCCACATCAGAGCGGCCACAGACCCCATCTCAGACAGGCGTTTCATCAGCACCATTCTGACAACCGCTAATGAACCATCTCGAGGGCGAGGGCTCCCATGCTGGCTCACAGGGGCAAGTGCGGAGCTCTGAAGCCTGTTCTCCACATGGGGCTCAGCAAAGCCAGCTTCCCAGATGGCGGGACGACCCCCGAGGCGAGCCCGACACCCAAATCCCACTGGAAAACAGGCGAAGGTAGATCACACAGAAGGCAAGCGGAGCGTGAGAAGAATAAGAGTTTGCATTTCTAAGGTGCTTGCCATCAGCCTCAGGTAACTGAGAGATGATTTCGTTTACCCCTCCTAAGGAATGGAACGAGACAGACACGATCCCGGTTCTAGGGTCAGGGACCGAGGGGCAGCTAGGGGGCCTGCTACTTGCTCGCTGGGCTCAGCCCCAGAGCCATCCTTGTGCATGCCACATATACTCTGCAATCTCTGCTTGTCTGAGGCTCTGCAGACAGCAAGATCCAGGGCCCCACTCCCGCCACTGCCCCTTGTCTGCCCCACTGTGCCGCCCACCTCCTCCACTGGAGCAGCCCAGCTGGGGTGTCTCCCTATCGATCGGAGTGCCCGGCCGGCGGGGCAGCTCCTCTCCGTGTTTGCTCGGCCTCGGGTGGTTTATGCCTCTTCCAGTTCCTATCTCCGCATTTGCCTCCATGTTTCTTTATGCTCTTTCAGCTCCCAGCAGGTGCACACCCAATTCTCGGTATTAAATCCCTCCGTCTGAAGCACCTAGCACAGTGTCTGTTTCTATGACTGAACCTGGACCGATACAAAGATGCAGAATATTTCATCCAATGTCACACAGCTAGAAAGCAGCGTGGCAGTTACTACATCCAGGCTTTCCACAAAGCTTAAATACGCGGCTTTATCTGCTGTGCGGAGCTGGGATCTCAGCAAATAATCAATATACATGGGTTGAAATGAACCAATTTCTTATTGTTCACATCATGATTATATTTTCTATTAATCATGTGTACAAAAAATGCTTTAGAGTTTGGAAGGGATTCTGTAACTGTTACTTCATATGATTCAGGAAAGAAATACATTATAGTTAAGGGTATAACCTTTGGAGTAAGGCAGACATTAGTTTTATCTTGGTTCTGCCACATAACAGTTGTGTGACCTTTGGCAAGTTAGTGAACCCTGCTGAAACTTAGTTCTGTTATCTATGAAATTTGGTTACGAGAACTACCTACCTCATGTAGCTGTTGTGATCATTTAATTAATGCTATATAACACATCAAGAACTGTGTAGGGTCCGAGATTGTATCGTACTTATAACTTAACAAGTTAGCTTATTACTGCTCATGGACAGTGGCAGAAGACAGAAGATTTCTGGGTCAGCAACAAAGACTTCATTACTCATGACAAAGGCATTAGCCAGGGTCTCGTGTTGACGTACTTGACTGCTCATGCCCCTCAAGACTCACAGGGACGATGCAAAGGGCCCATCCAGGCGCCGGCATGTAAGTGGGTTGTGTTATCAGAGAACACTGTGTTTGGGGGTTTCAGTACTTTTATAGTAAGCTGAAGGAAAACTGCTCTTTGTCTGGGGGGAACGTTACCTCATCTCTCAGGCTTGCTCACTGAAAACAACCGTGAGAAAGGTTCCAGTCAGGACCTTGAATTTTGGGAATACCCAGCAGGAATGTGCAGAGATACTCAGAGCTCATGGTGGACTGCCTCCCCCAACAAAATGCACTAGGTACTTAGTAATTACACAGTAAATGGGAGTTATCACTATGAGCCTCATAAAACCCAATCACAAAAGAATACTTTCCCCAACTTACTGATGAGGAAACTGGCTCAGAGAAGTGAGATGGTAATACCCTTTGGGGAAGTAGTGATTCTGGGTCCAAAAATCAGAAATTATGACCCCAAATGCTATGCCCATTCCTCCGTCGGGATGCGTATTTGTAAGGATAGATGATAGATACCATAAGCAGGACTGGCTCTATGGTTTGTGGGGTTCAGTGCCTGTATTTCTTGAGTTCTTGACCTTCAGAACCAGAGGGGGGCCCTATAATCTATTCTAGTGAGTTCCTCACTGTGTTGGCCAGAGTCCTCGCTGTCTGCTGGGCTTCCTCGGAGGCTGCCAAGGGTGGCGTGGTGTGGGCACACAGAGGGAAGGTTGAGGAAGGCCTCTCTCCAAGAAGCTCCACTTTTACTGGGGTTATGCTTAAGATTAGTTGTGGTTTTTCTTTAGGAAAGGGAATGTATGCCCCTACAAAGTCAGATTTAACTTACTAAAATTTTGTTTTAAAAATTTTGTTTTCAAAGGTGCAGGGATTTGACCAAATTTGCACAGTGAATAACAGAACACTGTCTCACCCTGACCTCCCAGCTTTCAGACAAATGTTCTTTCCACCAGACTTGGGGCACCTCTGATAAGTGTGTGAGCTGTTATATAACAGGATGGACTTCTAAAAAGCAGGCAGTAATAAGCCACTGTCAGGACGTCATATACTTTGAATTGCCTGGCCAGACATGATAATGATCTCTTCTACCAGCTAATGCAACACAGTGCCTGAGAACAGGAAAGCTTGGTGTAACTCCCTGACTCTCTGTGTAATGGGGTAGTTGATGTTTACTCACCCACTATTGCATCCAACTATTTTTTGGGGTCTACTATATGTCTATTATATGTGCTAACTCCCAGGGATACAGTGGTAAAAAACAGACTTTAAATAAATCCCTGAAACTTTCTTATTCATCCATCCATTCATTAAAAAATGTTTTGAGCATGCACTTTGTGTCAGGTACGAAGGGCACTGCCCTCAAAGGACTCCCAGGCTGATGGCAAAGAGGTGCCTAAGAACTTATAAAACAAAATGACTAAGTATTAAACAGAAGTGCATTAGGAAGCGCAGAGGTTCACCTCGCCGGGCTTTGAGGGCCCGGGAAGAGTCCCAGAGAACAGTCATGATGAAGCAGAGATCTTAAGAAGAGGGAGTGAGAATAGCCCAGTTACCTCATCTGTAAAATGGGAATAACTCCCCTCAGGGATGTGGGAAAGGCCCAAAGAGTTTTTCATGTGGGTCCAGCCTGGCATTACATGTTATTTTCTGTTCCTATCTTCATACACAAAGATGCTGACCAGGACCGTATGTCTGTCTGTCTGTGGCTGATGACCCATGAAGTCAGCAGCCCACACAGGACAAATCTCTGTGTCCAACCTCATTAACATCAGGGACACAGCAAGGAACCAGGCGCAGACACTGGCCTTGGAAGAGAGCCTGCAGTGCCGGCCGCTTCATGTGGGAATTTTACCCTGTAGCAGAAGTGCACCAAACAGTTTTCCTCCTGAAGTGGTTTCCTTCCCCAGCCCGCCCCTGCGGCGTCTCCCCACCCCCACCCTGGCACCGGTGATTTATGTCTCACTGAGGGCCTTTCCCCCTTCAGAGCCCATCTGGCCTTCCTACCTCCGCCTGCAGGGAGGGTGTAATCTTGTGTGTGAAGCTTTGCAGATGGTTTCTATGGCGATTATGACAATATTACAGCTATTGTGGAGCCACGTCATTGCTGACTGAATAAGGGGACGGAACTTGAAAGGGGAATAATATCAACAACCTAAGTCCTTAGAGACAATGGCTCATTTTCCTAATGTTCCTATCAACAGTAACAAACAATAACACCCTACTATTGTTCCTGCATGAACAATGGGAAGAAGGGTTATTTCTCAAACCCTCTGTGGAGAGAAGATAAAAATCAGGCCCCAAGCAAGTGCTAACTGGCCATATTCAGAAATGAGAGCAGCGTGAACTTTTAGATAGGGGCTGAAGAATGGAGGTGTGTGACTTAAGTGACTGACTGCTCCAAACTTCCACCACGTCGCCCCAGACGAGGCTCAGAGCAGCAGATCACTGGGCCCGATCTGCCAACTGCTCTCTCTTCGCCACGAGAACTCTGTAAGGAGCTGGGAAGCAGAAATGCTTGTTTGGGGAGGAGGACTGGTCAGCAGCCATTAGCAGCTCCCCGGTGCTGAGACGGCCAAGAGAGTAACCACAAACCCTGCCTCCATCTAGGACTTCTCACCAGCGGGTGCCGCACTTTCGTTGTGGCCCGTATTTTCTTTAAGTCAACTATGTTCTGAGGTTGATTTGAACAGGATTTTCTTTGAAGGGGAAAAAAACATCACTCAATTTCAAAAGCAGTGCAAAGTCACTGTTGCTGAAGAAGTAGAAGAGAACCCAGATTAACCATGATCTCATGGCTCAGAAACATACCATCGCTAAGATTTTGTTAAATTTCCATGTAATTTTTATTGTGGCTAAGAGCCAGAATTCTTGCTTTGTAAGCTGTTAGTTAACCTCTCTAAACCTTAGTTTTTCTATGAAAGAATTAATAATGCCTTCCTTTAGGAGCTGAAGAACTAAATAAACCAGGAACACTGTTTCACACCATATTCTTCCACGACATCGTGTTTAATGGCTCTATGGTATAGTATGACAGCATGTGAAGACGCTGTAAATTATTTACAATATTCTGCTACTGAATTGGTGGTTTTATATATTGATTGTTACAATACATAGAGCGACTTCTTATAAATAATCTCCAGTCCTTCCCTTTGTTTCCTGCGTATCACTTGGCAGAGGAGTTTAAATCAACTAATTTACACCAAATATACTGAGCACATGTGAGTGGTGGACACCAAGGAAGAGCAGTCAGGAGCCAGTAGCACGTCCTGCCCTTGGAAGCACTGGGCTGGGAAACGGGAAATGTGGGTCATACTCTGTCCTCCCCCAGCAGCCCCCTTATAACTACCTGTGTAACACGGGCAAGTGACCTGATCTCTCCTCTCATTTGTAAAACAGGTATAATTATAGTATCTCCTTCCAAGGGTTTTGTTTTTGTGCATTGGTTAACTATTTTGTAATTTATCAAATTAATAATGTAAAGCAGTTTAAAAAGTACCTGGCACAATATTTACAACTGCCCAAAAAGGAGAAACAACCCAAATGCTCATCAGCTGGTGAAAGGATAAACAAAAGGTGGTATCTTGACACATTGGAATATTATCCAGCCACAAAAAGGAAATACGCCTGCTACAACATGGGTGAAACTTGAAAACATTATGCTTAAGGGAAAGAAGCCAGACAAAAAAGGTCACATACTGTATGATTCCATTTACATGGAATGTCCAGAATAGGCAGATCCATAGAGACAGAAAGGAGATTAGTGTTTGCCAGGGACTGGAGGGAGGAGGGAATGGGGAGTGACTGCTTAATGAATACAGGGCTTCCTTCTGGGATAATGGAAAGTTCTGGAGCAGGATTGTGGTGATGAACGTACAACACTGTAAATGTACTTAGTACCACTGAGCTGTACTTGAAAAATGGTTCAAATGGTGAGTTCTATGTTATGTGTATGTTACTACAGTTAAAAAAAAAACAGTGCCTGGCATATATGAAGTACTCAGTAATTTTTATTCTCCATCCTTATTCCCCTCTCAGGGTCTCAGTTTTCCTGCATTCTTATTCATAAAGTGAAAGGGACAAAATGATCTTCGAAATGGCTCCTAGCTCTGAGATTCTTCGGTCTAGCTGGGTGTATCTGCCTTGTAATGGGGAAATCTTTTCGTGAATGTCCATTTCCTGCCTTCTTGCTCCCCTGGCCTGAGGGAGGCGCAGTGGCCCTCTGAGGGCTCACCCTGAGGTGGCCATCACCTCCTCCGCACACCCCTTCAGGTATCTGGTAGATCTCTGATTGCTGGACTCCGAGCACACAGCATGGCCCCATGGATGGACGAAGGAGCCAATGAACGCAAGAGCCATGAAGAGCCACCAACTCTCCCTGAGCCTCAAGGGGCACTGGCCACGGCTGGATTCCTCACTCTGGGTCACATTTCCTGACAGTGTGCGCACATCTTCCAAAAGGCAGCACACACCCTCCCAGGTACACCCTCTCTCTGAAAATTCTTAAACACACTATTATTGGGCAAGCCATTATTTCATCTCCCAAAACTCCACATTGTAAATCTGTTGACAGGTCTTCAGGGAGAGGGAGCCTAGCATTCTCCCCAAGCACTTAATGATGTCATGTTCTGGTAGCAACTCCAAGAGGACTTCCCTCCCACCATCACCTCTCCTCTTTGCAGCTCCAAGCTGTCTGCTGCCTTCGCACCTCTCCTTTTTCTAGCACTCAGCAAAGTTTTATTTTAAGCCTGACCTCCTTCTTCCCAATCACTTGAACTTCCTGTACTTATTTCTTTCCCACTGCCCTGTTCAGGTTACCCTCCTCAACCTCCCTTTCTCCCACCTTTGTTCTCTACAAAACCTTGCCTCCGCTTTGTAGATTTGCATTCTTTAAAATATCTTGCATTGTTCTCTTCTTCATTGTTAGATATGTATTTATTTTTAATTTCTTCCACCAGTCTCAGAAAGGGGGACAAGTGTTTCTGAGTCTTTTAGATCGTCTTGCATACTTAACCATATCTACTTCAAATTTCTGAATCTTTTCAATGTTGAAAACTAGCTGTGACTCACTCTGCCACTCCAATACACATACAAACACACACACACACACACACATGCACACACACATGTCCCTGTGCCCCCTTTCTTGTATTCAAGACCAGGAATTGGCAAACAATTGCCCTTGGCCAAATCTGGCCCACCACCTGATTTTTGTAAATAAAGATTTTTTGGCCTACAGCCACATCCGTTCATTTAGATACTGTAAACGGCTTTTACACAGATTTACAATTGTAAATGGCTTTGCTCTACAGAGTTTAGAGTTGGGGCAGACACCCTGTAGCCCACAAACCCTAAAAATATTTGCTATCCTGACCTTTACATAAAAAGCTTATCAATTCCTGTTGTAGACAATTAAGGGACATCTCATCCTTCATTGGCAGATTCCTAGCTGACAGCATGCTTTGCCAGGAGCTGCCTTCATATCAAATTTCCCACACCCATTTCAAACTTCCTGCTCCCCACCCTGTAATCTCACTGAGAAGTTCCCTATGGGTGCCACTGGCTGGCTTCCCAACTCTCTCTTAGCATATAAGAGAAAACTGTACATCTAGAGAGGTGTTCCCTCCCTACCAATTGTGTGAGATATTAACTTTCATTGACTGTGCTTTTTTTCCTTCTCATTAAGTATCCATTTATCACACAATTTTCCATTTCACTGATTTATTTATTTCTAAGTGACAGGATGCAGGAATATTAGTCAGAGGAAAAAAGCCCCTCCCTAGCCTACTTCCAACCCAACATAAGCATTGATCTTGTCTATTTGGACATAGGCTAGCTTCTTGGAAATAAACCAAATGGTTCTGACCTCAATAGAAATTATCTAGAATAGTGGTGTGTCGGCTCCAGGTCCCTGTACACCTGGATTTGAGCCTTTAAATCAGGCCAACCCACCATCAAGCCACAGCACCCAATAAAAACCATCATAGGCACTTGGGGCATATCATGACAACTGGCTGAGTCTTCTCCACTTCTTCCTTCCCTTTCTCTATCTCCCGGCCCTTTTCTAGGGTCTCAGTGCTTCTAATGTTTTCTGCATTAGCTCCTGTGTTTCACCTGTTGGACCTGACCACATCTGCTTTCCTATTTTGATTCTGTAAGCCCTATCCTTCACTGTCCAGAAAATCCTACTAGTACACATTTTATTTTGGATAATTCTCTTAAAACTAAACCAGATCGAGGTGCTGGACCCCAAGCTACACCTATGCTTAGCTGCCGCCATATAAAAGAACAATAAAGTGGTGTATATATATCAATCAGACAGTCTGTGGACTTAAATCCAGACTTTCTCTATTTCTAACTGTATGACTGCAGAAAGTCAAGTCAGTTCTCGGAGTCCCAGTTTCGCTTCCAGACATCATAGATACAAACACCTGTTTTGCAGAGTTTCTGTGAGTAGAGGCAGTGATGCCTTGCATGAAGAAGTACTCCACAAGTGGAACTTTTTTGTGCCCTCAAGCCCAAGGAAAAGTAAAATTCCAAGAGAGTACAATGAGAACTACTTTGTTAGAGAAACACTCTTTCAGTGGATCTCCTTTTATGCCTCCTTCTATGTTTTTATCTCCAGCCAAGATTTAAAATCTTCCCACATCTTTCACTTTGTCCCCATTGCTCATCTGCTATTAAGCAACATGGCCCAGGCTGCGCCCAGTTTCCCTGTAGGATTTGCATAAAAGTTTTCCTTGGCTTACGCCGGAGTCCTGCCTTTGAAATGTCACGCAGGACACAACTAACCTATGCTCAGCACTTTCGCAGCATGAGGGCGACCACACCATACACGACCATTTCTAGGGATTTTCCACTGGCACACGATCATGAAATGAACATACACAAAGACTTGGTTAGAATGAGATCTATTGCCCCCTTATTTGCAAGAGCCAAAGAAGAGAAAGTAAAAGTGAAATCAAACTGAAAATAAAAATATAAATGTTCAAGTAAATGGAAATAGTAATTAAACACAGAGTAGTAAATAGTCATGGTAAATTATATTTTGGAAAACCTTTGATGTTATGTAATGATGCCACAATAACTTATGTTTAAAAATAGTTTACGGTTTCTGGCCCAGCATGTAGGGAGTGAAGAAGCGGCCACTCCATTCCAGCGGGTGAGGAGAGGAGCGAACTGACAACGGAACAACTCTTCGTGGATCCAGAATAAAGGTGACGTCATAGGGCAGACTGACAGCTGACCCCAGACTTGGAGAGACAGACAGGTGGATACAGAGCGTCACAACGTACCTGAGCAGGAAACCCACGGGCGAACACTTCTGCAGGAACCAGTGCCTGGGCAGGGAAACCTGAACTAGCCCTGATGAATTGCTGGAGGCTCAATGTGGAATATTCTGAAAGTTAAGAACTCTACACGGACCCAGTAATCAGAGGGCCTTCCCAGTTTTGTGACTCTTCCTTCCAAGAGCACTATTGGGTCCTTATAGTTCATGGACATTAGAGAAAAATCCTCTCCTGCTTCTTACGGGGAGGGGGGGGAAGGAACCATTTTTGAAATATACCAGAGCAGTCTGCTCTTTATAACAAGGCCTGCACTCAGGAGAAACTGTTTTACCAGAGCCTAACCTACCCGACACCAGCCACTCTTGCCTTCCACATGAGAGAAGGAAAATACCTAATTCTGGCTCCATCTAGCTTTCCCTGCAGGGGAAGGGAAATACACAGCTCCAGACACTCCCCCCCCCGCATCCTGTCCCATCTGTGGGGTGACAGGGGAGGAGTGAGAACCACTGGTGAGGGCCACGGTCGGGGGCATGGGTTACCAAAGACTGAGACCTACTCGTAGGACTAGACTGCTTCCCCTCCATCCACACCACACTACTACATTACCAAAGGTCTATTTATTAGAGTTCCTTTTACCCAGTAAATTGTGTCCATCTTTCAACAAAAAGTTACATACCAAAAGGCAAAAAACACTATTTGATGAGTTGAACAAACATCAGAACCAGAATCAGGTAAGGCAGGAATGTCAGAATTACCAGACCAGGAATTCAGGAAAAAAAAATTGATTAATCTGCCTCAAGGGAAAAAGTAGACAACATGCAAGAAGATATGATATAAATTATAAGCAGAGAGATGAAAATTCTAACAAATAATACAAAACAAAGCTACAAATCAAAAACACTAACAGAAATGAAGAATACTTTTGATGAGCTTATTAGGAAATGACACATGGCTGAGGGGGGAAAAAAATCTCTGAGATTGAGGATCTAATAACTGAAATTTCTACAACTGACCCAAGAGAAAAAAGAGATTGAAAAAAGCAGAACACAATATCAATGAACTGTGGACCAACCACAAAATGTGTAACATACACATAATGGGGATACCAGAAAGAGAAAAAGAAACAAAAGCAATATTTAAAGCAATAATGACCGAGAATTTCCCCCAAATGAATGTCAGGCACCAAACCACAGATCCAGGAAGCTCGGTGAACATCCAGCATAAAGAACCACGCCGAGGCGTAGCACCCTGAAATTTCAGATCATCAGAGATAAAGAAAAAATCCTGAGTGAAGTCAAAGGAAAAAAACCTTACCTACAGAGAAGCAAAGAGAAACAAATGTGACGTCCGACCTATCCTTAGAAATCACACAAACAAGAAGAGAATGGATTGAAATACTTGAAGTGTTGAGAGAAAAACCCACCAGTCTTAGATTTCTGACCGAGACGTCTCAGACAAACAGAAATTGAGGGAATTTGTTGGCAGTAGATCTTCCTTACCAAAAATGTTAAGAGAAGCTATTCAGAAAGAAGGAAAATGAGATAGGTCAGAAACAGATCTACATTAAAAAGGGAAGAAAACTAAAGAAAGAAAAACAGAATAAAGGAACCGAACAAAAAGTTTTATCTTTCTTATTCTTAATTGATTTAACTTGGAACATTTGTACAAAATGATAATAACAACAATGGATTCAATTATATATATGTTATATATATAAAACATATCTTATATGTTTATGCATGCTCATATACAAAAGAAATGAGTAACAGCAATGATACAAGGGATGGGAGGGAAGAATCGGGAATATTGTTATTATATGGTACTTGCATTACTTATGAAGTGGTGTAGTTACTTGAGAGTGCACTTGGCTTAGTTGTAAACTATACTGCAAACTCTAGGGCAACCACTAAAAAAGGGGAGAAAGAAGTATAAGTGATATGCTAAGAAAAAAGGAAAATGGAATCATATAAACAGCTTGATTAAAACCACAGAAGGCAGAAAAAAATGGAAGACAAAAATAGGAACATGTAAAAATAAACCTAATAAATATAATACAATAAATACATAAATACAATAAACAATAATCCAGCTATCTCAGTAACAACTTTGAGTGTTGATGGTCTAAATGCAATGACTAAAATACACAGATTGTCAGAGTGGATCAAAAAAACACAACCCAGCTATACATCATCAGCAAGAAACAAACTTTAAATATAAGGACACACATAAATTAAAAGTACCTGGATAGAGAAAAACATTCCATGCTAACACTAATCAAAGCATGAGTAGCTATATTAATTTCAGACACAGCAGACTTCAAAGCAGACAAGTTATCAGGCATAAAGAAGGGCATTACATAATGATAAAGGGGTCAATTCTCCAAAAAGACATAACAATTCTTAACATATCTGTACCTCAAAACAGAGCATCAGAGTATATGTGGCAAAACCTGTAAGGAAAAAACAGACGAATCTACTATTATACTTGGAGATTTTAACACCCCTCTATCAGAAATGGGCAGATCCAGCATGCAGAGAATCAGCGAGGACACGGTGGAATTCATCATCGGTACAATCAACCGACTAGATCGGACACCTACAGCCTACTTCATCCAATGGCAGCACAGTACACATTCTTCTCAAGTTCACATGAAACATTCACCAAGATATACCACATTCTGGGCTATAAAATACACTTTAACACATTTTAAGTAATAGAAATCCTGTCAGGTGTGCTCTCAGACACAAAAGAGTTAAACCAGAAATCAGTAACAGAAGGATAACTGGAAAACCTCAAAATACTTGGAGATTCAACAACACACCTTTAAATAACACATGGGCCAAAGAAGAAATCTCAAAAGAAATTTAAAAATATTTTGAGCTAAGTAAAAGTGTAAATACAGCGTATCAAAATTTGTGGGATGCAATTAAAGTGGTACTTGGAAGGAAATTTGTAATAGTGAATGCATATATTAAAAAAGAAAATCAATAGTCAAAGCTGCCATCTTAGGAAACTAGAAGAAGGCAAATTAGATCCAAAGTAAGCAGAACAATAAAAACTGGAACATAAGCCAATGAAACTGAAAACAAGAAATCAGTAAAGAAAATTAAGCCAAAGCTGGTTCTTTGAAAAGATCAATAAAACTGACAAGCATCCAGCCAGGACAACTAAGAAAAAAAGAGAGATGATACAAATAACTTACATGAGAAATGAAAGAGCAGACATCACAATAGATCCCATGGATATTAAAAGAATTGTAAAGGAGTATTACAAAAAAACTCCATGTCCACAAATATGATAACCTAAATAAAATGTGCTAATTTTAAATGCAATTTAAATTCCAAAAATTCAATCTGAAATTTGAAAATGCAATTGAAAAATGCAATCTGCTAAACTCACACAAAAGGAAATGGACAATCTGAATAGGCTTATATTTATTTGAAATTTAATCAAAAACTAATAATCTTCCAAAATAGCACAAGGCCCAGATGGATCACTGGTGAGCTCTAACATTTAAGGAAGAATTAAACCAATTCTCTACAATCGCTTCCAGAATATAGAAGCAAAGAGAATACATCTTAACTCATTCTACAAGGCCAGCATTACCCTAATACCAAAACCAGACAGACATTACAAGAAAACTAGAGACTAGTAACTCTCATGAACAGGGGTACAAAATATTCTCAACAAAATATTAGCAAATCAAATCCAACAATGTATAAAAAGAATTATACACCATGACCCAGTGGGATTTATCCAAGGTATGCAAGGCTGGCTCAACACAGGAAAATTCATTTACTCTATCACATCAACAGGCTTAAAAAAAAAACCCACATGATTAGATCAACAGATGCAGAAAAAGCATTTGACAAAATTTAGCATCCAGGCATGATAAAAATGTTCATCAAACTAGTAATAGATGGCAACTCCCACACTTTGAGAAAGAACATCTATTAAAAACTTACAGCTAACATCATACTTAATGGTGAAAACCTCCAAGGAATTGGCACTACCCAACTTCAAGACGTTACTATTAGTGATAGTCATCAAGACAGTGATTTGCCAGTGGTACTGGCAGAAGAAGAGACAGATTAATGGAGCAGCATAGACAGCTTAGAAATAGACCCATATAAATACAGCCAGCTGATCTTTGACAAAAGAGCAAAGGCAGTACAATGGAGCAAACATGGTCTTTTTTAACAAACAGTGCTGGAACAACTGGACAACGATATGACACAAAATGAAGGCAGACACAGGCCTACACCTTTCACAAAAATTAACTCAAAATGGACCACAGATCTCAATGTAAAATGAAAAACTATAAAACTCCTAGAAAATAACAGAGGAAAACCTAGATGACCATGGGTATGAAAGTGATTTTTTAGGTACAACACCAAAAACACAATCCATGAAAGAAATAATGGGTGAGCTGGACGTCATTAGAATCAACCTTCCCCTCTGCTGAAGACAATGTTAAGAGAATGAGAAGACAAACCACATACTGGAAGAATATATTTTCAAAAGACACAACTGATAAATAATTATTATATACAATATACGAAGAACTCTTAACACTCAACAATAAGAAAGTGAACCACCAAATTAAAAAACAGGCAAGAGACCTGAAAAGACACCTGTGAAAGAAGATACGCAGACAACAAGCATGTGAAAAGATGTTCAATGTCATGTGTCATTAGGGAATTGCGAATTAAAGGTACCAGTACACATCTGTTAGGAGGTCAGAATCCAAAACATAGGCAACACCAAGTGCTGACAAGGGTGTGCAGCCAACAGGAATTCTCATTCACTGCTGGTGGGAATGCAAAACAGTACAGCCACTTTGGAAGACAGCTTGGAGATCTCTTACAAAACTAAATATACCATTACCATATGATCCTCAGTATTTACTGAAATGAATTGAAAATGTATGTCCACATAAAAAGCTGCACGCAAATATTTATAGCAAGTTTATAGTCATAAGTTTCAAAACTTGGAAGCAACCAAAATAGCCTTCAGTAGGTGAATGGATAAAGTGTGGTCCATCCAGACAATGGAACAGTGCTCTGTGCTAAAAAGAAATAAGCCGTCAAGCCATGAAGAGACAGGGAGGAGTGTTAAATGCGTGTTACTAGGGAAAGGGGCAGATCTGAAAAGGCTACACACTGTATGATTCCAACTACATGACATTCCGGAAAGGGCAAAACTATGGAGACAGTACAAAGATCAGAGTTACTAGGAGTTAGAGGGAAGGAAGGGCTGAGGAGGAACACAGGGCTTTCGGGATGATGAAAATACTCTGTACGATACTTTAATGGCAGATACACGTCACTATACGTTTGTCAAAATCGACACAATGTACAACACCAAGAAGGAACCTGAACTATGGACTTTGGGTGACCATATGTCCAAATAGGTTCATCCATTGCAACAAACGCACCACTCTGGAGGGGATGCTGATAATCGGGGAGGCGGTGCATAGGAGGGGGCAGAAGAAATACGGGAAATCACTGTCCTTTCCACCCAGTTTTGCTATGAACCTAATACTGCTCAGAATAACGTTCATTAAATGTTTTTAAAAGAGGCAAAAAAAAAAAACAGTTTGAAGACAGATAATACCGAGTGTTCCCGCTTTTATTTTTGGAATGAAAAATAAATGTGTCCCATACATACTCAGATGTGAACAAATAAACAGTTGTGCTGACAGCAGTTTTCTCTGGGATGCTAGGAGGAGATACGGCTTTTCCTTTCCTATTGTTTATGTTTGTTTCTCCACCACTGGTTTTTGTTGTGCACTGACCATAGCTGGTGCTTAATAAATGTTATGAGTAAACAATAATAAATAAATAAGTGAAAATAATAATAAGTGAGTAAAGAAAAAATTAGTGGGTAGAGGAAGATTTGGAGAACCCCCTCATTATACTGACGGTGACCCTTGTTATCCACACCCCACTGGCCCACCCCCCATGTGTATTTATAAAGAGAATACCCTGATCACCCACTAACACATGGTCTGTAGCCTTCTGAATTCTTCTCTTAAAAACTGGCCCATAAAAGAGCATATATTGTTGAAGACCTCAGACTGACAGTGAGCTCATTGACCATTATAATATTAAAATCACTGACTGCAATGCAAATTAGTTCAACCATTGTGGAAAGCAGTATGGAGGTTCCTCAAAAACTCAAAATAGAAATACCATTTGACCCAGGAATCCCACTCCTAGGAATTTACCCTAAGAATGCAGCAGCCCAATTTGAAAAAGACAGATGCACCCCTATGTTTATCGCAGCACTATTTACAATAGCCAAGAAATGGAAGCAACCTAAGTGTCCATCAGTAGATGAATGGATAAAGAAGATGTGGTACATATACACAATGGAATATTATTCAGCCATAAGAAGAAAACAAATCCTACCATTTGCAACAACATGGATGGAGCTAGAGGGTATTATGCTCAGTGAAATAAGCCAAGTGGAAAAAGGCAAGTATCAAATGATTTCACCTATATGTGGAATATAAGAGCAAAGAAAAAAACTGAAGGAACAGCAGCAGACTCACAGAACCCAAGAACGGACTAATAGTTACCAAAGGGAAAGGGACTGGGGAAAATGGGCGGGAAGGGAGGGATAAGAGGGAAAAAGGGGCATTACGATTAGCAGATGTAATGTTGGGGGGGCACGGGGAGGGCAGTACAACTCAGAGAAGACAAGTAGTGATTCTATAGCATCTCACTACGCTGATGGACAGTGACTGTAATGGGGTTGGTGGGGGGGACCTGATGAAGGGGTAGTTTAATAATCGTAATATTGCACATGTAATTGTAAATTAATGATAATAAATAAATTATATTAAAAAAACGTATCTGATAAAGGGTTGACATCCAAAATATATAAAGAACTCATGCACCTTAACAAACAGAAAGCAAATAATCCAATTAAGAAATGGGCAGAGGACATGAATAGACACTTCTCCAAAGAAGAAATTCAGATGGCCAACAGGCACATGAAAAGATGCTCCACATCGGTAATCATCAGAGAAATGCAGATTAAAACCACAATGAGATATCACCTCACACCAGTGAGGATGGCCAACATCCAAAACACAAACAGCAACAAATGTTGGCGAGGATGTGGAGAAAACGGAATCCTCCTACACGGCTGGTGGGACTGCAAATTAGTTCAACCATTGTGGAAAGCAGTATGGAGGTTCCTCAAAAAACTCAAAATAGAAATACCATTTGACCCAGGAATTTCCACTCCTAGGAATTTACCCCAGGAATGCAGCAGCCCAATTTGAAAAGGACAGATGCACCCCTATGTTTATTGCAGCACTATTTACAATAGCCAAGAAATGGAAGCAACCTAAGTGTCCATCAGTAGATGAATGGATAAAGAAGATGTGGTACCTATACACAATGGAATATTATTCAGCCATAAGAAGAAAACAAATCCTACCATTTGCAACAACATGGATGGAGCAAGAAGGTATTATGCTCAGTGAAATAAGCCAAGCCGAAAAAGACAAGTATCAAATGATTTCACTCATATGTGGAGTATAAGAACAAAGAAAAATACTGAAGGAACAAAACAGCAGCAGACTCACAGAACCCAAGAACGGACTAATAGTTACCAAAGGGAAAGGGACTGGGGAAAATGGGCGGAAGGGAGGGATAAGAGGGAAAAAGGGGCATTACGATTAGCAGATGTAATGTTGGGGGGGCACGGGGAGGGCAGTACAACTCAGAGAAGACAAGTAGTGATTCTATTGCATCTCACTACGCGGATGGACAGTGACTGTAATGGGGTTGGTGGGGGGGACCTGATGAAGGGGTAGTTTAATAATCGTAATATTGCACATGTAATTGTAAATTAATGATAATAAAATAAATTATATTTAAAAAATTAAATTAAATTAAAAAAAGAAGAAAAAAAAGAGTGTCTTGTAGTTTTCAGGGTATAGGTCTTTCAGTTCTTTGGTTAGGTTTATTCCTAGGTATCTTATTCTTTTTGATGTAATTGTGAATGGAATTGTTTTCCTGATTTCTCTTTCTGCTAGTTCATCATTAGTGTATAGGAAAGCAACAGATTTCTGTGTGTTAATTTTGTATCCTGCAACTTTGCTGAATTCAGATATTTGTTCTATTAGTTTTGGAGTGGAGTCTTTAGGGTTTTTTATGTACCATATCATGTCATCTGCAAATAGTGACAGTTTGACTTCTTCTTTACCAATCTGGATGCCTTGTATGTCTTTGTTTTGTCCGATTACTGTAGCTAGGACCTCTAGAACTATGCTGAATAACAGTAGGGAGAGTGGGCATCCCTGTCTTGCTCCCAATCTTAGGTCAAAAGCTTTCAGCTTCTCGCTGTTAAGTATGATGTTGGCTGTGGATTTGTCATATATGGCCTTTATTATGTTGAGGTACTTGCCTCTATACCCATTTTGTTAAGAGGTTTTATCATGAATGTATGTTGAATTTTGTCAAATGCTTTTTCCGCATCTATGGAGATGATCATGTGGCCTCTGTCCTTCTTTTTTTTGATGTGGTGGATGATGTTGATGGATTTTCGAATGTTGTATCATCGTTGCTTCCCTGGGATGAATCCCACTTGATCATAGTGTATGATCCACTTGATGTATTTTTGAATTCGGTTTGCTAATATTTTGTTGAGTATTTTTGCATCTATGTTCATCAGGGATATTGGTTGGTAATTTTCTTTTTTTGTGGGATCTTTGCCCAGTTTTGGTATTAGAGTGATGCTGGCTTCATAGAATGAGTTTGGAAGTATTCCCTCCTCTTCTATTTTTTTCGAAAACTTTAAGGAGAATGGGTATTATGTCTTCTCTATATGTCTGATAAAATTCAGCAGTGAATCCATCTGGCCTTGAGGTTTTGTTCTTGTGTAGGATTTTGATTACTGATTCAATTTTGTTGCTCGTAATTGGTCTGTTTCTTCCTTGGTCAGTCTTGGAAGGTTGTATTTTTCTGGGAAGTTGTCCATTTCTTCTAGGTTATCCAGTTTATTAGCATATAGATATTCATAGTATTCTCTAATAATTCTTTGTATATCAGTGGGGTCCATTGTGATTTTTCCTTTCTCATTTTTGATTCTGTTTATGTGTGTAGATTCTGTTTTTCTCTTAATAAGTCTGGCTAGGGGTTTATCTATTTTGCTTATTTTCTCAAAGAACCAGCTCTTTGTTTCATTGAATTTTTTTCTATTGTTTTATTCTTCTCAATTTTATTTATTTCTTCTCTGATCTTTATTATGTCCCTCCTTCTGCTGACTTTGGGCCTCATTTGTTCTTCTTTTTCCAATTTCAGTAATTGTGACTTTAGACTATTCATTTGGGATTGTTCTTCCTTCTTTAAATAGGCCTGGATTGCAATATAGTTTCCTCTTAGAACTGCCTTTGTTGCGTCCCACAGAAGTTGGGCCTTTGTGCTGTTTTTGTCATTTGTCTCCATATATTGCTTGATCTCTGTTTTAATTTGGTCATTGATCCACTGATTATTTAGGAGCATGTTGTTAAGCCTCCATGTGTTTGTGAGCCTTTTTGTTTTCTTTGTACTATTTATTTCTAGTTTTATACCTTTGTGATCTGAGAAGTTGGTTGGTAGAATTTCAATCTTTTTAAATTTATTGAGGCTCTTTTTGTTGCCTAGTATGTGATCTATTCTGGAAAATGTTCCATGTGCACTTGAGAAGAATGTGTATCCTGCTGCTTTTGGGTACAGGGTTCTGTAGATGTCTGTTAGGGCCATCTGTTCTAGTGTGTTGTTCAGTGCCTCTGTGTCTTTACTTATTTTCTGTCTGGTTGATCTGTCCTTTGGAGTGAGTGGTGTGTTGAAGTCTCTTAGAATGAATGCATTGCATTCTATTTCCTCCTTCAATTCTGTTAGTATTTGTTTCACATATGTCGGTGCTCCTGTGTTGAGCGCATAGATATTTATAATGGTTATATCCTCTTGTTCGACTGCCTCCTTTGTCATTATGTAATGTCCTTCTTTATCTCTTGTTACTTTCTTTGTCTTGAAGTCTGTTTTGTCTAATACAAGTACTGCAACACCTGTTTTTTTCTATTAGTTGCATGAAATATCTTTTTCCATCCCTTCATTTTTAGTCTCTGTATGTCTTTGGGTTTGAGGTGAGTCCCTTGTAAGCAGCATATAGATGGGTCTTGCTTTTTTTTATCCATTCCTTTACTCTGTGTCTTTTGATTGGTGCATACAGTCCATTTTTATTTAGGGTGATTATCGAAAAATATGTACTTATTGCCATTGCAGGCTTTGGATTCATAGTTACCAAAGGTTGAAGGGTAGCTTCTTTACTATCTAACCATCTAACTTAACTCTCTTATTATGCTATCGTAAACACACTGTGATGATTCTTTATTTCTCTCCCTTCTTATTCTTACTCCTCCATTCTTTATATGTTAGGTGTTTTATTCTGTACTCTTTTGTGTTTCCTTTGACTGCTTTTGTGGATAGTTGATTTTATTTTTTGCCTTTAGTTAGTATTTGGTTGGTTTGCTTTCTTTGCTGTGATTTTATTTTCTCTGGTGACATCTGTTTATCTTTAGGAGTGCTTCCATCTAGAGCAGTCCCTTTAAGATATCCTGTAGAGGTGGTTTGTGGGAGGCAAATTCCCTCAACTTTTGCCTGTCTGGGAATTGTTTAATCCCTCCATCATATTTAAATGATAATCGTGCTGGATACAGTATTCTTTTTTCAAGGCCCTTCTGTTTCATTACATTAAATATATCATGCCATTCTTTACTGGCTTGTAAGGTTTCTGTTGAGAAGTCTGATGATAGCTTGATGGGTTTTCCTTTGTAGGTGATCTTTTTTCTCTCTCTGGCTGCCTTTAATACTCTGTCCTTGTGTTTGATCTTTGCCATTTTAATTATTATATGTCTTGGTGTTGTCGTCCTTGGGTCCCTTGTGTTGGGAGATCTGTGGGCTTCCATGGTCTGAGAGACTGTTTCCTTCCCCGGCTTGGGGAAGTTTTCAGCAATTATTTCTTCAAAGACACTTTCTATCCCTTTTTCTCTCTGTCTTCTGGTACCCCTACAATGCAAATATTGTTTTTGGATTGGTCACACAGTTCTCTTAATATTCTTTCATTCCTAGAGATCCTTTTATCTCTCTCTGTCTCAGCTTCTCTGTATTCCTGTTCTCTGATTTCTAATCCATTAACAGTCTCTTGCACCTCATCCAGTCTGCTCTTAAGGCCTTCTATTGGTTGTTTCATTTCTGTTATCTCCCGCTGGACTTCATCCCTTAGCTCTTGCATATTTCTCTGCAGGTCCATCAACATGGTTATGACTTATTTTGAATTCTTTTTCAGGATGATTGGT
Source organism: Smutsia gigantea (assembly GCA_032199065.1). Classification (NCBI taxonomy): domain Eukaryota; kingdom Metazoa; phylum Chordata; class Mammalia; order Pholidota; family Manidae; genus Smutsia; species Smutsia gigantea. Next base: position 230,239 of record JAVSCE010005339.1, on the reverse strand, counting down.
TATATCTATCCCACCAGGCCCTCTCTCTGGGGTCATCTGAGTGATTTTTGACTGGACTAGATTCTTCTGCCTTTTCATGGCGATAGAAGTGGTTGCAGGCAGGTGGCATGTGTGTCAGCTGGAAGAACAACGTTCCTTCCAGCTTGCTGGTTGCCTTGCCCTTCTCTGCTGCCTGTGTTGGTTACCAGCACACCAGGAGGCATCTCTGGGATAATCCCCTGAGCTGGTGTCGGTGGGGTGGCCCTCAGGAAAGCCTGTAGCCCTGCGGGGGCGTCACAGCCATGCCGGGTGTGTTCTTCTGCGAGAACGGCACCCCTTTGTGCCTTCCGGACCGTGCTCTGGGTTCCTCCGTCTGTACCGGGCAGTTGCGCCCCAGCAGCAGCCTCTGGGTCTGGCCCGGTTAGCTGCGTGCTGGATGGAGACTGTGTGGTTGCTGTGGGCGGGGCTGCTCTGCAGCTGTGGTGGGTCAGCTGGTTTGCTTGTAGCACCGGCAGCGGGGTATGAATGGCCAGCTGCTTATCACCGTGAGGGGCTTCAGGGCCAGGGCGATTTTGTCCACTTGATAATCCCTTGTCCCTTTAAGACTTTTAAAAAGCACACGCTTTTCTTTTGTCCCAGGGGAGCCGGCTCTGGGGACCCGCTCGCAGTCTCCATCTCGGATTTTACTTTCCCGTTTCTCTGATATCCAGTACAACATGCAATGTGTGTCTGTGCTCCCCGTGCAGATTACTAGGGCTGGTTATTTAGCAGTCCTGTGCTTCCACTCCCTCCCCACTCTGATTCTTTTCCTCCCACCAGTGAGCTGGAGTGGGGGAGTGCTCGGGTCCTGCCGGGTGACAGCTTTGTATCTTACCCTTTTCGTGAGATGCTGAGTTCTTGTAAATGTAGATGTAGCCTGGCTGTTGTACTGTATCTTCTGGTCTCTATTTTAGGAGTAATTGTATTTGTTGTATTTTCAAAAATATATATGGTTTTGGGAGGAGATTTCCGCTGCCCTACTCACACTGCCATCTTGAGCCCCTCCTGGTGGGGTTTTTTCTTTCTCTGCTTGCACCTGAGGGCGGGGTGGGGACAGGGGCAACGGTCAAGAGGCCCTGGCCCTGGAGAGTGGAGATCTAAGTGTCAGTGTGGCTGGATGTCTGGTGCATCTGCTGAACCGGCCTGTAGGGTGGTGTGTGGAGAAAGAAAGCCCCAGGTTCAAGTCCTTCCTTTTGGGCTCTGTGACCTTGGGCGAGTTAATTGACTCTCAAAGCCTGTTTCTCACTGTAAAAGGAGGTAAGGTTAGGGCTGCTGGAGGACTAGGTGGGGACACACGCTCAGTCATTCCTTCATTCAGCAGGTGCTCACTGAGTGCCAGCTTGGAATGGTCCCATGCTAAGGCTGTGGCTATACTGATGAGCAAAAACTGCCTCAGTGCCTACTCGTCGGGCCTGGAGCCCTCTGGGGGAGGACATTCATCCAACAGCCACACTGATGAAGTGTCATCACAAACTGAGGTGCAGGCTCAGAGGGAAGAAGTGCAGATGTAGAGGAACACGGACTGGAGGCGTCCCCTAGTCCAGGTGGTTGGAGGATATCGCCATGCAGAAGTGGTGCCTCGCAGGGATCTGAAGCATGAGCAGGGGTCACCGAGATGCCAGTGGGCAAAGAGGGTCCTAGTGGAGGGTACAGTGTGTGCCAACGCCCCTTGGCAGGAAGAAGCACTGCAGGAGCTGAGCAGAGGGCAGGGTGGTGGGAGCCCCTGGGGTGAGGGTGGTAGAGTGGGAGGTGTCTGGGGAGGCCAGCAAGGGCAGGACACAGGCCTCCTAGGTTTTGTGCAGACTTAAGGGCTTTAATCTCCCTGGGCCTCCTTGTCTGCAAACAGGAGCCCTGGTATTTACCGCCTGGACATGAAATGACGGTGGCCACCATTTTCTGAGGGCCATGACTGTCATTCTTGTAAGGCCAGCCCCGGTCCGCCCGCCCACCAGGTTTTCTGAGAGCAAACTGCGTGAGCATCACTGTTACAGTGTTCGAGGTCAGAGGAGAAAGGATGATTTGGCCAAGACCTTATTTGTAAGATTTGGGAAAACGTGACCCAACACAAGACTTAAGAGCCATGAGGGGAAAGCTGAGCCATGATGTCAGACCCCTTATGGCCAGGTGGCACATTAGTCCAGTCTGGGCGGGGGCGGGAAGTGGCCGCGATCGACCCTGCGCCCACTGATGGCCCTGAGGACTGTGCAGAGTGTATCGGCCTGCCAGGCCACCTGGGTCCAGGGCGCCAGACTGAAATCGAGAGGGCTCCATTCAGTGGGCCTTCTCAGGACACTGGTTAACTGGGTCACTTATTTCCATCAATAAGAAACAGAGAACATCTCTTAAAAATCTGTGAAAGCAGAATGCAGACAGCAGAACTCAAGCTTGGCCTCCCCGTGAGGTGCTAGAAGCAGCCATGCTTTCTTTAAGACCGCTGAAGAAAGCGTGCGCTTTTTTTTTTCCTTCCCGGGAGCCGGCTGCAAGCCCCCTGGCGCGTTCCCCGCTCAGATCCTGCCCCTCTGTCTCTCCAATCTCCGCTGCACTGCGCAATGTGGGTCAGCGCCCCCCGCGCAGATCCCCGGGGCTGGCTACTTCACGGGGTGTGCTTCCACTCCCTCCCGGCTCTGAATCCTCTCCTCCCGCCGGTGCCCCGGGGTGGGGGAGGGCTCGGGTCCCGCCGGGTCGCGGCTCCGTATCTGACCTGCCTCTTGGGGTGCCGAGTCCTCTTGGGTGTCGCTGCACGCTGTGCGCTTTCCTGTGTGTTCTCGTCTCTCTTTTAGGAATAGATGTATTTGCTGTGTTTTCGTAGATAAATATAGTGTTGGGAGGAGATTTCTGCCGCCCTGCTCACACCGCCATCTTCCCGGAAGTCTAAGCAGCCATGCTTTCTGTACTGATTCTGTTCGCCAGTGCTCTGCTCACTGATGCAAGAAAGTGCTTCCTCCCGGAAACCTAAGTTCCACCTCAAAGGAAAGGTTCATGGGGCTCTAATTTAGAATCGCATAAAGAACAGATGTTCTTTTGAACACGGAGATGTAAAGCAGCTGCTGGGCCGCACCTTGCTGAGTGCGGGGGCTGAGGAGCCCTGCCTGGCTCCCCGAGCCGGATGCACCCCTGTCCTCAGGAGGCTCCTAGGCTCGCAGGGGAGGCAGACCGCAGAGGACCGACGCCACTGAAGGCCGGGAGACTCTGAGCCGAGACGGGGCTGTGGAAGTGGGGGTGTGGTTGATCCCGATGGCAGAGAAGGGGGGAGAGAGCAGGAGTGTGTCCTGAAATGTGCAATCGTTTGCAAATTGACTTGATAAAATGTCTTGAAATAAATCTGACAAAATGGTGCCCTTCAGGCCAAAAAACAGGAGCTATTCACTTGCTTTATATATCTACACACATAAGACAGTGTTTTGCCCCTAGAACTTATTTTTCCAAATAAATAAACTTCTTGTTAGAAAAGAGAACCTGTGACTGGAAAAATAAAGGTATTGGTGTGCTGTTGGGGGGAAGAAATTTCCTCTACCCCCACCCACCCCCAGGTTCTTCTAGCTGGTTTAAGAATCACATTGACATGAGACAGATTAATAGGAGAAAAAAATAACATTTCATTACATACATACAGGGAAGCTATAGACATGAAGTTCCAAAGTCAGGGAGAATGAGGCACGTATGTCGTCCTGAACTAAGGAGGAGGGGAAGGCGCCTGAGACGTCACCGGAAAAGGGAAGCCACTCAGAGGGAGACAGAAGAGTAAATGTTTGGTAAACAAATGTCAGCTGGGCTGCACAGAAACAATGGGGCACAGAGTGAACTTAAACAGACTTTGCTCGTGCGCTCCCGTCTGCCGCCCCTAGGTTACAGTATGATGTGGTGTCTACCGTGTGGCTCTCCTCCCGGGGCAGGTCCTCCATCTAATGCTTTGTATGCGGTTGGGTGGGGAAGGTCAAAGTTTCTTTCTGAGTCTCTTGGGCCTGGATTGTTCTCAGCTCTGAAATAATCTGCCTGTCACGTTGGCACATACACAGGGGCCTGCCCCTGGCCCCTCAGCAGGCAGCCTGGTTTCTCCTATACCTTCTTACAGTCCCTTTTCTTAAGGACACAAACACTGAGTTATTTGAGAGTCCTTTCCAGGTGAAGAGGCTTAGGCATCTCCCCTTCTAGAATATTTTAGATGCGAAAAAGGAATTTGTCTCTAACCTCGAAAAGGTATTTTTTAAAACTATGGTCAGTTCTTTGTTTTTATAAGACAACCAAGTCTGTTCTGAGTCCCTGGTGTTTGCTGGTCTTCAGGCTGATCTTGTAGTTCACAGCTCTCAACTTTATATTTAGAAAATGAAATCCCAGTCTCATAAACTTCCAATATACGTCAGTAGTTTCTAGCATGTTGCCTCCCAAAGAAGGCAGCGTGCGGAGTTCAGGGACAGAGAAAGAGGAATCACACGGAACTGGCGTCAGAAAACCTGGGCTCGGGTCCCAGCTCCATCCCAGCCTGGATGGGAGCTGGGGAACCTCTCTGAGCCCAAGTCTTCTTGCTCAGGAGATGGCACGTTGTGAGGGAGTCACCTGTGAGTGGTGCCCGGCCCAGGGGTGTCCCAGGATGGCTTCTCCGGGAAACAGACACAGAGGCTGAGTGTGCAGGAGGTGTCCCAGGGCATGATGTCGGGAGCAACACGGGAGGGGAGTGGAGGGGACGGGGCCCACCGGGTAGGGGGCGGGGGAGTTGAGATGTAGCCACAGCAGGGCCCCAGCTGACCCCAGCACCCCGAAGAGCTGCCCTGGATGGCAGCTGGGGCCGATACCCTGGCATCAACCTGTCACGCGCAGCAGGCTGCCCAGGCAGGGCGTAACCTTGGATTAGGCAGCTTCCTTTGGCCAAGGGCAGCTCCTAGGGAGTCTCTGCTGGAGGAATGTGGGCCTTGGCCTTGAAGGGGTCTGGGTGGCACAGCAAGGTGTAAATGATTCCTTGTGAGAACAGAGGTGTTTTGAAAACATGCACGTAGGAGGCCCAGATCCCCTGATGGGACAGGGTCGATGGGGGCAGGCGCTGGGTTCCTCTGGGTCAGGGCTGGGCCTGCCCCTCTCCTGTTGCCAGGAGGACTATAACCACATCCACGGGGGCAAGTGGACCGTGAACAACCTGAGGCTGTACCTGGAGAGCACCCGGGGCAAGGAGGTGACAGGCAAGCTGTTTGATGAGATCCACTGGGTCATCGTGCAGTCTCTGAAGGCGGTGGCGGTGAGTAGGGGCTCGGGGGCCGAGGTGTGCGGGAGGTAGGCTGACCTGTTGCCTTTCGCCACAGAGACCCATTTTAAGTCTCGCCTCCCACGAGTCCCTCAAGGGCCAGGCAGTTTCAGGGAGGGAGAGGCTGCACTGGGAGCTGGGCCCTCTGCTGCTGCCTGGGGCTTGGGAGATGCCCTGTGGCGTCGCTGTCGCCTCCCCTGTGCCTGTGAGATCAAGAAGGAATGTTTTGGCCTGAGTCGATCCATACAGGAGGGCTTTCGGCAGCCACCTTGGAGGCTTCCTGCACTGCTGGAAGAAGACGTAGTGACCTGTGCAGGGCCACAGCGCTAAGAAGGGGTCCGAATAGGATTCACTTCAGAGATGCTCTGAGGGTCCTTCCTCATTCCAGAGATGAACGTTTCATAGACGTTCAGGGCGGCCAGAAACCTAAGTATGTTTCCTCAGCCTCGTATTTGTTGGCCGGTGTGCTGTTGTGTGTTGCTTTCCTGTTCTTAAGCAGATGCACAGCTGTTTCCAAGGGCATCGAAAGGAATAAACCCGGTCACCAGCGTGTGGCCCTCTGAGGGGCTCATTGCCCCGTAAGCAAACGGCACTCATCCGGGAGCCGAGGGTGCACTTCTTCCCAGTCTTACACAAAAGCAAAATCTTAGAGAACAGCCGCCAGGGCCAGGCAGCCGGAGGCACCCCATGCTGGGGTGGAGGCAGCTTTGCTCCACGGAGTTGAACACGTGGGAAATGCTGTTCTGGGTCTGGCACCAGGGTGATTCGGCATGAAAGTTCTTGTATAAACCTACTCAGTGGAACTTTCTCCTCCACTTTTACCTCTGAGAACGCCAACCCATACCGATCCCTGATTATGAATAGCTTTGTCAAAACAGCCGCTCAAAGAAAAGAAAGCAGTGACCCTTCTGGGGACACCTGGACTTAGGTCCTGAGTTGAGCACTTCCTGCTTCACAAAGTGCTACGTGCCTCTATCCTTTGTCTTTGTCTTACAGGAAAGATCTGGGGAAAAAAATCCCAGGATGCAGCTCATCCCGTTAATTGTTGGAGATAAGGTCTTAGGGACCACGTTTGCATCCCCAGCCCCCAGAAGCCTTCTTGCACCCCCGGGGTCTGGGCAGGGGTCACGGTGGGGAGTGAGTGTGGAGTTCTGGGCTCAGATTCCCAGCTGGGCCTCCCCAGGCCCCCTGCCAACCATCACCTTTGCACAAGTGCCCCCTTCTCTAAGCCCCCAAGGCTTCCTCTGTGAAATTGGGATCCTGACACCGATGCCACGGAGTGGTTGAATGACCACACTCTGCAGAGGTGAACTTACTGACTGGGAGAGAGGACAGCAGCAGGCCGTCCATATATGCGGCATGTGACCCTCAGGCCCAATTACACTGGCTCTTCCTGGCTGCCTCGGTCTCCCCTGTGCAGTGGGGCTTTAGAAGTAGCTGGCTGTTTAATCAAGAAAAGCCGCCTTCTGGCCCCAGCCCCCACCTGTCTCAACAGCTGCATCTTCTGGCAGTGGCTCTGAATGTGTCCTGCACCTTGACCTCTTGAGCTGAAACACTGTAGGCTTTCTCAAGACTCTGACGGGTTTGGAACAGAGATTTATTTATTCATTTTTATTTACTTAGCAAACATTTAGTCACCCCATTTTTACGAGGTGTGTCGCCTTCTGAGAACCTGGGGGTGGGACAGCAAGGAGATGAGAGGCTGCAGAGATGCAGAAGAAGGGGTTGGGGCAGATGTGAGGGGGTTTCTGGGCCGTGTGGCAGGGTGCCAGGCCCACAGCACGACTCAGGACAGAGAAGTCGGGCGCCACAGCCTGTGGGCAGGAAACTTAGAATTCTGGCCCTGGACAGCGGGATTGGGGAATGACAGAAGGGTTGGTGACCTCCTGTCCCACATGGACGCTCTGGGATAGTAGGGTGAGCGCTGGCCGGGGCGAGGGCCCCAGGCGCTCATGGGAACCCAAGTCCACTGACTCCCCTGATGAAACATCCCATTTTCCTCCGTGAGGCTGAATGGGCCTGGCTCCCCCTTGGGAATTTCTGGCTCTAAATCCAGCGTTGTAGGGAAGGTCTGCATGCTCACTAACGTAGGAAAAGGCTGTGTCTGTGTGCTTCACTTGCTGTGGGGACGCGAGGGTCCCCAGGGTGTGTGTGACACTGCTGCTGGCTGGGCTGCTCCCACAGGTCTAATCCAGGCAGACTGGGCAGGACCTGGGAATCTGCATTGCAAGCAAGCGGCTGGTGAGTTTGTTAATGCACCTGGAGAGTGGCTCACTGACTCTTGTCACAGAAAACACAGATTCGTAACCTGACACCCCACACCCCGAAGGGCCTGTGAAGGGACTAAGGGCCTGGTGGACAGTGGTGGCTTGTTTTTGAGGCTGCATGGGCCTTAAGGCAGGGTGTCTGGGCCGGGAGCTGGGCATCGTGCCTGCTGAGGACAGCCCCGGGCCGATGGAAACGATCAGTGCCGGTCATCCAGCCTCTGATGACAAGACTGGGAGACCCAGGGAGTGCTTTGTGAAGTTCCTCCCCAAGGCTGAGGAGCGTTACCGTCCCTGAGCCGTGTAGGCAGACCAGGGAAGGACGGGCGGGAACTATCGGTCGCAGGAGTGAGACACCGCTCGTGCAGCGGTGAGGAGCGCTCTGCGGCGTGAACACCCACGTCTCTGGGGTGCTGGTGTCTGCTGGGCCCTTTCGGTACTGGCCCTATAACCTGCTGCTCACTCTTTCTGCAGCCGGTGATGAACAACGACAAACACTGCTTTGAGTGCTATGGCTACGACATCATCATAGACGACAGGCTGAAGCCCTGGCTGATCGAGGTACCCGTGCAGCGCCAACACAGCTCCCAGGGTGCTCCCGCCTGGCCACCAGCTCGCCAGTCCCCCAGCCAAATGCTTCTCAGGCTCAGTGGCAGGGCTGGGGCAGATGAGGTTTTTAAATGTAACAGGAACGGGTGTTCAGGTGGGACAGGTCTGCTCTTGGTTGAAAACAAGCACACCCCGATCTCTCGCCTTCAGCGAGCCCAACCCTGGGAGCAGGAGCCTCTTCCCTCTGCGCAGTGAGCTCGGTGGCCAATGGCTGCATGCCCCGGCACTCCCAGGGGCTTCCGGGTGAGGCACTGCTCCCAAGGCCCTGCCCTGTCCTCATGGAGACATTGTTCCCATTCAGGAAAGGAGCCCTTGGGAAGGGGTCGGATACTGTCCAGAGATAAGAAACACTGTCTACTTTGGATGAGGCATAGTTTGGAAGTGGATTCACTGCCTCTTTCATCCTGGCATGGACAGGATGTAGGTGGCTGTTCTAGAGAGGGCGCGGTGCATACACCTCTTCCTGGGGGTGCTGCCTCGGCCACAGTGCGCTCTGGCACACCTGTCTGAGGCCCAGATGTGAGGCACCCAGGGCTGCACCACTTTGCTCAGCTGCCAGGTAGAGGAGCTGTTGGTTCATCTCCCTGCATGTGCCCTGGGCACTGTCTTCTCACCATGCTCACATGGAGGTGGATGGCTCAGGCCTTTAGCTCGGTCCCATTTCAAGCCAGGAAAGCCAAGCCTCTAGAGCAAGTCGTAGACATTGGCCCCTTGTAGAGAAAGTCTGCGAAGCCCCTGCAGGACGCTGCTCAGAGAGCAAGCTGTCAGGGAGGGAGCTGCGCTGTGTTCACATTCACGCCGAAGCTGCATGAGTGCGTGGTGTGTGCACACATAGGCAGAGAGCCAGCGATATCTACAGATACATATGTAGAATACTTATTTTCTTCCAAACAGAGTAACTTGAATGGAAGTCAAGCTTTCCTCGATGAGCTAGGGTCTTAATTGTGAACATTACTTCTAACCCAATAGCAGATTTTTGTTTTAGCATATTCACGATAAGAATGACATTATGATATACACAGTCGCCAACTCAGGGCACCTGGGGTCCATACCGTCCCTTTCAGGGTGCACGTTGGGTACCCTGCTAGCAGCGCTGGACACGGTCTGATGGTTTGGGAGGAGCCTGGACATCTGCTGCTCGCACTTGCCCGTGGCCGGAGCCAAGGCTGGCCAGGCCATTATAGCTGTGCTCAAATTAGAGTAAATAGGTGGTGACCAAGGGCCTGTGGGACTCTTCGCAGAGGGAATGCCTGAATTTTAACCAGTGGATCTTGTGACATAGCTCCTCAGAGGCCTTATGGGGCCAACTTTCCATTTATTAGGTGGGTTCCCCATCTGGGTCAGAATGTTGCTTTGTTGATGAGATATTACTCTCCCAGCAAAAGAGGGGCCCCTTCCCTTTTACTTCAACCCTATTATGTTACCTGATCAGGGTCATTCGGTTCCCTGATTCTGTCAGTGCGCTGGGGTAGCTTTTGGTACTTAGGACAGAGCTCATCACACAGGTAGACACTGAAATCGTGTTTGTAATGTATACTGACTTAAATTTTTATTTGTGTAGTGACTTTTAATTCCTAATCCTGTCTTTAAATATGATGTCTATTTCATCCAACAGCTAAAAAAAGTCACAAAATACTTTCGAGGTGCCCCAAATATATTAGCTCTTAACAGTATGAAATGACAGCTTTACCTAAATGTGTGGGGGCAGCCTTTTCTTCTGCATGTTCTCATTCCAAAGGAGTAAGCCACGCAGTTGACCAGCATGGCGTCTTTCCTCTCTAGGTCAACGCATCCCCGTCTCTCACCTCCAGCACTGCCAATGATCGAATCCTTAAGTATAACCTGATCAATGACACCCTCAATATTGCGGTCCCAAATGGTGAAATCCCAGACTGTAAATGGAACAAGTCACCCCCAAAGGAAGTTCTTGGCAATTACGAGATTCTGTAAGTCTGTGGGTGATGGTGGTGGTCCTTGTGTGTTTCAGATGAGCGGTGCCAAGGCCCAACTTGGGTTTCCTGGGTATACGTGGACTTGCCTAATTTGGGCAAAGTATTTCATTTGTTAATGGTGTCATGGGACAGATCACGTTTTAGCAGTAGTGTTTGGGTCATGCAGCAGCACCATGTGAGCCATGGGGCAGTTTGGAGCAGGAGGGGTGATTGCTTATCCTAACCCAGCTTGCCTTTGGGCAGAGGCTGGGCTCTTGCCCTGGCTGCACCCCACCGCTGTATGACACCGAGCAGCTCTCTGAGCTCTTGGAGCTTCAACTTGTACACCTTTTATGTGGGAATAATGCAAGCTGTCTTGCAGGGTTGGGAAGAAATAATAATAGCTAACATTTGAGGGCTTACCCCATGCCAGAAACTGCTTAGCACTTTACCCATTTCATTTCCCCAGCAACCTTATGAGGTATATGTTCTTAGCTCCATTTTATATATGTGGAGACGAAGGCGCAGAGGCTGAGTGGCAGGTTAGTAGTGACAAAAAGTGGGAACAGAGTGAGAGCCCATCAGGGGGCCGTGGTGGAACAAAGTATGACTCGTTCACACCATGGAATAGTGGGTGACTATTAAAGAGATTGAGCTGGAGTCCTGCTGTGAGGTCTGGGAGGCTGAGGGAGGAAGGCTAGTTGTGGAGAAAGGTGTGTAACATGACCTGGTAAACAAGCAGCGGCCTCAGTGCCCCCCGGTGTGGACACACAGCTGCATGTGTGTGGTGAGCAGAGCAGTGTGGAAGGACACGCTTCAGGCTGTCAGCACGGCATGGCTGCTGGGGGTGCAGAAGGGAGTGCATGGAACCAAGGCGCAGAGAAGAGCGACATCCAAAGGTGGACGTAGCGTGTGTGTGGGGATCCCATTACACATTCTCGTGAAGTGAAAATGTGTAATTAATTGAACATTTAAAAAAACAAAGGAAGACATATTCTGAATTTACACGCACACACAGATCCCAGTGTCACAGCCGGCAGGCACTGCTGACGTGGGGATCTGGACTCCAGGGCCCACGCTTAGCCACCTCCACTGCGCCTGGGTGTGTGCAGCGCAGGGAGGGCAGAAGGGGAATTTGTAAGGGAGGGTGAAGGGCCTCCCGGCAGCGCTAGGGGCCTCCGGGAGCATAGGGAGGGCAGTGCTGTGAACATCAGCATGGTGGATTGTTCTCTCTGGCCACACTCAGCTGCCCGGCCAGGTAGAGAGTAAGCAAAGGGTTGGCAGTGATTAGGGTTGGGGGCTTGCCCAGCAAGGAAGCAGCGAGGATGTGAGCAGAGGAAGGCAGAGAGGGTGGGAGGCCCGTGGCGTTCCAGTGGGTCAGGACACCAGGGAAGTGAGCTGGAAGAGAAGGGGCAGAGGTCAGAGTGAGGGTTTGCAGTCAGGGTTAGGCAGGCGGTCAGCTGCTGAACAGACAGGCTGCGGGCCATGGGGAACGGGCATGGGGGAGGAACATGGGATGATAGGTCCGGGCATTGGGTTTCTTCTGTTTGGTCACTGCTGTCACTAGCAGCAGTGAGTCAGGAGGCCGAGTCATAAGGGACTAGGGGCCCTGACCTGGAGGAGTAGAGGTGACCACCCAAGGAAGGAAGGGGATGGGTTCTGCTGCCCTGGGAGGAGAGGGCTCCCTCCGGTCCCAGGGGCCTGCTGGGTGGGAAAGAAAACAGCCCCACTTAGGGGGCTGCAGGGGAAGCTGCACCTTCAGGAAGAGCCCAGTTCAGAGTCTGGTGGTGAGGGGACAGTCCAGGATGGGTGACGCATCAGCCGCCATGGAGGGCCTCCGGGGTGCACGGTGGGGGAGGTGCTGAGGGGTTGGCTTAGTGGAGGTTGGCAGGACGCTGGGCTGGCGGCAGCCTGCGGGGCCCTTTGCCTCCTTCAGGGGGCGAGGGAGATGCTCCATATCCAGGCCAAGGTGGAGAGGTCAGAAGCCTCTCACTTTTAGTTGGAGACAAAAAGGTGGCCCCCCCAGTCCACTCAGGCCTGACACCCAAGGGGCACTGCCCTGTCCAGTGGGCCAGGTGCTCTGTGTTGCACAGCAGCTCCAGAACGGACCAGTGTGGAGGAGGCTCGCCGTGAGTTTCTTGTCCAAGGCCACCTCGCTGGCGCCCAGAAATAGGGGCTCCTCCTGCCCCACATTGCCACCTTGCCCCTGGACACGAAGCCTTGGCATCTGCTACCCAGAGGGCCTACTTCTTAAGGTGCCTGGTGGCTTATACAGCCTTTCAAAAATGACTGTTTGAACCCTGACAATGACTGGGTTGTGCCTTTTGGGAGCCCAGAGATGAAACTGCTGGAAATAGAAAGAGCCCGGAGAAGAGCCATCTTGTCTCTGATTCTCCTCCACATTAGTTGTGTTCATAGCAACACCACCCTGGGAACAACCCGTGCCGACGCCAGCCACTTGCCAGATGCTCATTTCTGTTTGTTGTGGGCTTTTAAGCTGTGCACCCCAGCACAGATGCTCCAGCCGGGAACCCACATGCGGCTCTTCCCTCCCCTCGCTCAGCAGGATCTTGTTGCACACCCATCCCCCTAAGTGAGGTGCTGGGGCCACCCAACCAGACAGGCGGCTTCCCTGCAGCCCTTGGGTCAGTGATACAGCCCCAGAACAGGCAACAGAGTGAGGACACGGGACCGGAGTCTGGGGGCTCTGACGGCCCCTGGAGGTGGGGAGGGGCCAGAGAGGCGGAACCTCCAGGGCCCCTGGGGAGTCCCCACCCAGCATCGTCTGTCCTTGGGGAGATGGGGAGGGGAGGAGGGCCCGCATGGTGGTGTGGTGCTGCCCTGACACCCCCATGCCTGCAGAGGGAACCACCGCAGTGTCTGCCACAGGGGTAACAGTGCTCTGGCCTTCCTGCCCACCCTTCCCCTCCCACCCTCAGTTTGCACAAGAAGCACAGTGCAGAAAATATGTTCTTCAGCCTCAGTGGCTTCTAACCCATACTGCACTGAACTGCAGATGATGATCCTGGAATCAGGTTATGACAGAAATATACCTTTTCCTGAGGTCAGCAAAATTCAACTAATGCAACATAATTCAGCGTCTTAGTATCTTTTGCCTTTGATGTGAATGTCTGTATAACAGAGAGTCCTCAGGGCACCACCAGCAAATGACATCTACGAATGCACTTTAATAAGGGAAAAAAATGCTTTTCATCCTCCTCCAACTTGCAGGGTAAAATGTTCCAAGTTAGAAACCTGAAGTCTTGGGTATCCTACCTCTGTCTTACCAGCTGTGTGTCCTTAAGGCACTGAGTGAACCTCTCTGAGCCCCGTTTCCTCAAACAGAAAGTGGCGATCAAAAGGCCCACTATTCTGAGTCAGGAGGGTGATATGAAGTCACTGTGAGGACAGGAGACCCTGTCTGCCAGGGCCTATAGCAGGTGCAGCGACATTTAACTGCTCTCCTCGGACCCAAAGGGGGGCCCCCCTGTGGAAAGAAAGGCCAGCAACTGCCCAGGTTCCATAACCAGCCAGGGGACCTGGGGTTCCAGCCAGTTCTTTCTGTTGCAAAAGCCCCAGCTGTATTTCCTACACAGGCCTGATGTATACAGGGGCAGGCGAGGCCACAGCTGGTGCTGGCCTTTCTGGCCAGTGGGCTGCTGAGCCTCTCCCCACCCTGGCCCCCTGCTCCTGGGCAGGTCTCTGGCCCCTGTTCCACGTCTGCCCCGCAGACACTGTGTGGGGAGTATTTCCAGACGGTGGTTCTCTCCCTTGCTGCCCTGGGGTCCCATGCGTGTTGCCTTCGGGTCATTGCCAGAGTCCATCTGGTGGCCTTTATAAAGTACCAACAGTGGGGGCTGGGTGAGGTCCCCAATAACAGTTTAACAAGGTTGTACTCCCATGCCCAGGGGCGCAGGGGCGGCTGGTGAGCTGCTGAGGCCACCTGGTTGGCAGGTGGGCTGCTTCCGTGGGTGAGAATGGTGGGCCTGGTGCCGTGGCTGCCAGCTCCTGGGGATGGTTCTCTGTTTCCAGGTATGATGAGGAGCTGGCACAGGGCGACGGTGCTGACCGAGAGCTGAGAAGCCGTCCAGGCCAGCCGCTGGGACCCAGAGGGGGCCGATTGAGGGACTCGGGGAGAACTGTCCTCACAACCTGGAAGTGACCACCACTAAGAGCAAAAGACTCCAGCGTGGACCCTGCCCCCGCTGCTCACTGCTCCCAGGCCCTTGCTGAAGACCTATTTTGACATTTCCTTTTTCTAGAGCTTTTTTTCCTCTCCCTAAGCCCTGTAAATAAATAAAGGTACTTCTTTGGAAGGTTAAAGAGTCTTTTACTAGGGATTCTGTGTTCTTTGGCCGGCCTGGGTGCCCTGCAACTTAAGGCCCTTGTGACACCATCTCCCTGGAGACGGCATCAGATCCTGCAGATTATGGGCTCCGTCCTGCCAGAATGGTGTCTGCAAGTCCAGGTCACCTGTGCCTCTCGCCTCCCTGCTGTCAATCAGAGGTCCCCTCAGCCCCCTCCAAGGGTTTGGTTGATTTGCTAGAGCGGCTCACAGAACTCAGGCAAGCAGCTTGTTTACTAGATTACCCATTTACTATGAAGGACACAACTCAGATGCACAAGGCCAGGTATGGGGTGGGGTGTGGCGCTTCTCTGCCCTCTCTGGGGACACCACCTTCCCAGGCCCTCCACGTGTGCACCAACCTGGAAGCTCTCCGAACTCCAGAGCTTGAACTCCACAGTTTGGGGAGATCGATAGAGACACCATTACATCACATAACTGATTAACTCACTAGCCATTGGTGATTGATTCAACCTCTAGCCTTGGGACAAACCAGCCTTGTTAGTGTGTCCCAACCTCCCTGGACGTTTGGAGGGTGGGGCTGAGAGTTCCAACGCTCTAATTGTGGTTGGTTCCCCTGGCAACCAGCCTCCCTCCAGCTGATCAGGAGTCCCGGCTACCAGTTATTAGCACAAACCAGTTATTAGCTTGTTAGGAATAACAAAAGACATCCATTCACCTTTATGCCCTGGAGCTATTTCAGAAACTTGGAGCAAAGCTAAATATTACAACAAAAATGTCCCTGTGGCTCTTTGAAAGGAAATGATGGGGGTTTTAGGAGCTATGAGCCAGGATTGGGGACGAAGACCAAATGTGTATTTATTATCACAGTATCAGTTAATTTCATTCAGGTCGGAAGAACTGGCTCACAGATGTTCAAAACCAGCTCTTCTGGTGTAAAGTGACAGCTTCAGTGTGCAATTTTGTTTACTATAAGGTACTCACATTTTTAAAAGTTTACCTAAATTAAACCCAAAATGTGATTATCTTACAGAATCTGCCACTGTGAGAAAGGAAAATGTTTGAGCATATAGCTATTTTCATTTCATCCCCTTTGAGTTGACTGTGATTCTGAGGAAAACAGACCATGAGAAATACCACCCTGTAGTTTATCTTTACGAAGTCCTTTGTCCAGGTGACTGGTTTCTGTCATTTGGTTTTGTAGGTGAGTGTCCGTCAGATGAGCCCTGGCAGTTCTCGCCGTGTGGCTTGTGTGACCTCAGCACCTGGATTATTGCAGACACAGAGGTAAGCGTGGGCAGCCATCAGCGGAGACAAGCTCGTGATGTGGTGTGTTTACATGAGGCTGCCCTGGACACTGGTGACTAATAAAAATACGGAGAGGAAACCCCAGTCTGTCGGGCAGAGTGACTGACGCATCTGAATAACCCCTGAGACCGGGTTCCGCTTACTCAGAGCCTCTTACTGTCATTCATATCTGATACCTGTTTACCAATGCTTCATTCACTCTCTTGATTTTATCTTTAAAACTCCCCACCGATTTTTAAGATGTTAGTAATGGGATTTTGTTCTCACAGTCTTGCGCTGAGTACATGGAGGATAGGGGTCTTTCCTGTACCAGTGTGTGAACACATGTCATTTACATGTCATATTGTGGGTGCTTGCGTATGTTTAATGATGTTTCACTGCCAGTTAGTGAAGAGGTCCTTTTAAATGATATGGTGCGATACAAAGTGAGGGAGGTGTAATATAAATGGTATTTAGCTAGAATCCAAAAAAATTGCAATTTAGGGGAATCTGTCTGCCTGTTCACGTTACGCTTGAAACTGTTCCAGCTTAATGATCTGACGTACACGTGCATTTCAGGCACTCCTGGTGTTTAGGTCTGGTGTTGACGACGGGTGTGGCTTTGAGAGGGAGTCAGACCTGGGCTGGATGCAGGCTCTACCATTTGTTAGTTTGGCCCAAGGCTGTCAGTGGATCTTTGGACCTTTACTTCCAAGAGTATAAAAAGGAGATTAATTATATCCACTTCAGAAATAACAGGTGCCCCCTTGCCAATGTCACAGCTCTGACAGTGGCTTCTTTCCCAGGACTGGGGAGATCCACGTGGCGGGGCCTCCCCAGGCTTCTGCATGCAGCTTTTCCACCCACCACTTCTTACAACCCAGGCTCCCAGTTCCCTAGTTTTAGTTTGCCCTCTGGGAGAGGGGTGGAGTCTCCGGCTGGGAGAGCTGCCCTCCTTCTGAACCCCGGGGAGCCCCGTGTGGTGCAGGAATGAAGTGGTTGGTTTGCTGGTGATCGGTTGCTAGGTGAGAACTAGTGTCTGCTAAGGAGATTTATGTCAAATATTGACTGTTATGTTAGTGATATCATGTTCTGGGCAGATGTTTCCTCTGCACACTTCCAGAACACGCATGGGTGGGAGGCGTGCAGCGTCCGGAGCAGGCCTCGGAACACTGTGGGGTTATAAGCAGTGCTCATT
Source organism: Smutsia gigantea (assembly GCA_032199065.1). Lineage (NCBI taxonomy): Eukaryota > Metazoa > Chordata > Mammalia > Pholidota > Manidae > Smutsia > Smutsia gigantea. Next base: position 213,393 of record JAVSCE010005339.1, on the reverse strand, counting down.
GCTGCCCCAGGGCTCCAGCAGAGGCCCATTTGGAATTGTCCAGAATGACAATTTCTGTTTTCTTCTCATCTCTCGTTACTTTTTTTTTCCTTTCCATGGGCTGTTCCCACAGTCTGAGGGCTGTACCATCTGGTCATTTTCACAATGATTCTTTTCTTGTTTCATTTGTTTGATTGTCCCCAGAGTAAACTGGCATTTGCCTGCTTCCCAAACGGGCTGCTCCCCGAGCATTCCTGGTGGGCTCTCAAGCTGGGAATGCCGGTGGCTCCCGAATGTCTCCCCTCCCAGCATGCCCTGCTGTGACAATCTTCCTTCTTCCTCTGGCCTCCCACCTGGACCACTGCTGGAGCCCCACTGGTCTCAGCCTGCAGTGCCCTCCAGCCAGTAGGGTTTTTCTGACTTGTGGCCATACTCCACACCCATCTCCTCCCTGTGCTTCTTCAGTGTATTCCACACAGCCTCCCATCCTTGGGAGGATCTGGGAGGCCCTCTGTACACACTGCCCCAGACTCATCTGACTTTTCTCTGCCTGGTCATCCAGACTGGCAGACTCCACTCTCCCACCAGGTCCCAGTCCCACCCAGCCAGCGGTGGTGCTTCCCCTAAGCTGACCAGCCCCTGGTCTCCCTAACATCAGGCCAACTGCCTCTGTGACCCCAGGAGTCAGGCGAAGTTCAGCTGCAGGGACCCTGGCCATCTTGCCTGTGGGCTGGGTGCCTGGTACTGCTCAGTGACCAGGCACCCACTGGGTGTCCGTTGTGTCATTTAACATGTGCTGCACCCAAGTGGGGTGCCCTCAGGGCATTACAGGACCTTTTGTGTGGCGACAGGAGTGCCATCCAGTTCTGTTTCCTGTTTCTCATTCAGGAAGATGAGGCATTTTACGTCTTTTCCCAAACAGCCTTCACATCCTTTGCGCCTGTGAGTGTTCAGAGCGCTCCCTCTCCCCCTCACTCCTGCATGGCTGCTGGTCCTCAGCAGAAACAGAGCCTAGGCTCCCCCTGCCAACTGCTTATCCTTTTTGTTTTTTGTTTTCTTTTTCAAGTTTAACTCCCTTGGTTTTTCTTATGTAAAAGTGCTGCATTGTAACTAACCCTAGCGGGAGTTCAGGTTTTCTTCCCAGGTCCTCAGGTGGATCTTTACAAGACAATAAATTCCTGAGCAAAGTCTCCTTTCAGGAGCTGGGATGAGGAAGGTGTAGCTGGCTGGGGCATTGAAGGTGGCCTGGCAGGTTGCCCAGGTGGCCCCGCAGCCAGGGCTGGGGTCCAGCAGGCCTCGCTGACCACCATCAACAGCAGGCATGCCCCACAGAGCTGCAGCGGTTAGGGGCCGCTCCTGGTGGCCCTCTGCCCTGGGATGCGGGAAGCTTGGCCAGGGTGGTGGCCATGGAGCATTGACATCCCCTGAATAGCCCCCACTGCCAGCCAGGGTTTTGAACCTTGGTGCCTGGGTCCACTTCTGCAGGGATATCACCTTCAGAACCTCAACCTTGAGGGACATCGGTGACCTTGGACTTCTTGGTGGGTACAGTGGGTTGAAGAGCATCCCTCCAAAATTCATGTCCACCAGAACCTCAGAACGTGCCCTTACTTGGAAACAGGTCTTTGCAGATGTTGTTAGTTAAGGATCTCAAGATGAAATCATCTGGGATTTAGGGTGGGCCCTAAGTCTAAGGGCTGGTGTCCTTTCCAGAAGAAGCAAGGACACAGACACAGAGAGGAAGGCCATGTAGGATACAGGCAGAAACTGGCGTGATGCCGCTCTAAGCTACAGAGCACCGGGCACTGACAGCCGTCCCTGGAAAATAGAAGAGAGGGACCAACCCTGACGACACCTTGATTTCAGAGCCTGACCTCCAAAACTGAGAGAATAAATTCCTGTGGTTAAGCCCCCCTGTGTGTGGCGATTTGCTTCAGCAGCCCTAGGAGATGAACACAGGGGGTAAGTCCTGACCATGGCCCACTTGGTGACAGGTGACTCACCTGCTCTTAGGTTTGCCTGCACGGCCGCCAGGCCTCAGCCCACCCGGCTTCACGAGGAAGCCCCCAGAGGCTCGGCAGCACCGGCATTTGCGAGGCATCAGGCCTTGTGTCTTGTCTCCCTCTCCCCAGGCTCCTGCTCCTCCGCACCTGCCGGGTTCCGAGTCACCCTGTCACCTAAGTGGTCTGCAAGTCAGATGCTTCAGAGAAAGCCAGAGTGTCCTGGGTTTTTTTTTATATATAATTTATTTTATTATCATTAATCTACAATTACATGTGCAATATTATGGTTATTAAACTACCCCTTCATCAGGTCTGTCCTGGGGTTTTTAAGTAATGTGATCACTGTAGAAATACGATGATGGCTGATATAGGCCATGGGTGACTCCCTAACCTAATGACAGTGATGGTGGCGACCGGATTCTGCAGCCGGGACGAGTCCATGGGGCACTGGGGCTTTTGTGCCCTGCTGTCTGATTCAAGGCCATTCTCAATGATTCCCACTGCCTCATCTTTACACTCCAGATCGGAACCCAGTCTCCTTGATTTTTGCTTCCAGAATTCAGCCCCTCAGTGGCCCCGCTCCCCACCCCCACTGCCTTCAGCCCTGCTCTCCTCCCCCGCTCTGGAGCTGCTTTCCGGAAGAGCGCACCTGACCAGCCAGGGAGGGCTACTGGGAGGCCTCCTGGGGCAAAGAGGCCCAGAGAGGAGACTCCAGGGCTCCCTCCCTCCTGCTGGCATCTCTCCAATGGTGGCTGAGGACTTGGGGCATCTCAGCTCACACCTCGGGTCTGCTTCCCACCCTGGCTGAGACGGCAACTGGGCTGGCCTGGAGCTCCAAGTGTGTCCCCCACCCCCAGCCCCGGACAGAGCAGGGGCTGTAAGCTGCCTCGTCCTCTTCTTCTGTCCCAAGCCTTAGGCCCTGCTGGCCCGGACCACCCAGACAGCCAGGGTGAAGAAGAGACATCTCAGAAGGGGGTGCCAGGGACTGTTCCAGCTGGAGAGACCATGAGCAGTGGCCTATATCCTCTGAGGTCTCTGAGGAAGAGAAGGCAGCTGGACTGCCGCAGCGGGCCGGGTGCTCACAGCTCAGTGCTCTCCTAAGGAAGTAAACAGTGCACAGAACATCAACGCCAGACAAGGCCACTCTGTGACTAATAATCAAGCAAAAACAAGACCCTCGGTAATCAAGGAACCCAGACCACAGCATGAACATTACCAGGCCACAAAGTGACCAGACCTCCCCGTCCTGACTACAGGAGCCGAAGCTGCTTCCCCATCACAGCAGCACCTTGCTCCGGCCCCCTCCCTGGAGACAAGGTTTTTAAAACATCTCAGCGTAGAGTCACCCCCTTCCTGAGAGCAGCCAGTCCAGAGCAGCCCTGCCCCTCAGCCCACAGGTGACCGAGCACACGCCCAGCACCCCACGGAAGCCCTTGCTAACGCCCTCTCACGGGTGCCTCTGCTCCGTGCTGCTTGTCCTCCAGGCAACAAGCCCTTGGGCCACCTTGTTCACCCACAGAGGTGCTCCTGGGGGGCCCTTGGCTGGAGAACATGGGAATACAGAGAACGCTTAACGGTTTCATGCAGGAAATTTCACTAGTTTTGATAAGGCTGACTTTTAAGGAAGATCGATTTTTTCCCCAAGGTTGACAGACCCTGTTTAATCTTGGATACCAGAACCAATATCAACTATACATCAATAATAAATAAATAAATAAATGCACACATGGCATGTCATGCTTGAGTGAAATAAACACTAACTGTTCATTAAAAAAAAAATACTGGATACAAGGTGTCTTGCCAATGGGTTTCAGCCCCAGGCAAGTTCACTATGGTTCAGTGAGACCGAGGAATGACAATGGAACGTTCTTGGGGTGAGAGGGTTTATACCCAACTTCATTCCCACGGGGGCGGGTCAATCCCTAGAATCCCGTCCACTCAGAGCGAGTCTGCATGCGGTAGGCCTATCTCTGACTCTGGGCCTCTCTGCCCCCGCCGCCGTCTCGGTCTTTGTCCTCGGTGCTGCCACCATTCCAGTTTTTGCTGTCCTGCAGCCGCGCAGCAGCCATGTGGCCATGCCACTGTGTCACCCAGAGCGCTGGGTGCAGCTCTTTATGCAGAGTCAATAGCAGCGTATTGCCCACGTGTGTAGCGAGCTAGCCGACCAGGGCCAGGTGAGAATCCTGGCCACAGGAACCTTCACTTTAGCCACACCAGGCACATACATTTTCTCTTCAGTCTGTGCTGCAGGCTCGGTGAGTGGTGAGAAGTACTGGTGGCAGATGCTGGCCTGGCCTCGCTGCATAGGAACTACTGTGAGGTTGTGGGCACCAGGCCGCCAGGCCATTGCTGGGGCAGCCAGGTAGTTACTGAACTTTCCAAACTGCATTTGTTACAAATCCTTAAGGGCCTATTCAAAAAAAAAAAATTCCTAGCACCTAATTTTTTTTTGTATGAAATTATGATTTTTTTTATTTTGGTATCATTAATCTACAATTACATGTGCAACATTATGGTTATTAAACTACCCCTTCATCAGGTCCCCCCCACCCACCCCATGACAGTCACGGTCCATCAGCATAGTAAGATGCTATAGAGTCACTACTTGTCTTCTTTGCCTAGCACCTAATTTGAGAGCCACGGGGTGCTGCCCAGTCCTTCATTTTGGGGGCTCCCCAAAGTCACACAGGTATTGAAGGGCAGAGGCTACATGGGAACTGGCATGTGCCTTCCCAGCCCTCTTCGTAGCATGGGGTGCTCCCCTTATCAGAAAGGCAGAGATGGAGGCTGAGGCTGCATTAGCAGGGAAACACCAGGTCACTACGGCAGTGGGGCAATATCCAGGGATTGAAAGTAGAGATTAGAAAACTGACAAATATTGGCTGTCACTTGGCACAGATAAGGTCTAGGAGAAGTGTGCAAGGGAGCCTGCAGGGGGTAATGGAACAAGGACAGGACGGGATCAGGCGTCAGAAGACCCGGGTAGGGCCCTCTCCCTGCCCTCTGCTTGCTTGAGTGTGATGGCAAGCAAGTTACTTAGTCTCTCTGAGCTTTGCGTCCTCACCTGCCAGGTGGAGATTGTGACCTGGGCCTCCCGTGGCTGTCACGGGGAAGGGAAGATAATGGTTGCAAAAGTGCCAAATCAGTATTAGTCCACATTTTTTGTTACAACTTTTGTTTTAAGACCTGGTACTGCCCTAAAGGAGTTCACAAGCCATTTCTTTACAGGACAAGGCACATGCATCAATGGAAAAGACAGCAGAGGCTTGGGTCTGGAGAAGTGGCATGGGTAATGCCTGCTCCAACAGTTGTGATCTGGGCCACCTGGGTGATCTGGAGAGGCTTCCTGGAGGAGGAGCAGCTCAAGCTGTGTCATAATGGGTGGAAGCTACCAGTTAGTTTGGCCAACATCCAAAAGACAGGGAACAACAAATGCTGGTGAGGATGCGGAGAAAAGGGAACCCTCCCACGCTCTTGATGGGAATGTAAATTAGTTCAACCATTGTGGAAAGCACTATGGAGGTTCCTCAAAAAACTAAAAATAGAAATGCCATTTGACCCAGGATTTCCACTAGTAGGAATTTACCTGAAGAAAACAAGATCACAGATTCAAAAGACTTATTCACCCCTATGTTTATCGCAGCACTATTTACAATAGCCAAGACATGGAAGCAACCTAAGTGTCCATCAATAGATGAATGGATAAAGAAGATGTAGTACTTATACACAATGGTATACTATTCAGCCATAAGAAGAAAACAAATCCTACCATTTGCAACATGGATGGAGCTGGAGGGTATTATGCTCAGTGAAATAAGCCAGGTGGAGAAAGACAAGTATCAAATAATTGCCCTCATTTGTGGAGTATAACAACAAAGCAAAACTTAAGGAACAAAACAGCAGCAGACTTAGAGACTCCAAGAAGGAACTAGGAGTTACCAAAGGGAAAGGGACTGGGGAGGGTGGGTGGGGAGGGAGGGAGAAGGGGAATAAGGGGCATTATGATCAGCACACATAATGTAGGGGGATCACAGGGAGGGCAGTATAGCACAGAGAAGACAAGTAGTGACTCTATAGCATCTCACTACGCTGATGGACAGTGACTGCAATGGGGTATGTGGGGGGGACTTGATAATATGGGTGAATATAGTAGCCACAATGTCGCTCATGTGAAACCTTCATAAGATTGTGTATCAATGATACCTTAATAAAATAAAAATAAAAAAAAAGAATGAGTGGAAGCTGCATGGAATGCAGGGAAATAGTGGGGAGATAATTTCAGAAAAATAGATCAAGGCCATATTATGAAGGATCTTGGATGCCAGGCTAGAGAATCTGGACCAATTCCGCGGGCACTCAGAAGTCATTGAATGTTTCTGTGTAGAGTGACGAGATCAGTATCCTGAGAGATGTGCCTGGGAGTGGTTCAGAGGACGGTCGAGCTGGGGAGAGAGCCTGGGGAGGCGCAGCAGTGATGAGCTGGGGATGCGAGCTAAGGCGGGACACTGAGGATATTTATGGGGAAGTCGAGGGCGTAGAGGGGCTGGCTGCTGCACCAGGGGAGAGGGAGATCTTCTGAACCAGAAGCAATGCTCAGCCTCCCAGCAGGGGGCGTACTGTAAAGGGGATTTGAACCTTGAAAGTAGAATTAAGTAAACTTCGCAAAACTGAGTTTCAAGTACTTCCCAGGAGCTGTTCCGTGAGGTCCTATTCCTCCTGGTTATGAAATCATTTTCTTCCATGTAACAATTGAATAGCAAGAAAGTCACTGGTTTGCTTCAGTGCCTGAATCCTGTGCTAGTTCTGAAAATCATAACTTTCGGAATAGAAAAATAAACCTACAGGAGAGCTGATTTATAGGCAAACTCATCTTCATACACAGGTGTCCCTGGCCGAAACCTCTCCCCAGCAAGTAGGATTTCCTGCTTTTCCACTAAATCACCCAGCACATGAGAAGCTGCTGGGGCCCAGGAGGGACCAAGACAGGCAAGTCCTCGCCTTGCAGAGTTCAGTCTAAAGGGGAGAGAGATGAGAAAGGAGCCGTCCCAAGGGCGAGAAATGCTGGGACTCAGAGGGCAGGCCACCGAAGCGGTACCCAAGAGGAGCCGCGAAGTGCCTACCAGGAGCTGAGTGCTGCTGAGCGGGGACAGCGGCCGAGAGGCAGGACTCGGGACAGGTGTGGCCCGAAGCTCAGGATCAAGGGGGCTGCGTGATCTGCAGGGGGCTTGGGAGGGCTGGGTGTGGGGCACAGGTGATTTCTCCTGGTCTAGAAAGAGCCTTGATGCCCTGAGTGGGCCCCATGGCCGTGTGTGTGTGCTGGTTGGGTCAGGCTGGGCCACTCACCCAAGCTGGCCCAGTCGAACTTTAGAGCAGGGAGGCTTTGGGGGTAGAGTCCCCTTAAAGATGTGTTCAGAAACAAGACCAGGAGCCTCAGAGGCTGAGGTCCAGGGGCTGCTCGGTCTTTTTTCTTTCCCTAGCCCTGACCATTCAGCTCTTCCTTCAATCACATGAAACACCTCTTTCCTTCCTGTAAACCCCTCCCCTCCCTGCTAGTTTTCGCTGCTGATACCTGCAAGTGACAGAATCCTCACCTATAAGAGGTCACTCAGGTTACAATGAGGAGATCTGATGAAGAATGGTCATCCACGCAATAGATGATGGTGGTCTGGGCAGAAAAGAGGTGTTTGGAGGGGGTATTGACAGGATGTGATGGGGAAGCTGGGGACGAGGAGGGAGAGATGTCCTGGGGGATGCCCAGGTTTCTGGAAGGATTCATTCATGGCCAGTGCCGTGCAGGGGAGCAGAGCTGAGGGAAAGACGACTTCAGTTTTAGAGATGTCGAGCTTGAGGAGTCTTGGGGACACTGCAGTGGGATGTCACATCGATGCTTGAGGGCTTCAAGCTGGGCCTTAATGCAGAATTAAGGGCCCTCAATGGGGATGGAAAGGGGAGCTCCAGGAGATTGCCTGAGGGAGAGGTGGCCAGCCCAGGTGGACCACAAGGAACCCCAAAGGCAAGGGAAGGAATAGGCCGGGAGGAATGAGGAGATGTGTCTCATGGAAGCCAGGGATGTAGGACAGCGTGATGAGAGCTGCATGCGGTCATGAAAGCTGAGACCTGACAGGTGCCCCGGGACTTCACAACCCAGGGCTGTGGTGGGCCCAGTGAGAGCAAGGTCACATGTGGCAGGGAGAGCCAGGAGGAAGTGGACCAGCCGCGTAGACAAGTCTTTCGAGTAGGGAGGTGAGGGAGACAAAAGAGGGAGGGAGGGTCAGAGGGGTTGTGCACCCAACGGAAGGTCATTGCTCTTCATTCATTCATGCGTTCATTCATTCTGCCAGTATTTACTGGTGCTCACTATGGGCCACAGCTATCCTGCGTGCTGGGAACACTTTGCTAAGTAGATGGACCAGTCCCTGCCATCATGGAACATAAAATCCAGTGGGTGGTGGAGAAGAAAGCATCTGTATGAACAGTTTTAGTGACGTGTAATCTGCATACCGTAAACACACTCATCTTGAGTGTACAAGTCAATAATTTTCAGCAGGTTCACAGAGTTGCCCACCCATTGCCACCATCCAGTTCTAGGACCCTCTCCATCACCCCATGAGATCCCATTTGCAATAACTCTTCCTTCCTATCCCCAGCCGCTGGCAACCACTAATCTACTTTCTGTTCCTGTAGAGTTGTCTTCTTTGGACATTTCCTATAAACAGAATCCTACATCATATGTTTTCTTGCACCCAGCTCCTTTCACTCAGCACAATGCTTTTGAGGTCCGTGCACGCTACAGCCTGGGTCAGCACTTTGTTCCTTTTTATCGCTGGCCAGCACGCTGTCATGGATGGCTAGACCACATTTCATTTACCTATTACCCAGTCGATGGTATTTGAATTGTTCCCACTTTGTGGCCATGGGGAGTAATGCTGCAACGAGTATTTATATATAGACAAGTGCTTTCATTTCTCATGGGTATATAGCTAGGAGTGGAATTACTGGGTCACGGAGACAAATATATGTTTAACTTTTTAAGAAACTGCTAAATGATTTCTAAAACAACAGTGCTGTTTTGCTTTCCCCCCAGCAGTGTGTGAAGGTTCCAGCTTCTCCACATACCCCCAACACTTGCTGTCTGTCTTTAATTATAGCCATTCCTGCGGATGTGAAGTGGCGTCTCATTGCAGCTTAGATTTGCGTCCCTAATGACTGATGACGCTGAGCGTCTTTTCCTGTGCTTATTGATCACTCCCATGTCTTCTTGGGAGAAACCATTTTAAAGGGGTGAATTTCCCACTGCTGGGAGGACATTGTGACTTGTCCTTAATTCTCTAGTAGAAGGTTTCACTGACTTTTCCGTGAAGTCTTTCCTGACAGCTCTTGTCAACCCTGGTCTCTCCTTTCTCTTAAATTGTAAAGCCTAAATCAGATCATATCTGAGGCCTAATGGCCTCCAGTGGAACTTGTGAGAGTGAGTGCAGGCTCCCTGACTCTCCCGCCTTAATGTCCCACCACACTCCCTCCTGCTCGTGTGCATTTTGCTGGACACACCCCGGCCTTTGAGTGGGCCATGCTCATCCCTGCCAGAAGCACCAGATCAAAATTCCGGGTCATTCTGAACATTAGACAGTATAGCACACGCCTTCAACTAAGGGGATTCCTACAAGCTTGGGGGTGGAAAGGCCCGACAAGCCTCCTGTTCCAGCCTCTTGTCCGTGGTTAGCCCCTGCCCGCTACCTGGAATTCTCTCCCCTTCATCTCTGCAGCCCTGGCTCCTTCTCAGGAGCAGCCTGGCTGTCACCTTCTCAGAGAAGCTTTCCTGATCATTCTCCCAGCCACAGTTTGTTATCGTCTTCTGCTTTCTCCAAAGCATTGAGCATCTCCTGCATTATCTTGCTCAGTTGTTTCCCTGCTTCTTTACTTTCATCAGCACTGTGAGGGCCACACCAGCATCCACCTGGCAAGGGGCTGGCCTACAGGCAGCCCAGGATGGGTGACGGCCGAAGGAGCCCAGGGTGTCTGCGCATCTGCGGCCACCCTGGCCCTCCACCTATGCGACTCCTGCTGCCCAGGATCTTGCCGTCCATCGCTGGACTGAGGTAAGGAAGAACTAGAGGTCAGGGTGGCATCCTGTGCTGCATGATGGCCACTTGGTGAAGCACTTGTGGGCAGCAGACATTGGGGGGCATTAACAAGCCAGAGCAAGACCAGATGGCATGTAAGGAATGGTTTAAAGTTGGAAGACATTTACTCCCGAGAAAAGATTGAAGGGTAACGCAAAGAATTTGCAGGGCTGGTAGGTAATGGGGGCGTTTCGGAGGTCAGACAGTGAGCAGCGGGCGGAAGGAATGGGAAGCCAGGTGCTGCCTTGGCTTAAGGAGGACCTTTCTGTCAGCAGCGCCCAGGCGCAGAATGGTTCATCTCATGAGGTGCTGAGCCACCGGTCACAGGGCAGGTACGACTCCCTCTGACCTCAAAGCCTGGCTCAGGAATCCAAGTCTGTGGGGGGAATCCCTGCCCACTTCCTGGCTGTTTGCTCTTGGGTCCACTCCTAAACCTCTCTGAGTCTGTTTCCTTGTCTCCTAAGTGTGCACAGTGACATGAGGGTCACAGTTATCCTGGCCAGGCTGATGGGCAGAAGCGGTTGTGGAGCTTGCGCACCTGGGCCCCTGCAGCCCTGGCTGCTCTCCTGCTGCTCTTAGCGGGGGTGACCCTTCCTGGTCTCTTATTAGTCCTGCATCCTGCATTCCCACTGTCCCCTAGATGGGCAGTCTCGCCATCTGCTTGCTGGCCTGGCAGGTGGAGCTAGGACTTGGGTGAGTGCCAGGAGAGGAGAGGGTGAGCCCAGGGCTGGCAAAGCCCTGGCCAGGGTGAAGGCTTAGTCACAGACATAAAAAACGGGAGAGTGAGGGGTGTCATGATGACACAACACTCACTTCCGGTTGGGATGGTGCTGCGTCTCATGCCTCAAGGCAAGTGAGCCCAAACAGAAAGGCTTTGAGGAAGAAAGGAAACTGGAGGACAAATGGAAATTTTCAACTACCAGCTGCCCAGGAGTCCCTTCAGCTGGGGACTGTCTTTGGAGCATAAGCGCCTGGCCTGTCACTTGGCCTGTCACTTGGCCTGGAGTGGCTTTCCCATTTGCAAATGCAGCTGGACCTCCAGGCATCACCGCTATTCCCTGCCACCTGCACCCCCAGCCCCCTGGCCGTCCTGCCTCAGGCCCCCAGCTCCTGCTGTTTCTGCAACCTAGCATGCCCTTCCCTCCCACCTCCACCTGCTAAGCCCTGCCCGCTCCCGAGGGCTAGTTAAAGCCCTGTGCCCCTGAGGTTTGGAACCCTCTTCTGGCCAGCACCTGCCGCCCACGCTCCTCCTGAGAAGGGCACTCAACCTCAAGGTCGCCCTCATGTGCGCAGCTGACAGCAGGGGCACCGGTTAGGGCTCCGCGCTGACCTTCCTCGCCCTTCCCTCTCCTCCCCTCCCCCAGCTGAATGTGGTCTGGTGTCCTCAGGCATCTCATATAACTGCACATGTTTACCCAAATTTCTCAGAGGTGCTTTTTCTGATCCCACAGTTCTCTGACACAAGAGTCCATAACTAGAAAACAAGTGCTCACGGAAAAAAATATTACTGCTCCTTCATATTTATTCAGACAAATTGAGACCTTATGTCCACACAAAAACCTGCCCGTGGATAGTCACAGCCGCTTTCCTCATAATTGCCCAAACTTGGAAGCCACTAAGTCCTTCAATGGCTGAATGAATGAATAAACCGTGGTGCGGCCAGACAATGGAATATTATCAGAAGTAAAAAGAAATCAGCTGTCAAAGTACAAAAAGTCATGGAGGAGCCTTAAATGAATATTACCAAGTGAAAGAAGCCAGTCTCAAGAGAGCACGTACTGCAGGATTCCAAGCCTGTAACTTGCTGGAAAAGGCAAACCACAGAGAGAGTTAAAATATCGGTGGTTGCCAGGGCTGGGGGGAGGGGGACAAGTGGGCAGAGCACGGAGCACAGGCCTAAGCCGGGCTGGGAACCCTCAGACCCACAAAGGCCAGGGCAGGGGGCTGGGTCAGATCTCGGGGTCGCCCTTACTCCCTTGAGCAGGGTTTGTCACTTCTCTGAAGGGCACTTTTCTCATCTGGGAATTGGGGTGGTAATTCCTACTTCACAGTTGGGAGGATCAGGTCCATTCCTGGACCCCTCCCTCCCCTACTGTTAGGCCTGAGCGTGGCCCCGGCACGCCGTCCCTTGTCATCTGGCTGGGAATGGAAGGCCCACTACTTGTAAATAATGCAAAAGTTTCAAAACTGCAGTTTGATGACTAAAGAGAGCAAGAGAGGTGCAGGCGATGGCTGCTTTCTCGGAACGTGGCGCTGCATTTCCAGAGAGGCAGAGGGTGTGGGAGGGGTCTTCCCCAAGAACCCCGAGGTGGGTGGGAGGAGGAGGAGGAGCATCTGGCACGTTAGCGTCTGAGAGCTGATGGCGGGAGCTGAAGCAAGGCAGGGGGAGAGGACGCCCTAGAGCACGGGCCTGAGAACAGCCTCCGACATCTCAAGGCCAGTGCTCAGGGAGGTCCCCAGGCCTGAAGACACTGGCCAGTGACATGGCCTCTGCTTTCCCTGTGCCCTCTCTACCGGGAAGGCTCAGCATGGTGTGGAGTAGTGAGGAGGGTATGGCCTTGGAGCCGGGTAGGAGCTGTGTGACCTTGGACAAGTCACTTTACCTCTCCGAGTTCCAGTTTCCCCAGGAGCAAAGTGGTGATGTGTGAGTTGCTATATAGAAAACACCGTCATGTGGCCTGTCACCATGGGAGGGGACCATTTGGGTGGCAGCCAAGATTTTTATTGGGGACTGGGAGAAGCCAGGGCTAGTCCAGCCCCTTGGTGTCCGCCGCCTTCTCCCCCACTGCCATGCCCCACCGCTCACTGGCCCTGGCAAGTGCTCACTGGAGGCCAGACGGCCCACCGGCTGCACCAGTTAGTGGTGGGTCCCCGGGAGGGCCGGGCTATGCACACCGCTTGCTGGGAACACAACAGCAGTGCCGTGATCTGTGATGAACCGGGTGGCTGGGCTCCCCTGAGCTCACATGATACTCCCATCAGGCTCAATGGGTGCTCCTGCCGTAATCTGAAACCCTGGCCACAGGCTCCAACCAGTTGCCAGAGAATAGACTTGTCATAACAGGAAGGGCGTGCTCAGGGCCTGTGGAGGGACAATGGAGGGGGCCTTGGCCTTGCTCTCCCACTCCCCAGGCCATCCAGGGGCTGCCCGGACCCAGGTGCCTGGAGGACGGCTAGGGAGTGTGCCCCTGACCCTGGGCTTAAACGTAAAGAAGTTTGCCTTCGGGACTCCGCCTGTGCTGAGCCTCAGGGGGCCGCCTTTCACCCCCACTGCTGCCATCCCCTGCCCCTCAAATGTGTTCTTCTGAGTTCTGCCTATTATCTTCAAGGGTCTGCCCAAACTACCTTTTTGGGGAGCTTCTCAGGACCCCCCCACCCTGATACTGCTTGGACCCCTCTCAAACCGTGCTCACAGCCTGCCTCCTCTGGTCCCCCACCCAGCATGAGTGGCTGGGAAGTGAGGAATGTGTATTTTTTATTCACGCTTAGCTCGGTGCCCAGCACCGTCTGTCTGTCTGCTGTGTTACGGATGCTGGAGAAGGAGCCAGGAGGCCCAGGTTGGAGAGGTTCTCTGGCCTGGCTTAGGAAACTTCATGCAACTCACCTGCCCTCCCTGGGCCTCCGGGCCTCTGCTGTCGCACTTTAGAAAGAAGGTGGGACTCACCTACCTGGTCATCCTTTGGGGTCTTCTGGCTTTGATATTCTGTGGTCCCGTGTGCTCCACACAGCCTCCTCCTGCCCAGTGCTGCACTTCAGTGTGGACTCATCAGCCCGTGCCTGTTAGCCTGCTGACCATGCACTCTGATCAACTGTCCATCATCCGTGAACTTGGAGAAGGAAAGGCATTTTCCTTTATCAAATGCACTTTGAGCCTCTGCCATGTGGCGTTCACAGCTCCAGTTCAGATGATTCAAAACCATCCGTACTCACCCTGGCAGCCTCTGGTTTGAATCACGCCCTCCCCAAACCCAGAGAGAAGAGAAAGTGAGGCACCACGGCCGTCCACCAGGCAGAGGGTTGCGTGAACTTGATGCAGAAGGGCTTGATCTCCCCGTCCCTCAGCCCCCAGCCAGGCTGTTCAGGTCGGAGGTGGGCTCTGAGGGCTCTCAGACCTAGTTTGGAGGTTCCCGCCGAGGGAGAAGGAGGCACAGGGAGACGAGGTGGGGCCAGGAGTGGAGCTTGGGAGGAACAGAGGGCCGCGGGACGGGAATGCGAGGCAGCCAAGTGGGGCAGCCTATGAGATGGGGAGGTGGGGCCCACATTCCCCTGTGGGTGACAATGCCAGGGAGCCGAGGGGTAACCTGAGAGCGGGCCCACCTCCCCTGAAGCCCTCTCGGGAGCAGCCCCCTATGGTTGTGCTCCTCCTGGGGCAGGGAGAGCCTGAGAGGGACGGCAAGACCGAGCTGGCCTCTCCACGAGGTGGATCTGGTGAGCAGCTGCCCATGCCAGCTCTGTGCAGCCCGTGCCCACTGTATGCTGGCCCTGTGCGAGGGCTTTCCTCCATCACCGCGTTCAATTCCTCATCAAGCAGGCGTGAGCCACCGTTCCCCTGTCCAGGTGAGAACCTGGAGGCCAAGGAGTGAAGCAACTTGCCCACAGCTTGTAAACCAAAACCTTGCTCTAAAAAATGAAGTCTATTAAGACAAAAGCAAAGCAAAATAAAGCAAAAACCAAACCAAAACGGGGAACCCTTGAGCATTTGAATGAGTCCTAGGCTTTCCTAATTGCTGGGGAAAAACTCTTTTAGTGAAAGATAAAACTGGGCCTGTGTCACTCAGGCCTCTCCTCCTCCTTTCTTCTGAAGCCAGGAAGTGACCAGGACCCAATTAAATATTTAACCAGCGAGTGGGGGTGCCTGTGGGAGCCTGACCTCCACTGCTGCTTCCAGTAGTACTGCTGGGACAGTGGCATCAGGTTACAGATAATCTTGGGCCCTCCGTGAGTAGGGAGGTGAGTACCTACACAAAGTGTCCCCCAGGTGAGGCGTGGTTGCCCCCCCAAGGCAGAGCCCCTTGCCTGGTGTCTCATCGATGGCGATTCAGCAAGTCAGGCATAGTCACATGGATGGAGGTCCTGCCTGTTCAGCAGGACCTTTGGTAGCAGCTGGCCTGGGGACCAAGAACCACCCTAGAGGGCTCCCCAACTGTCAACTTCTTAGTTTTAACTGTGGTACTCTTTCCATGAACTCTTACATGTAGTTAATAGCGGTTTTATCGGTTTGCCTTTATGTTATAATGTAAGTATCGGTGTACAACTTCTTTTATAAGTCCATCACATTCATTTGTCATAAAGTGAACCAATAAGAATTTTGAGATCGCTGCAGCTTTTTGAAAATATTAGCTTCAGTATTTAATTTTATTGTGTATCAAATCTGCAACCACAGAAGCAGTTGCATGTGATAACACTGTAAAACCAAATCTTGTTTTATAATCACGGGATGCCCTTCCATTTATGTGCCCCAGGAGCCAGAAAAGGGTGGAATCCCTTTTGGCATCCAGGACCTCCATATCCTTCTGAACTGCAGGGACTCAAGGAAGGAGTGCCTCAGGAATGTCGGATGTTCCTCATATGGCAGAAGATACTTTACGATGTTTCACATAAAGTCTGGGCATTGTTAGATCTTCATTCAAAATTTCAGAACACTTTTCCATACCAGTGTCATTGTCAATACTTGTTTGCTTTGGTACAAATGGCCACCCTATAACCCCGAGCCCCCCAAATGAGCTTTTCCACTTAGAAGCATCCTTCAGGAACAGTGCTTTCAAATGACATGAGGCCTAAGAACCACCTGAGGAGCCTGTGGGAAACAGGGTAATGCCCACTGTGGGAGATGCCGTCCAGGTGATGCCACCATGTCCTACTGACCTTGAGCACGAGCAAGCTCCAGGTTCACCTGTCTTGCCTCGAGTTGTTGAGTGGAGCGTGTCACTTGTGACTAGAGCTGTGTACCTGATGGTACAGTTCTTCGTGAGCAGACTTGCATGGGCCAGAAGGGAACAAAATGAAGTTAAGAAAGGCTGGGGAGATTGCCTCCTAGTCAATGACACATTTACAAGGAACTCAGATTTACCCAGCTTGGCAGGGAAGATCTTCATACCAAGATGTATCTAGAAGAAATGTGTTCCTCTGGCTGCAATAGTTAAATCTGTGTCTCCAAGAAATTAATGGTTGGTGCAGCACACCTGTTCTTTGTCTGATTTACTTTATCACAATAAAAAAAAAAAGTTTACATATCCCGAGGCACTCTCACAAAATGGGCAGGTTTCCTTGGACACACTCAACAGCCACGAGCAGTGCCAGGATTGGTCCTAGAGCATCGCAGGTGTGATTTCGAGAATCCTTGCAGTTTGCCTAAGCACTAGATTCTGTGATTATCCCCATATTACAGTTGGGAAAACTAAAACCTGGATTGGCAAAGCAACCTGCCAGCATCCACAGCTATTCACTGCTCAGCCGCCTTCCCCAGTTTATTTCCCCTTCCCAGGCCCACAATGTCCATCCGAGCAGAATCCTCCCTAGAGAGCAGGGTTTCTTGCCTCTGGGCTTTCGCTCTCATCATCTGCATCCACCTTGGCTCAGATATCACTGCCTTTGCATGGTCACGCTCCTGTGGATCCCTGCCGTCTCTTGGTGGGGCGGTCTCTTCTCATGTACCACCTTCCCTTCTACACTGTGTCCTTGCCATCTTCCCAGGAGCACGAGCAGGACCCAGGGCCATCCCTTCCTGAACCCCTCTTGCCCCCCACATTCTAAACTTTGGAATTAATTATAGATTGAATGTGTAACAGATTGATTTGTTTTCTTGAAAGAAGCATGTATATTACTGTGCAAGGAAGAACATTTTGTTTTTTTACCAGCAATACAACTCTATGTGGATTTTTTTTTTCTTTGAGAATGTTTTGTTCTCAGTGAAGGTATGTTTTAATTTGGGCTGTTTATCCAGGCTGCTTAGTGGGAAATGGCTAATAAAAGACTAACCCAATCAGCCCTGGTCCCTGACCCAGGTAATGGGCACATTTTGTGGGACAGAGGGAGTGAAGTGTCAATAGACAAATCATAACCACACGTTAACTGCAGAAACTGAGCCCTCACACCTGCATGCCCAGAGCTGTTCCGGGCTTGTGCCTGTTTCACCCCATTTACTCCTCCGCACAGTCCCGCAAGGTGGGCTCTGTCATTACCTCCATGTCACAGACTGAGACACAGAGGTATGGGGAGCTGCAGTGACTTGCCCATGTGGGGAAGGGACAGAGACAGGACAGGGCTCCAGGCCTGTTCGAATATGATTGAAGAAGGGGGCTGGATGCAATACCGTGAAATGTTTGTGGGGATCAAAGTTGGGATGTTCACGGCTGGCAAAGAGGAGATCTCTTCAGAAAAATACCTTGATGAGCTGCTGGGAACAGAAGGTGAGACCCAAGGAGTTCAGTAAGTGTCAAATTGCTGGGTGCAAGAAAAGGAGAGGAGTTTTGGTTTTGTCCTAAAAAGCAAGGAAAGAGAAAAGAAGGGGCCAGGGTGCAGAGGCTGCTCGGCTGCCTGGGCCACGCCTTTTTACTGCAGGTTACCCGCAGCAAGTTGTCTGGCATTCGTTTAGAAACCCTTCCTTGGACATACTTTTACCATCCTGTCCACCAGGATTACAGGAAGCAATGCTCAGGAAATGTTAGCAACGGTTTGCTCATTATTACTGCCCTTGGTAGATGGGACTAATACCCCATAAAGCCAGGTTCCTGTAAGAATTAGAAATAATGCGTGTCCATTGCATTGTGCATCCTGCCACCCATAAGCACTCCCAGGAGGCTCCTCTACCACGCTCAGCACACACACCACACCACTTTGCCCTGCTTAAACTAGCCGCTCAAGTGTAAGGCACTCCCGTGCGAATCTGATGACACTGGCTTCTCAGTGGCCTAGGAGAGGAAACTTTCAGAAGGACCACTTCCCTGAACTCCCAGTCTGGTGCGGTGCTGCCCTACCTTGCCCCCCCATCCCTGGGTGCCCGCAAAACCACAAAGTTCTGGCCCCAGGGAGGGTTCGCTGATCCTCCCACCCGCAGCCCGCACAGCACAGCTGGAGCCATCTGAGAGGGACTCCCGCGGGCCACTCAGCCGGTTAAGCAGGGCCTTCCCTGTTGATTGACTGGGGAGGCCGCCAATGGTGCTCAGGGGAGGTCCCTTTTTGTACGCTACGGGGCGTGCCGCCTCTTGGATCTCCTGGCCCAATCGGAACGGGTCCCGGCGCCAGGCAGCCAATGGGGAGAGAGCAGAGGCCGCGACGGGGGCGGGGCAGTTGGGGCGGGCGGCAGAAGCTGCCGGGGCTGTACAGGGTAGGGCTGGGCAGCGAGGGCGGGAGGCGGGAGGCGGGAGGCGGGCCGGAGCCGAGCTGGGGCTTGAGACGCCGTCGCGGCAGGAGCGGAGTGAACAGCGGTCGGAGGCGAGCTGCGGCCGAGGTGAGTGGCGCACCGCGACAGCTGGGCGCCGCACGCGGGCGCGGCGGTGCTGTTGGCGGCCGGTCCCGAGCCTTGTTGGGCCCCGCGCTCGGCGCCAGAGGGCAGCCTGTACGGCCGTGCGAACTTCCTGTGGCCGTGGGGGGGTGTCGAGGGGCCGCCGCGGGGGACACCGGCTGGAGCGGGGTCGGGCGGCGTCCTGGCAGGAGCGGCGCGCGCTCGGCTTGGGCTGCGGGGAGAGGTGCTGGAAGGGCTGCAGCGGAAGGGAATGGGGGACGTCGGGGGGGGGAATGAGGAAGGAGCAGGGGTCCGGGTGGGAGAAGGACACGAGGCCGAGGGGCGCAGTGGGTCACGGGGAAACCGGCCGGCCGGCCGGCGGCGGAAGCAGCGCGGGAGGGGAGGGTGGCGGGTCAGGGCTAGGTCCGCGGTGCCGGGGGCTGGGGGCGGCGAGCGCGCAGGACACACGCGCGGATGCGCTCATTCGGGGCGCTTTGAGGACAGTCCTGCATTTATTTCCTTCCTTCTCC
Source organism: Smutsia gigantea (assembly GCA_032199065.1). NCBI lineage: Eukaryota > Metazoa > Chordata > Mammalia > Pholidota > Manidae > Smutsia > Smutsia gigantea. The sequence continues at coordinate 194,318 of JAVSCE010005339.1, read as the reverse complement.
CCCTCCGGGCCTCTCTCCTGGCTCTTTATGGGAGTGGGGGACCAGGCCCTTCTGTGAGCAAGTCCCTAGGGCTGGGTGTGTTTGTCCGTTTGACCCTCGGAGTTTTCCCAGCCTGTCACGGGTTCCTAGAAACCTGTGCGTCCTCCCTCCTCCGGGGTTCTCCTCCGAAGGCCCCGGATTGGAGAGGTAGCGATTTCAGCCGCTTATTTTCAGTGGCTCACTGGGTTCAGCTGGACCAGAGAAGGCCGATTTTCTTTTCAGACGGAGCCGGTCAGGGCAGAAAGCTGTGCTGTCTCGTTGGGGCCCACACGCTGCAGCCTTTGAGGATGCTGCTCTCCGGTTGGATGCTTGAGGGATGGGGGCCTTCAGGAGGGGTGTGTGCACCACTCCCTAGGTCTCGCCTTCTCTCCTTTGCCCCAACTGTGCTGTGTTTTTGCGGTTGAGGAGGGTAGGGTGCTCAGAGTCTCCACCGCTACTCATTACACTGTTTTCCAAACACTCCCTCGCTGTCCTGATGAAATCAAGAGACCAGCTCAGAGAATTTAAACTTGAATTGCAGACGGTGAGCTCACACCTTCCTTCCCTCCTCTGCGGTTCTTCCCTCTAAAGTTATTCCAGTATGCTGAAGTCCTGTCGTAACCCTCCCAGGATTGCCGGGTTGGAGACCACGCCCAGAAAACTCACCAGGTGGGCGGTGATGACCGCCAGCCCCCTCTGTTCTTGCCCCAGACGTTCTTATTCCACTTGATTCACCAGCCTGCGGGCAGCTTCCTCATAGAGGCCTTGAACGGCAGCCGGGGCAACTTGGGTTTCTCTTGATTCACATGGGAAACACTCATCTGTGTGCATTTAACCTTAATTCTGGAGTTTGGCAGTCTCTTTGGTGAGGTTATGTTAGTTGAGATGTGAAGCCACTACATCAAAAACTTTTCTGTGATGTGTTTTTCTTAGACAATTGTCTTGAAGCTTTAAAGAAACTGGCCATTATGGTGATGATATGTATTACTTGGAAAAGTAACAACACAGGAGTAGTTGAGTGATTAGGGCTGCACTCTATTCGCTTTTTTTGGAGAAGAATAAAAACTCGTTTGAATGGAAATGGCATTCTTAGCTCATGCTGTTTGGGAACTGGAATTTTATTACTTTTAGTCTCAACTGTATGAGGGGTCATAATATTTAAATAATCTAAAAGTATGCATATATAGTGAACAGTATCTGAGCTTTGGATGCAGGCTGCTTTTGGGATGTAAGGTTGGCTTTCTGTAGTCCTGGATGCCTGGTCCAGAGCTTTGATGGCCAGACCATTTCTGGGGTGGGAGCCAGGGGGCGTGTGTCTTTAACTTTTTCCTTTTCTTATCTATTCACTTGAAAGTCAGTGCAGACTGAGTTAAGGGCATGATGCTCGGGCTTCTTGCTTCCAGCCTGGTCATCAGCTGATTCCAAGATGTTAAGGAATATCAAAAGATTGCATAGATTCTTTACAATAGTGTTAGTAGTGCTTTGTTCTTAGAGATTGGGTACCACTTACCAAGTGCTTTCTGTCCACCCTCGCCTGAACCTCCCAGCTGACAGCTGACTCTGCCCTGCCTTATCTGCCATCAGGCCAACCTGTAGATTATGGGGATAATGACCACATTCACAGAAGCGATAGTGCTGGCTCAGTTTTTTTCCAGTTAGATTGTTTGGAAATGCATCTACATACCTGAAGGTGGTACCGCCATGCCTTAATCAGTCAGTTTGCATTCCACAGGTAGAGACCTTTATGGCCCTGGCTGTGACCCGTCACATACGTGAGGGCATCATCAGCCTGAAACCCGACTCCTGACAGATCCCAGCTGGTCCCTGGGAAGGCTATGCAGGAATTCCTTCACATTTTTAGTATTCAGATGATTATCCTGTCTGCTGACTGGAGACAGTCTTAAAAGAATTCTTCCAAGTATTCTGTGCAATGCAACATTCTTGGCATACGTGTTAATACAAAGGTTAACTATTTGAAAGAAATGGCCATATAAGAGTACAAATTTGGGCATTTTGATTAAAAAACCCTCAGCAATCTCCTTTCTTTAATTATGTATTAACTTGTATTTATTCCCATGATTGCACATTTATCTGTTCATTTAGTAAAACTGCACTATGTAGTCTTATTTTTTGTGTTTCCTAGAATAAAGACCTTATTTTATTTTATTTTTTAAAATATATTTTGTTTTGTTTTCACATACAGACCTCCAGAATTGGTCAAATTCACACTAAATAGTCTTTTTAAAGTGGACTAAACAAATCTCTTAAAATCAACATATATTGTTATTTCACATATATTGTTATTTCCACCCAAGAAGTGGTTGACAGTCTGTCACTCGTACTCCTTCAAATGAGAAAGTTCCAGAATTCCCCACTTATTCATGCTATAAGCAAAACCTGAATCCAAACTGACTTGTTGGTTTATATTCCATTTATTGTAGGAGCCAACCTAAGAAAATCCTAGCTAAGCTGGTCGGACTGCTGTGAAGTGGAAAATACAAACCCGTACAATATTAAGAGCTAACATTCTGAGTGTCCAACAGGAACTGCTTGTCAGTGTGGCCTCTTACTTCACCCTTGACACAACCTTGGGGGTAGGTGTTATTACCCATTTTACAGATACAGGGACTGGGGCTCAGGGAAAGCCACTCCCCCCAGTCCCATAGCAACAGATGGAATCAGGTTTCCAATGCACATGGTCTGGCTCCCAGCCAGTTGGTCTTTAAACATAGAGTAGTTCGTATGCTATTAAAAACACAACCTACAGCTTCTTTTTTTTTCCCTCCTTTTTCGTCCTCCATTCTTTGTATGTTATGAATCATATTCTGTACTGTTTGTCTAGCCCTTGGGTGCCATCTATTTAGCTTTAGGAATACTTCCATCTATAGGAGTCCCTCCAAAATGCACTGTAGAGGTGGTTTGTGGGAGGTAAATTCTCTCAGCTTTTGCTTATCTGAAAATTGTTTAATCCCTCCTTCAAATTTAAATGATAACCTTGCCGGGTAGAGTATTCTTGGTTTAAGGCCCTTCTGCTTCATTGCATTAAATATATCATGCCACTCCCTTCTGGCCTGAAAGGTTTCTGTTGAGAAGTCTGATGATAGCCTGATGGGTTTTCCTTTGTATGTGATCTTTTTCTCTGTCTAGCTGCTTTTAAAAGCCTGTCTTTTTAATTATTATATGTCGATGTGGTCTTCCTTGGGTCCCTTGTGTTGGGAGATCTTTGCACCTCCATGGCTTGAGAGACTCTCTCCTTCCCCAGACTGGGGAAGTTTTCAGCAATTACCACCTCAATAACACTTTCTATCCCTTTTTCTCTCTGTTCTTCTTCTGGTACCCCTAGAATGCGAATATTGTTTCGTTTGGATTGGTCACACAGTTCTTTCAATATTCTTTCATTCTTAGAGATTCTTTTTTCTCTCTGTGGCTCAGCTTCTTTGTAATCCTATTCTCTAATTTCTATTCCATTTACCATCTCTTCTACTACATCTAATCTGCTTTTAAATCCCTCCATTGTATGTTTCATTTCAGATATGGAATTTCTTAATGATTGAATCTCTGACTTAAATTCATTCCTGAGTTCTTGAATATTTTTCTGTACCTCCATAAGCATGTTTATAACTTTTATTTTGAATTCTCAGGAAGATTGGTGAGTTCAGTTTCATTTGGCCCTTTTTCTGGGGTTTGTGAGATTTTGGTCTGAACCATGTTCTTTTGACGTTTCATAGTTCTGTGTGGTGCCCACTAGTGCGCAGAAACTCCAGTCTCTGGAGCTGCTCAGCTCCTAGACTGAGGTTGGGGGTCGTAGGGTAGCAGAGCTGGTGCCTGGGTGGAGGAAAGATCTGTTTCCTGATTCCTATCTGTGGTGCCTCTCTCCAGTGTCAGAGTCAGTGGGCCAAACACACACGTATAAGCCTCTGTGCGTGGCGTCTCTAGGTGTTGTAGGTGGGGCCTCCCTCTGGCTGGCCTGATGCCTGTGCAGTGACTGCTGGTTTGCTAGCAGGTGCCTGCAGGCCAGTAGGAAGGTTTGGCCGGCTGTGTGTCACAGTGGGGGCCTCGGAAGCTGAGTAGGCAGCCAGGGGGATGGAGCACCTGAAGCTCCTCAAAGTTTCCAACCAGCTGGGCAGAGCGTGCCCAGACAACCTTGTCCAGCTCTCCCTTCTCCCGTGCAGCAAGCTCCATGCAAACCCTGTCCCTTCAGCAGCCCTCTCGCTGCTAGGAAGTCTCTCAGACCGGCAGCCCTTCCTCTGACACAGAGTGGCCGGGTGTGGATTCCATCCTCTGCAAATGGCCGGAATGTCAGTCTCCCAGGTGCGCTGCCCATCCGAGCTCCCCAGCGCTCAGAGCACCACACAATATTGGCTTCCGCTCACAAAGCGGATCTCCAGGGCTAGGTGTCCAGCAGTCCCAGGCTTCCACCCCCTCCCCACTCCATTTCTCTTCCTCCTGCCGGTGACCTGGGGTGGGGGAAGGGCTCAGGTCCCGCCAGATTAAGGCTTTCCTACATTACCCTGTTTCGTGAGGTCTGCTCTGTTCATGAGGTCTGTATGCAGTCTGGTTCAGCCTTCTTTCTTGTTGCTGTTTTAGGGTTAGTTGTATTAATTAACTATATTTTTGTACTATTTGTGGTTTTGGGAGGAGTTCTCTGTGTCACCTCTCATGCCGCCATCTTGAATCTCAATAAAAACTTAAATATTTTTAAGATTGAAATATATTGACATACATTTTGTAAGTCTAATTTCTTTAAAAATGTTTTTCAATATTAAAAAATCATTTGAGTGTTTCCTGCCTCCAGGTACTGAACTAGATAGAGATGAGAATATAGAAATGAGTAAAATGTTGTCTCAACTATCAAAGCCCTTGGCTAGAAGGCTTATGGAGAAAAAAATAAGGATAGAAACTTTGCTGTAACTTTAGAAGCCATGTGTAACAATATATTCTATGGCTGTATAAGATTTATATTTATATTTGTGTTTATGGTTTTTTTCCCCAGATGGTAGAGTAGGAAGGATGTGGATGGAGATTAGGAGCCCTGGGCTCTGTCCATTCCCTGACTAACCTAGAGGCCTAGGCCAATCATGTATCTTAGAGTCTCAAAGTTCATATTTGTGAAATGAGGAGCTTAGAGGTTCATAAACTTTTGAGAATCTGATGAGGACTATGGACTCAGAAAGCACACATATGGACAGTTCCAGAGGCCTGGGTCCAGACTAGGAACCGGATCATTTCACCTCTAAACCCTTTCTCACCTCTGATACTCTGTAATCCCATTTTCCCAGTTGTCATTGAGCTAAAATAATATTGGTGGCTTGTATTTGTAAAGGATACACTCAAAAGCATTTTCTCCTCTCATTTTTGTCCTCAAAACATTTCTGGGTGGTGTGGGTGGTGATGGATATTCCTGTTTGTGCTGAAGCAAGGGGTACCAGGCTTGGCCACCACTTTGGCAGGACCACACAGCCCAAGGCCTGTCCCAGGACCAGACTGGGCCCCTAGTTGCTAGTTGGGGTTTTTCCATTAGGTTTTGCTTCCTTGGTGGTTGTCATTACAGGTCATGTTTGGCAGTGTAAATATTCCAGAATGTGTCCCTGTGTAGAAGAAACTATTTGTTCATCTGCTGAGAGGGCTGTTTTTTTTTTTTTGTCTGAATTTGGATCACTAAACACCTTTTTGCCTGACCATCACAACATTACTTATTTTGTTTTTGCTATTTTTTCTTACCATATTTTTCATAGGGACACATTTGTAGGACTTGGGTGTTTTGAGCAGAATTGTTTAATGTTTATTGATTAACAAGTACATTGAAACGATAGCTTCTCAGTTGCTTAGCATTTGAGAAACTTGTGAGGTAAATGGTAAGGGAAAATTTCGAATGTCTGACTCCTTCTGTGCAAACGTGTCCTTACAGATGAGCCACTCCCTGGGGCCTGAGAGGCCCATCCCTGGGCCCAGAGCCACTGGGTAGGTTTGAGAGCAGGGTGTGGATTGTGCCAGTGACCACGACTGCCTAATGGTGGCTTCTTGTGGCCTTCTGGCCAGATTCCAGATATTTTAGAGACTGATTTTTTTTTTTTCAGTTTATTAGTGGTACAGAGTCTCAGCTATATAAAAAGCTCATGGGTGCAAAAGAACACTGGACTTTAAGCCTCACAGATGTTAGGTTTAATTACTGATGTGAAAAGAATAATCATAACAAAGGTTTCAAACACTCAGATATGGAGGTAATAGGTGGTGTCCCTCAAATGTGGTATTTAGAGCTGTGTTTCCCCCTGTTATGTTACGTCTGATACCATTATTCAGTGTACAGGCATGGAAAATGGGATTTGTTCATTTCAGGGTACATTTCTTTAGGGCACCTGAGGGCATGAGGCACAGGCCCCCTGACGTTGAAATGAAGCCTGATGTCAGGTGTCAGCTTCCCTGAATGGTCTGCTCCCCAGATTGAGGAATTGGTGGAGGCTAAAGGCACCAGTGAATTCTGAGCATTAAGCAGTTGGAAGTCACCAGAAGTTGAGGCCTGGTTGGGAAATGAGGCTGTAGGAGGGCAGGCCCATGATGGCGGGTGGGCCCCAGGCCGCTGCCCCGGTGCGGAGATGGGACCAGTCACCCACCCGGCTTGCCTGACTGCCTCCTTCATTAGCTGTGCTAGTATTTAGCAGCCCTTACTCTGACCAGGACACTTGCCCTGTAGGTTGGCCCTTTTCTCCAGTGGCCTCCTTTGATTTAAATGTTGATAGAGCGGCAGGGTTGTCAGCTGGGAACCTCCATTAGGCTGCTGTGTCAGAGTACCTTCTTTTTATTTTAATTTCACAGCTGGGGCTGAGAATGTTTGGAGTGAACATACGTGGTGAGGGGAAGTAGGTGAGGTGGGCGCCAGGGGGCCATCCTGGCTCCCGTGTGTGTGTGCGCTGGCACCTGGCTTGGCCCGCAGCTCGGGATCAGAGATGAAGGCAGCTCTTGGACTCGAGGGCAGCTCAGTCAACAGGAAGACCCCAGAAGCAATCATGTTTCATTGTGACTGTGGCAGATAGGAATGTATACAAAGCAGAGGGGACAGAGGAGGGCGGGTCTGACTGCCCTCAGGACACTGCAGAGCGCTGACCTTCAGGGAGGTGACTTTGGAGTGGCTCTGCCAGATCCACAGGTGCAGTCCAGGTGATGCCTGGAAGGAGAGAGACAGGCAGAGGAGCAGAGCTGTGAAGACTGTGGGGTGCAAGTGGCTTGGTGTAGCGAAGAGCCACTGATGTTGGGCGAGGGAAGGCTGGGTGGCAGGCGTCAGGTTGTATGACCTGCCGTGCATGCCCAGTTTTTGTTTGGGCTTCTTCCTGGAGGATGGAGTTCCATGGGGAGCTGTTTCCTGGTAGACACAGTAGGTTGAAGCTCTGCACAGAGGGAGAGTCAGCTGGTAAGTCAGGAGTGCAGATGGTGAGGGGTGATCCAAGTGGGTCTGTTTAACAGAGGTCACCTTCCCTGAGGCTGGAGGATTACCATCATTTGTTCCTGGGAAGTAGTGGCCACACTCTAATGAGAGGGGCTTCCAGAGTGGGACTGGCATCCGCCTTGACTGGGTTTCTTTGCCTGCATTTACATTTTGGTTGGTAATGCAGTGGCTGCCTGGGCTCTGCTGCTCCTTCTGTATGGCTTATGCTCACAAGCCCATGCAGTCACTATGTAACTTTCTCCTGTCCCTGCAGAAAAAAAGGCAGCATTGCAATAAGAGAGCTTGGTTTCTGAGTCACACAGCCCTGGGTTTGAGTTCCAGCTCCTCCCCAAGGTAACTGTGTGGCCTTCCTGGCCACATGCTTCAATGTCTTCAGAAATCAGGATGCTGCCGCCCCCCCTCCCACTCCCACCCTGACCGAGGGAGGGCAACATGAGGTGGTGGACCCTGAGCGCTCAGCACCTGGGCCTGGTCTGTGGCGCTGGCCCAGGAAGTTTGGTATCACTTAAAATACGAGGTCTACTTAAGTGAATCTGCTAATTAAGTGAAATGTATTTTCAAAAGGCCCAGATTGATGTTATGTTATCTACTTCTATTGAAAAGCCTTTTATAAAATGTGTTATTCTTTTTTCCAACCAAAGAATTATTAGCAATTTGGACCTTTCTTTGGTGACTCGGGATTGTTGATGTGGGTGAGGCCTCTGGCCCTGCATGGAATGCCTCCCATCCTCATACTTAACCAGGTTTGACTTCTCTTCTCACCACCTCTAAACTTTTTCTGCTTCTGCTCTCTCTGTTGGGGTGAAGGCCTGAGGGTGGACATATCCTCCCTGGGTTTTCAGGGCAGCCCTGCCATGCAGAGGCATTGCGCCCTTCTGGGCTGGTGATGCTGCGCCCGAGTTGAACATTCTGGGGTATAGACATCTTGATCCTGGGATGATGGGAGGTTGCTGTGGTTGAGACTTAGTGACTGTCGGAATTAGAAGGGAGGATGGGCAATGGTGATAACTCATACTTAAGTGATGAAAAATGTAAAGACTTGAAACAGCACTTGTAAAGCTATACATATGCTCATCACATGGGTAAGATATTAAAATGACATACGCAGCAATAGTTAAGGTTGGGGAATTATGGAAAGTTTCTCTGTGTTTTCCAGACTGGACCATTGCCCTTTTACTTTTAGAATTAATATTTAAGTAATAACTTTATAATTTAAATAAATACATATATGAAACAACTTGATCGTGGAGGCATTTGCTGTTTTCCAAGAACTTCCCAAAGCCTTCCTCTTGTTTCGGAGTAGCCTTGTTGGTGTGTCCCCCAGTGTCACTGTTCAGGGGAGAAAAAGGAGGAGGGTCGGTGGTTTTCCCTGAGGCCTCAGCCCAGGTCCAGAGCTCCCAGAGAGCCCGGGTATGGGGCCTCTGCTGGGAAGCAGGCCGTCTTTAACGTAAAGAATAAACTACTGTGGCTAGTGTTTTGAAGTTTCCTCTTCCATTAAATGAGATTTTATTATTCTAAAGTGATGCCCAAACTGTAGTTTGTGAACATTTTCATATTTTAAACTACATTTATGTTCCACTGTACCCAGTTATGTTGTCGCCAACTGAGCATGCCAAGCGTGTGAATTGTGGTCTTCAGAGGACCCACAGAGCAGGCTCCACGCCCTGCACAAACCTGCAGGCCACTGTTAGTGGTTTGGCATCTGATTGGTGGCTGGGGGACGGAGCAGGCCTGCCCAGGCGATGTTTAGCTTGGGCATGACGACGTTTTAATTAAGGAAGCAGTAGTGACCTCTGCACCGGCGAAGGCACCATCAGCTAGGAGTCTGGGCAGCTGCCAGAGAGGCAGCCAACAAGGGCTGGGGCAGATTGGGGTTGGGGGCACCGTCTGGAGCAGGCCTCTAGGTCCATACAGGAAGCTTGAAGTTCCTGCTCAATCTAACTCTTGCAGTAAGACTGCATTAACTCCACTTCCCACATGAGTAAACTGAAGCTCTGGGATGAAGTGACCTTCTCAGGGTCACCGTCAGAGCTGGCCCTCAGCCTGACTCCGAGGCCACCCACTTGTTTCACTTTTTTTGCTTCCTTGAATAAGTGGCTTCTGAGTCACTAGCCCTCAAATATGAAAATAAACTTTCAAGGTTAATCATCTTCCCCACCTCTCAGAAACATGGAAAAGAGGTATTTTGTTTAAGATAGGATCTGTCTATGCCTGCAACTAACTTGGCGAAGGTAGCCTAAAAGTTTATAATAATTTTACACAGCAGGGAGATAAGAGAGAAAAGGGAGAGGCTTCTCGACAGCCCAGCTGCTGGTCGGGGTGGTGGTGGCCTGTCCACCTGCTGCCCTGCTCCTGGCTGGTCGGGGCTTGGGGGAGCAGCATGCCGGCGCATTTCAGAGCTCCTGGAGTAATTTGTAAAATTGTGAAGGATGTTCACATTTTTTTGACCTTCTGATACCAAATGAAGATCATTTGTGCAGATAAATTGAAGCAGATGTTTGTTTTTATGTTTGTGAGAACCATTCTTGTGTCAAGAAGCTTTTTCTCTTTTTGCTTTTGCTTTCTTTCCGGTTTTTTAAATACTGAAGTGTTGCAACACAGAAAAGAAGAGCTTTCTGAATCAAGATCTCTGTATTTTACCTGCTACTTGCAGACGGGTTCTTACGTATCTTAGAAGTAGCAGCTGCCACCTGCTGCCTACTTTGTTCCAAGCTGCAGCTGAAGCAGGAGTGGTGCACTGCTGCAGTCCACCTCCAAGGTCACTCGCTGAACACAAGGACAGTCCAGGTGACGTGCTTAGTCCAAGGGCATCTGGCTTCTAAACAGGGGAGAGGCTCTGAAGCCTGCACTGACTACGTGTCTGTCTCCTTTTCACTGATTGACACTGTTCAATTGTATTAGTCCAGTTCTCTGAAATGTTTTACCAAATATTTTCCATGTATTTACCATTGTCTTTAAAAAGACTTTTAATGATTGCATAATCCTGTTGATGTAATGAGATTAAAACACTGCCCCAATGCTGGAGATTTTAGGTTATTTCCACTTTTTTTGCTATTGTAGATGAATTTGTAATTTCCAGTTTCATTTCTTTTTTCATTTGTGTAATTAGTTTCTGGGGATAAATTCCCAGATATGGAAATGGAAATCCTGGATTAAAGGATATGAACATCTTAGAGTGTTTTGAATGCCTGCTCTGTTGCTTGTGGGTTTTTTTTTTCCCGTTATTTATGGGTGACAATACTGAGGGACTCTTTCTCTTTAAGATGCCTTGGCCTTTAGAACTTCCAAGTATCTGTGAGATAAGAAACTTCTGTGAGGTTTTCTTAAATGAGTCACATTTCCTTTCTAAGTTTCTGGATATCATTTTACTTAAATTAGCTGCCTTACTTTCATAACTAAGAAAGTCTTTGAAAAAGTCCTTACTATTTTATTTAGTAATCACCTGAGCTAATGTTCTATGTGCTCTAAGTTGTAAACTTTGTGGCTGCGTTCGTTCATCAAACTAGTTGGACGATACTCTGAACCACAGTATCTCCTAGAACTTGTTCCCGTTTTCTTACCTTCACCAACATATGTGTGTTGGGAAAGTCTATGCAAGGTTGTGTCTGCTGGGGTCACTCGTATATCAGGACAGCCCTGGGACTGGAGCCATCCTTCTGATTTTTCCTAAGGTGCTTCCTGAGGCTGCTCAGGGATATTCCTGGCTCTGTTGGTTGTTAGAGACAGACCCCAGAGAGCGTGCAGGAAGGTTCATAGCATTGGTGCTTACTCACCTTGTTTGTTTCTGTTCAGAAGTCACTGTGACCTTCATGGGCCAGCTTTCTTTTTCACCTTCCACAACCCCTTAGACGTCCACCTTCAGAACCAGCAGAGTCCAGTTTTCTTGAATCTGCAAAGGAAAATGTGCTTCTCAGGGGCTCGTAAGGGCTCCAGGTGGGGAGTTGGTGAGCAGCCGCAGCTCTCGCCCTGGGCTGCCTCCCTTGGATTCCTGCCTGCCTCCCTCACATCCTCCCCACCACCCAGGGCGGGCGTGGGACTGCTGCTCCTTTAGTTCTCTGGCCTAACAGTGGACAAAAACTCTCTTCTTTGTTCCTCTATCCTAGCTGAGAAAGGCTGACATTCACAACACAAGACATTACTACATACTAAGGTAGAAATAAGAGGAAGTAATCACAACACAGAAGCATAACAAAGTTTTGTTCCACAGGCACAAGTGGCTTCTCGGTGCCAGCGCTGCAGGCCTAGCCTAAGTGCATCCGGGCTAGGTGCTGTCCAGCTTCCTGCGGCCTCTCCCGCCCGTGTTTATTCTATCAATAAACCCAGATTTTAGAGTAATGCTTTGCTCTGGGCTTAATTAACAGTCTGTGTTCTTATCACAGGTATGGAAGTTGTACTTTGCCCTAGTCTCCACAGTTGCTGAAACATGTCTAGGTTGGCTGTTGCCTAGGTGACTGGCTGACCTGTTGGCTGTGTGCGTGGGGAAGGCTCTGGCAGGGGCATCCTTATGGCTTCTCACCCAAGCTGGATGGTAACTACCAAGCTCCAGAGGCACACGCTTCCCTTTGTCCTTTCTACCTTTCCTGTCTTATTTCCTGAGGAATTTCTTCTTAGCTGCCCTGCCTTGGCTGGGTGGCATGGCATGGAGCAGGGTTATGTTATTTCAGCCTGGGCATTTGGTAAGTGCCCATAAGACTCAATTCCTTTGCAGCCCTCGATCTGAGCTTTATTCTGGATTGAACAGGGCACATGTTATCCCATCAAGTTTCTTCGGCTTCTTAGAACTGGTCTTCGTCACTGGAGCCCAGAGCTCATCCTGCCCAAGAGCTCCACAGAATCAGGGCCTTGCAGTGGGGCCAGAGGGACTGTCCTGGCCATGCCTAAGTCATGGGGGAAAAAATCAGTGTCTCCTTTTATGACAACTGAATGAAGTGGTTGGTATAGTAAATTCCAGACATTTGTTGTTTTATCTTCAGTGCTGCATTTATTTCCTTCTAGATTGCTTTCCCCACCTCTTGCTCGTCCAGATGTGGGCCTGATTGGGGGTTGGGGGGCTGTCTCATTACCTCCCTTTAAAGCTCACCTTCCTTGAAGGCTTTTTTTTTTGTACTCATCTGCAAACTTGCTATTTGGGGCCTACAACTTCTACCAGAAACTTGCAGGTTCATGAAATTTAGAAATAGTTGAAAATAACATGCTGTCTTACTAATGAGTAAAGGCAGGGGAAAAACCCTTTAAGTCTTTGCCTTGTAGAAACGTAATGTTAATGAGGTGATGGGAAGAAGTGAGGCCCATTCTGTCAGCCCACTGGCAACTCCTGGGGACAGGACTTCCCTCGCTGTGTGGAGGTGGCAAGTTGCCAGCATCTGCTAGGGCTGCAAAGTCCTGCTCCCAAGTCCTCTGCAGGCTCCTGCGGGGCGTGGAGGCTGGCTTTCGGGGCCCTGACCTGGGACCCGGCGTCTTTCCCTCATAGGAGGGCCCTCTTGGAGTAGTGGGATAGGGACAGGCCTCTGCGGAATTCTGGTCATGGGCCAGCCCAGTAACCTGGGCTGCAGGCGAATGTGGCAGGTCATTATCACGGGAGCAGCTCTGCAGGCAGATTGCTGGGGCTTGAGTCCCGGCGCTGTACTTTATTTTGGGACCTCGCGCAAGTTACTGCACCTCTGTGCCTCACTGACCGCTCTCTGAAACAGGGCAATGGTGGGGTTGTTGTGGGGGCTGGATGAATGAATATGTGCCCCAGAGTGGGACCCATTTGGCCCCATTTCCTGCAGCCATTGATGTGCGCCTGAACCTCACAGGCATCCTGCTGTGCGACTCTTTAATGCCAGCTCTACAGTTGAGGAAGCCTCTCACAGAAGGTTAGTAACTCCACGGACCCAGGTCTGCCTAAGGGCCTCTCTTCAGTGGTTCGGGGATCCCCCTGGGGTGCTTGCTGCCGGACCGTAGGGAGAGGTTGCAAATGGATGGCTCACTCGGGGCTGTGCCCACAGGCGTGCTTCTAGATGGACTTCTTATCGCCCCAGTACACACACACACGTGTGTGCATTTTACTGTGTGTGAATGATGCTGTGATTATGGTTAATGAAATACCGGTTCCTTCTAAGACCTGAATTATAGTTGCCTGTTATCCTGATTCCCTCAGGCGTTGGATGCCGGACGCGCTGTCATCCAGGGACCTAGGGACCTTGCTGAGCTTTAGAAAAGGCCCCTTGAGGGAGAGAGTGCAGTACACGTTTATTGTTGTCCATTTCCTGCCCTGTACATATGATGGTGTATGTCCTTCTGCCTGTCTGGCATCTGCATACCTCACGGATCAGGGCACATGAGGAGCTGGAGTCCCCCGTGATGTGGGCTGAGTTGAAAAACTGCAAGCAAGGTTGGGTGCCCAGAATCCATGCCAGGTTGACATAGGAGCACCTGAAGTTCCTGCGGGAGCACAGAAAGTTCTTGCATCTGAGGGGCCCTGAAGGATTCTGCTGCATCCCTCCATTCTTGGAGGCGGGGATTCTGGCTCACCCTCACCTGTTTCCTCAGGGGCCTTCATGGTGTGGAGCATAGGGTTTTTCCTCTTCTAAATTAATCAAATCCTGTTCCTCCTTAACTGGGGCTCAGGTCACAAAGTACATTCCAAATCCAGACCTCAGACTTAAAGGCTGGGGCCTGCCCAGGGCTAAGCTGGTGATTGCATGGCAACCAGCCCCTAAGAAGCCGTCTCTTTTTTGGGAAAGCTCTCCCCTTTGTTAGACTTTGCTCTGTAATTTTACTGCCCTGCTCACCCCATCTTGGTCATTGGTGTTCTGAGATGTGGATGGAATTCAGCGATATTTCTTGACTTTCTAGATCTTCTTCAGAATTTCATGAAAGGAGATTCTCTCTCCCACAAAATAGATGCACATTTTTGGATGAGATTCTGATAGGTTCATAGATCTCCATTCATTTATTCAGTAAATATTTGAATGTCTATCACATGCCAGGCATGGTTCTAGGCACGGGTTACAGCAGGGGCACCGCAGACCTGACATCTACTTGGAGGAGGCAAAGCATGGTTAAAAACCCCTGTCCCAGGGTGGAGGAATGCCAGCCTTGGGCTGGAGGGGCAGGCCTCACTCAGCCTGCTTGGGGCTACGCTTATTGTCAACCTTCCAGTCCCCTTCCAGCTTTTGCCTTTTTGAACTCGTTTTTGACTTCATCATTATCATTAATGATTTTTTAAAATGTAATATTTATTGACGTTGCCAGGCAGCTGTGTCTGGGGAGATCTTACTCTGCACACTAGGTGAATCCTCAGTTTGGATGGGGAAGGGCTCTTGACTCTTGATTGGGAAAGAATATGCAGTCAGGTCAAACAAGTGCTGGCAAGAAAGGAATTCATTAAAGCAAGAATAGTGGCGATGGTCAGCAGCTGTGCAGACAGTAGAGCGCAGAGAAGAACAGAAGGAAAAAAGGAAAGTCAATTGAACTGCTTGGCGCAGGGCAAATCCCTTGCCAGCTCCTAAAGTCAGAGTCACCTGGCGTCCAGTGTCCATTTGATCTGCATGGTGCGGGGCTTATATCCCTACCACCCCAGAATTTGGAGGGTCACGGAGCACTGGATATCGTGAGATTATGTTCTGAGGACTTCCACTTCCCTGCTGCTCCGAAATAAAACAGGGAGAGAGAGAGAAAAGGATTGTGTTTCAGTTAGAAAGCTGAATGAAATAGTGAAGTAACAAAGACATTCACCACCAGAGGTGGAGGTCAGTGAATTCTTACCTTTGTCTTGAAAAGGAATTCAGAGATGAAGTGCAGTGGGCTCATGCAGCAAGGAAGTTTATTTGGTAAGACAGACACACTCAGATGGGAGTGCGGGTGACCTCAGAGAAGAGGCATGCTTAGGGCTTGTTCTTTTATAGGGCCTTTTGGGTAGGGGTCTGTATAAGGCGTGATGTACACAGGTGATTGGTAATTCCTTTGAAGTTTTGTTTCAAGAATAGAGTTGGTTATTCAGGTAAGGCGTTGATCCATATCTCAACATTCTTCACCTATATAGTTTTGTTTACGCTCTGGAGGTCTGTTCCTCCTCCTGAGTACAAAGTTGTGTAATCCATTAAGGGGCTAAAAGAAGAGGAAGAACAGCATATAGATTAAGTTAAAGAATAAACTGAGCCTTTTTTGAAGGCTGAGTAGATTTTACAACTGCATGCCCCTCGTCTCGTTTCCCGGCTGTCTCATCAAGGCTTATTTCGTGCCCCGTGCCCTTCTCTTGTTTGCATGATCACACTTATCCTTATGACTGCTTTGCTGTGCGGTGGGAGGCTGGGCTGAGAGAGGTTAAGTGACAGATCTCCTAGCGAGGACGTGTGGTGTGTGCACTGGGTCTGTGAGCAGCTTGGGTTGTAGAATTCAGCAAACCAGACCTGCGGGCATCGTCAGAGAGGCCAATGAAAAAAGTGTGACTGTTTTGTCCTGGACATCTCCAGTCTCTGGCTGGTTCCTTCAGCTGTCAGAAATGTAATCCTTACCTGATTGGCATCAGGTTGCCTTGCTCAAGTTTGGACACATGCGTAGAACATGCTTTCAGGCCTCTACATGGTAAACATTATAGACACTTGGAATTGCCAAATATGTATACTTATTGTTAGCAAAATTGTATAATCCCATCCTCAGTCCCAAATAATTGCCTCATGAATGACATTTGAAATACATGTTATTTAGTCCTTGGCTGAGGGGATTTATACGCACACTGGTTTTTCCATACTAGGCAGTTGTTTTTAACTTTTAGGGCCCTGCCCCAAAGGACAAAGAAACTGCCTGAAAAATTACTTTAAAAAACTTTGTGCCTTCTGTGGAGGGTGGAATGAAACAGCATTTGTGATCTTGACTCAGCCCCTGACATAACAGAATCTTTATTGTGACTCTGGAAGTTTGCAGGCTGCCATCCTCCTGGCATCCACAGCCGCTAGTTCTTTAAATATTTACTTTTCATAACTTTATAGCTGAGCTTCCTTCTAAGACTTGCCGTAGCTTCATGTCAAACACAAAACTATGCCTTCGGAGTTATTTTGAAACGACTGAGCTCCGGTGTTGAGTGTCTCCACAGGCAGCCCCCATCATGGAGGAGCAGCTGGACCACGTTCCACTCCAAGCTCATTAAACGTTGCCGCATCCAGTCATTCTTCCGGGTCAGTTGTGTCCGGAACAGCCAGAGGCTGGGAGGGGAAAATCGGCCCTTTGTCTTTGCGACCAAGGGGCGATTGTTGGGAATCAAGTCCTGAGGGAGAGGCGGGGAGGCATTCTAAATGGAGTTTCCAAGCCTGAGGGGGTGGCTTGGGGTTGGGGGAGTCCAGGTTTGAAGTCCAAGGAGATGGAGATTGGTGGGGGTGCCGGGGGGAGGTCCGGGGGTCACTGACAAGAGAATCTGTAGGATTCCTGAGCCAAGGGAGGCAGCTTTGTGGCTTCTTTCGCCGGCTGTGAGGTGGTGGCTCTGGGGGTGGATATGCAGGGCAGTTTGGGGGCCGCAGTGGAGCCCACAGACTCTTCATATGCCAGGGCCGCCCTAGACTAGGCACATGGGGCTCCTGCTCTGGGCCCAATTCCACTGCAACTCTCTCCATGGGGTGAGGAATGAGAGGCCAAGGGTTGTGCCCACCTGGAACTGTATCTCCCCTTCTAGACCCTGCATGGGGACAGAGACCCTGGCGTTCCCAGTCTCAGTTACCCCTAGCCCACTTAGAAGACCTGTGTGAGCTGCTTCCCTGGCTGCATCCCACCAAGGGTGTGCTGTGTCACTGTACATGCACACCTCAGGCTGAGCAGTGGCCAAATGATTGTGTGTGGGTGGTGCGTGTCAGGCAGCTCGGGTGTGCAGGCTTGAGTCCGTGTGGGGGTCCTTGTGCAGGGCAGTGCTCTGGATTCATTGTACATTTGGTTTCTCGGAAGTAGCAATCTCCATGCTTATTTACTGAGGGCGCTTGTCCCACCCTCCAGAGCTTGGAGCTGGCCCTCCCTGTCTGACAGCTGGAGGTGGGTTCAGGAGCAGGCCTGTTGCCCGTTCAGCTATTCTGACCAATAAGCCAGCCACATGTGAGGAGGGCCACTTGCCCTGTGCCGTTTCACCCAGTCCCTTTCTAGGGCTTGGCTGATTGAGATCTTTTGGATTCTGTTAGCATTCTGGCACAGTATCAGAAGGATTCTTGTCTATATTGCAGCCTCTTTTAGAGCTCATATTTTATTTCCACTTTAGCTCAGTGGACTTTAGCTTGGAAGATTCCCAGTGAACAGTTTTCACATGGACATATGAAACTTCTCCTTGCACTAAACCACAGATACTCTGGCTTGGGGGTAAGTGACTCTTCTAGAAACAAGTCAGGTCACTTCTTCAGCAAGGCAGCGCTGCAGGAACCTTCCAGGGCACATTCTTCTTGTGACTTCTTGTCCTCTGGGAGGGGAGGGGCGTGGTGTCTCAGGCCACTGCCACTGTTGTGGTGTCCCATGGTTCACGTGACCAGCCCAGTGCTGCAGGAGCTGGGGCGCTGCCCCTCCAGAGTAACTGCCAGGCGGGGGCGGAGGTGAGCTTGGGGCCTGCCTGAGGACTGTGGAGCCTTCAGCTGTGTTCCCTGCCCAGCCGATCACAAAAGCTGGTTTGAAACAGTGAGAAAAACAAGGACAGTGTAATTTTTGTATTAAGATTAGCAGCTGCTTTTTCTTGGGAAGGGCTTTCTTTAGTATGAAATTGTGACCTCAGTAAAATTGTGCTTATTTGCTGGTCTGTATATTTTCTTTGGTGAAGTGTCTATTCAAGTCATTTGCCCATTCAAAAAATTGGTTTTAAAATGTCCTTTTTGTGTTGATGATAAGAACTGGTAGTTTTTAAAGAGTATTCTTACTTGACAAAATAAAAAGGTAGCAGCCTTGTGTTACTCTCCTCCTGAATTTTAAACAGCTCTTTTGAGTACAATTAGCAGGCAATAAGGTGCACATGTGTATATATATTTTGATAAAGTACACATATTGAAAGTGCAAAATTTGGTTAAGTTTTGACAAACGAATACGTGTATTAAACTTTCACTACCGTCAAGATAATGAACATAATTCATCAGCTCCAAAAGCTCCCCTTAGCTACCTGATAGTCCCTTCTGTCTGCTGTCCCCTGCCAGGCAACTGCTGGTCTGCTTTCTGCTACTTTAAGATCAGTTTGCATTTTGTAGGATTGTACAGAAATGGGATCATACATTATGTACTTTTTAAAGTCCAGCTTTTTTCATTCAGCAAAATTATTTTGAGATTCATCCATGTCGTAGTATGGATGGGGCCATATCAATATTTCGTTCTTTGTCTCATCCAGTGTTTGCATATGCCACACTTTGTTTAATCATTCACCTACTGATGGACATTTGGGTTGTTTGCAGTTTGGGGCTGTTACAAAAAAAGCCCTACCAAAATAAAAACATTTGTGTACAAGTCCTTGTATGGACATATGCTTTCATTTCTCTTATGTAAATACTAGATTGGAATGGCCAGGTGGTGTAGTAGTGTTCCTTTAACTTTTTAAGACACTGCCAAACTGTTTTCTATTTCTAAAGTGCTGTATCGTATTACATTCCCACCAGTAGTGTGTGAGGATTCCAGTTCCACCATGTTTTCACCAGAACTTTGTATGGTCAGTCTTTTTCATTTTTACCATTCTGGTAGGTCTGTAGTGTTGTCTCATTGTGGTTTTAGTTGGAATTTCCCTAATGACTAATGAGAGCATCTTTTCATGTGCTTATTTGCTGGTCTGTATATTTACCCATTTAAAAAATTGGGTTAACTTATTACTTAGTTTTTGAGATTTTTTTTATATATTCTGATGCAAGTCCTTTACCAAATGTGTGATTTGCAAATATTTTTTTCCCAGTCCATAAGCTTGTCTTTCCTTCTCTTAGCAGTATCTTTTGAAGAGCGGAAGTTTAAAAAATTTGATGAAAATTTGTTCTCCTGAGGTTTGTGCTTTTCTGTTTGGTAGCATAGCTAAAATCATTGCCTAGTCCAAGGTCGCAAATGTTCTCTCATAGAAATTTTATGGTTTTAGGTTTAACATTTAGGTCCATGGTCCATTTTGAGTTATTTTTTGTATATAGTATAAGGTATTGGTTGAAGTTTATTTTTTCACTTGTGGATGTCCAATTGTTTCAGCAGTATTTTGAGAAGTCCCCCAAATTTTGGGGGGTGGGAGGACTGCTTCGTGAAATCCAAAGGTCTGGGGGTTGTGGTTCTAGGCACCCAGATCTCTTCCTCTCATGACTGTTGCCTAGTCTCATTGGCTTCAGCCAGCCTGGCCTCTTCTTTGTTTCATGCTCACTCATCTTCAGTCTTAAGGGCAGAGGTGCTTTTACTGGGTAGCTTGTGGGGAAGGAGCTGAGAGGTGCCTGTTGGGGTCCCATGTGGTCTCTACCTCTACTCTGTGTCTTCTGGAGCCCAGCACACAGAGCCTTTAAGGGCTTTCTGGCCGGTGGGTTCTGGGCAGTGCCTCATGTTCCGTGGTGACTGTGGAGTCCTGCCAGGTACAAGGAGGTGTGGGGACAATAAGCCGCCTGTGCCCGGGTGGGTGGGGTGGGGCCGAGCTGGGGACTTGGCTGCTGCTGAGGAAGGTGGGAGGAGCCACTCCCCACCTGTGTGGACCAGCACCGTGTGACCTGCCCTCCAACTGGGGGAATGTGGCCCCACCTGGGGCTCCCGGCTCGCCATAGCCCAGTTTTGTGACCATGTGTGTGGGGTGTTGGGTGTTCATTCTTCTTTGGTCCAGTTACAAAGGGGTCTGAACAGCCTCCGCCTTCAGACAATTATGCAGCAGCTTCACGGTGGCAGTAAATTCTCCATATGCTTTTTGACCTGTGAGTAGCTGGGCTTGATTCATGTGCTGCAGGTACTACTAGTACTGGTGCTCCCTGTATCTAACAGCCGTGGAGTCCGTCCTCTGCTCTGAGACCATTAGGTGTACCTCCCGGGTTATGGCAGCCCTGTGTGGTGGCTACGCCCGTTTCACAGGTGGGGAAGCGAAGGCACAGAGAAGCTGACAGAAGTCTTTGGGCCATTCTTGAGTATCGGAGGAGGGATTTGGTTTAACATTTTTTATTAACTCTTTTGAGCCAAAATAGGCAGGCTGGTTTATGTGGCTCTTCTGCGTATTCATTGCCTTGTCAGTGGTGGGGAGCAGTCGATCTGTTTGACCAGATTAAAATCCTTCACTGGCCTCTGTCTCTTGCCACACTGAACTTCTGCATGTCTCCTTCTTTAAGTGTGTTTTCCATAGATCCTGTAACCTCTGCTGTAAGTGCCCTGTCTTCTCATCTTTGCCCGGTGAGCTACTCATCCTTCAAAATGTAAATCTAGTTTCCTCCCTTCCCCCCACCCCCTCCAGGCCCTGCAGAGTATGTGGTCCTCACCCGTCCCCATGCTTTTCACTTACGGTGTGATTGACTGCCTGCCTGCTGGTTTCCTCCTGCTGGGCCAGGTGCTAGGTGAGGTGGAGGGCAGGGACTGCCTTTTATATTGGAATCCACAGTTTTTAGTTCTGTGCAGGCAGACATTTGTGGGATGAACAGATGTGGCATGAGTAATATGACGGCCCTCAATTCTCAGGCCTGTAGGTTTGTGATCATCTGTGACTACAAGTGCCCAGGGCTGCCCCGATGGGGGAAAATAATGTTGAATGCCTGTAGAAATTAGGTGCATTTAAAAAGTGTCATTCAGTGACTCCTTTAAAACCTGAGCTAGGCGTCCACAGAGCTTTTTCCCCATGAGAATGAGTTTTCTGTTGTGCAAAGAAACACACTATTTCCTTAACCATCTTTTAAATTATGGATTTAAGTTCCTATACTTTTTCCCCCAAACATGTGCCATTGTAATATTTATGGTAAAGCTCGGTAAGTAATTTGAATTTTTGAAAATCTTTCTTTGGAATGTTGGGACCAACATGAATAGATCAAGTGTAGTTTGGTGTCTATTTTTGAAAGAGAAGGAAGTTTTTTTTTTTTAATATAATTTATTTTATTATCATTAATTTACAATTACATGTGCAATATTATGATTATTAATCTACCCCTTCATCAAGTCCCCCCCACCAACCCCATTACAGTCACTGTCCATCAGCGTAGTGAGATGCTATAGAATCACTACTTGTCTTCTCTGAGTTGTACTGCCCTCCCCGTGCCCCCCCAACATTACATCTGCTAATCGTAATGCCCCTTTTTCCCTCTTATCCCTCCCTTCCCGCCCATTTTCCCCAGTCCCTTTCCCTTTGGTAACTATTAGTCCGTTCTTGGGTTCTGTGAATCTGCTGCTGTTTTGTTCCTTCAGTTTTTGCTTTGCTCTTATACTCCACAAATGAGTGAAATCATTTGATACTTGTCTTTTTCTGCCTGGCTTATTTCACTGAGCCTAATACCCTATAGCTCCGTCCATGTTGCTGCAAATGGTAGGATTTTTCTTCTTATGGCACAATAATATTCTATTGTGTATATGTACCACATCTTCTTTACCCATTCATCTACTGGTGGACACTTAGGTTACTTCCACCTCTTAGCTATTGTAAATAGCGCTGTGATAAACATAGGGGTGCATATGCCTTTTTCAAACTGGGCTGCTGCAGTCTTAGGGTAAATTCCTAGGAGTGGAATTCCTGGGTCAAATGGTATTTCTATTTTGAGTTTTTTGAGGAACCTCCATACTGCTTTCCACAATGGTTGAACTAATTTGCATTCCCACCAGCAGTGTAGGAGGGTTCCCTTTTCTCCACATCCTCGCCAACATTTGTTGTTGTTTGTGTTTTGGATGTTGGCCATCCTCACTGGTGTGAGGTGATATCTCATTGTGGTTTTAATCTGCATTTCTCTGATGATTAGCGATGTGGAGCATCTTTTCATGTGCCTGTTGGCCATCTGAATTTCTTCTTTGGAGAAGTGTCTATTCATGTCCTCTGCCCATTTCTTAATTGGATTATTTGCTTTCTGTTTGTTAAGGTGCATGAGTTCTTTATATATTTTGGATGTCAACCCTTTATCAGATACGTTTTTTATGAATATATTCTCCCATACTGTAGGATGTCTTTTTGTTCTACTGATGGTGTCCTTTGCTGTACAGAAGCTTTTCAGCTTTATATAGTCCCACTTGTTCATTTTTGCTTTTGTTTCCCTTGCCCGGGGATATATGTTCATGAAGAAGTTGCTCATGTTTATGTCCAAGAGATTTTTACCTATGTTTTTTTCTAAGTGTTTTATGGTTTCATGACTTACATTCAGGTCTTTGATCCACCTTGAGTTTACCTTTGTGTATGGGGCTAGACAGTAGTCCAGTTTCATTCTCTTACATGTAGCTGTCCAGGTTTTCCAACACCAGCTGCTGAAGAGGCTGTCATCTCCCATTGTATATCCAAGGCACTTTTATCAAATATTAATTGACTGTATATGTTTGGGTTAATGTTTGGATTTTCTATTCTGTTCCACTGGTCTGTGGGTCTGTTTTGTGCCAATACCAAATTGTCTTGATTACTGTGGCTTTGTAGTAGAGCTTGAAGTCAGGGAGTGTAATTCCCCCTGTTTTATTCCTCCTTCTCAGGATTGCTTTGGCTATTCGGGGTCTTTTGTGGTTCCATATGAATTTTAGAATTATTTGTTCCAGTTCATTGAAGAAAGCTGTTGGTAGTTTGATAGGGATTGCATTGAATCTGTAGATTGCTTTAGGTAGTATAGCCATTTTGACAATATTTATTCTTCCTAGCCAAGAGCATGGGATGCATTTCCATTTGTTAGTGTCCTCTTTAGTTTCTCTTAGGAGTGTCCTGTAGTTTTCAGAGTACAGGTCTTTCACTTCCTTCGTTAGGTTTATTCCTAGGTATTTTATTCTTTTTGATGCAATTGTGAATGGAATTGTTTTCTGATTTCTCTTTCTGTTAGTTCATCATTAGTGTATAGGAAAGCAACAGATTTCTGTGTGTTCATTTTGTATCCTGCAACTTTGCTGAATTCAGATATTAGTTCTAGTAGTTTGGGAATGGAATCTTTAGGGTTTTTTATGTAGAGTATCATGTCATCTGCAAATAGTGACAATTTGACTTCTTCTTTACCAATGTGGATGCCTTGTATGTCTTTGTTTTGTCTGATTGCTGTGGCTAGGACCTCCAGTACTATGTTGAATAACAGTGGAGAGAGTGGGCATCCCTGTCTTGTTCCCGATCTTAGATGAAAAGCTTTCAGCGTCTCGCCGTTAAGTATGATGTTAGCTGTGGGTTTGTCATATATAGCCTTTATGATGTTGAGGTACTTGCCGTCTATACCCATTTTGTTGAGAGTTTAATCAGGAATGGATGCTGAATTTTGTCAAATGCTTTTTCAGCATCTATGGAGATGATCATGTGGTTTTTGTTCTTCTTTTTGTTGATGTGGTGGATGATGTTGATGGATTTTCGAATGTTGTACCATCCTTGCATCCTGGGATGAATCCCACTTGATCATGGTGTATGATCCTCTTGATGTATTTTTGAATTCGGTTTGCTAATATTTTGTTGAGTATTTTTGCATCTACGTTCATCAGGGATATTGGTCTGTAATTTTCTTTTTTGGTGAGTCTTTGCCCGGTTTTGGTATTAGAGTGATGCTGGCTTCATAGAATGAGTTTGGAAGTATTCCCTCCTCTTCTATTTTTGGAAAACTTTAAGGAGAATCGGTGTTATTTCTTCTCTATATGTCTGGTAGAATTCAGAGGTGAATCTATCAGGCCCAGGGGTTTTGTTCTTGGGTAGTTTTTTGATTACCAATTCGATTTCGTCACTGGTGATTGGTCTGTTTAGTTTTCCTGTTTCTTGCTTGGTCTGTCTTGGAAGGCTGTATTTTTCTAAGAAGTTGTCCATTTCTTCTATGTTTTCCAGCTTGTTAGCATATAGATTCTCATAATATTCTCTTATGATTCTTTGTATTTCTGTGGGGTCCGTCGTGATTTTCCTTTCTCATTTCTGATTGTGTTTATGTGTGTAGATTCTCTTTTTCTCTTAATGAGTCTGGCTAGGGGTTTATCTATTTTGTTTATTTTTCAAAGAACCAGCTCTTGGTTTTATTGATTTTTTTCTATTGTTTTATTCTTCTCAATTTTATTTATTTCTTCTCTAATCTTTATTATGTCCCTCCTCCTGGTGACTTTGGGCTTCATTTGTTCTTCTTTTTCCAATTTCAGTAATTGTGTGTTTAGACTATTCATTTGGGAATGTTCTTCCTTCTTTAAATAGGCCTGGATTGCAATATACTTTCCTCTTAGAACTACCTTTGCTGCGTCCCACAGAAGTTGTGGCTTTGTGTTGTTGTTGTCATTAGTCTCCATATATTCTTTGATTTCTGTTTTGATTTGGTCATTAACCCATTGATTAATTAGAGTGTTGTTAAGTCTTCATGTATTTGTGAGCCTTTTTGATTTCTTTCTAAAATTTATTTCTAGTTTTATACCTTTGTGATCTGAGAAGTTGGTTGGTAGAATTTCAATATTTTTGAATTTACTGAGGTTCTTTTGTGGCCTAGTATGTGGTCTATTCTGGAAAATGTTCCATGTGCACTTGAGAAGAATGTGTATCCTGTTGCTTTTGGGTGTAGAGTTCTGTAGATGTCTGTTAGGTCCATGTGTTCTAGTGTGTTGTTCAGTGCCTCTGTGTCTTTACTTATTTTCTGTCTGGTTGATCTGTCCTCTGGAGTGAGTGGTGTGTTGAAGTCTCCTAAGATGAATGCATTGCTGTCTATTTCCTCCTTTAATTCTGTTAGTATTTGTTTCACATATGCTGGCGCTCCTGTGTTGGGTGCATATATATTTATAATGGTTATATCTTCTTGTTGGACTGACCCCTTTATCATTATGTAATGTCCTTCTTTATCTTTTGCTACTTTCTTCGTTTTGAAGTCTATTTTGTCTGATACAAGTACTGCAACACCTGCTTTTTCTCTTTGTTGTTTGCATGAAATATCTTTTTCCATCCCTTCACTTTTAGTCTGTGTATATCTTTGGATTTGAGGTGAGTTTCTTGTAGGCAGCATATAGATGGGTCTTGCTTTTTTATCCATTCTGTTACTCTGTGTCTTTTGATTGGTGCATTCAGTCCATTTACATTTAGGGTGATTATTGATAGATATGTACTTATTGCCATTGCTGGCTTTAGATTCGTGGTTACCAAAGGTTCAAGGGTTGCTTCTTTACTATCTAACAATCTAACTTAACTTTCTTGTTAAGTTATTGTAAACAGTCTGATGTTTCTTTCTTTCTCTCCCTTCTTATTCCTCCTCCTCCATTCTTTCTATAATAGGTGTTTTATTCTTTGCCTTTAGTTGGTATTTGGATGGTCTGCTTTCTTTGCTATGATTTTTTTTTTCTCTGGTGACATCTTTTTAGCCGTAGGTGTGCTTCCCTCTAGAGCAGTCCATTTAAGATATCCTGTAGTGGTGCTTTATGAGAGGCAAACTCTCTTAACTTTCGTTTATCTGGAAATTGTTTAATCCCTCCATCATATTTAAAGGATAATCGTGCTGGATACAATATTCTTGGTTCGAGGCCCTTCTGTTTCATACGTTAAATATATCATGCCATTCTCTTCTGGCCTGTAAGGTTTCTGTTGAGAAGTCTGATGATAGTCTGATGGGTTTTCCTTTGTAGGTGATCTTTTTTCTCTCTCTAGCTGCCTTTAATACCCTGTCTTTATCTTTGATCTTTGCCATCTTAATTATTATGTGTCTTGGTGTTGTCTTCCTTGGGTCCCTTGTGTTGGGAGATCTATGAGCTTCGGTGGACTGCGAGACTACTTCCTTCCCCAGCGAGGGAAAGTTTTCAGCAATTATTTCTTCAAAGACACTTTCTATCCCTTTTTCTCTCTCTTCTTCCTCTGGTACTCCTATAATGCGAATATTGTTCCGTTTGGATTGGTCACACAGTTCTCTTAATATTCTTTCATTCCTAGAAATCCTTTTATCTCTCTCTGCCTCAGCTGCTCTGTACTCCTGTTCTCTGTTTTCTATTCCATTAACAGTCTCTCGCATCTCATCCATTCTGCTGTTAAGCCCGTCGATCGCTTGTCTGATTTCTGTATTGTCTTTCCCCAGTTCCCTCACTTCCTCCCTCAGCTCTTGCACATTTCTCTGTAGGTCCATCAGCATGGTTATGACTTTTATTCTGAATTCTTTTTCAGGAAGACTGTGCATTTCCATCCCTTCAGACTCCCTCTCTGGGGATGTCTGGTTGATTTTGGTCTGAACCATATTCCTCTGTCTTTTCATGGCTGTATAATTTGGTCACTGATAGTTGCCACGTGTGTCAGCTGGGCTCTTTAAGACCGCCTCTTGGGGTGCCGAGTCCTCTCGGGTGTAGCTGCACGCTGTGCGCTTTCCTGTGTATTCTCGTCTGTCTTTTAGGAATAGATGTATTTTCTGTGTTTTCGTAGTTAAATATGGTGTTGGGAGGAGATTTCTGCCGCCCTGCTCACACCGCCATCATCCCGGAAGTTTTTGTTCACTGTTTTATATTTATCATGTATTATCTTTTTTACTATTCACAGAACCTTGTAGTCTCCGGCGCCTTCCTTCTCCGCGTTCGCAGAGCTGAGGCGTCCTAGTGAAACTACCAAGAGAAGGAGTTTGACAAGAAATGTTAACTGTGCTTAGTACAGAGAGCTATTGAGAAATGTTTGCTGCATTTCACTGTAGTGTACATGCCACGGCTACATGATTTTAGTCCCGAGTTGCTGTACTTCAAGAACAGACTTTTGGCCAATGGACCCCCTCTGGCTGGACTCTTAGGGGTTGTTGAGATACAAACCTCTGGATTAAATTTGCAGTTCATTGCATAATGCATTTTCTTTTTTAATTCATCGGAGGCATGATTAATCAGTCTCATCTGTCTACTTTTCCACTTAGGGGAGCATGGTGGGGGAAGGTAAGGGAAATAGAAGGTTGAGCTGTGTCTTTATTATGAAAATGAGTTCAAGCTTTATTTTGTGGTAGTCCCCTGCTGTTCTTCCACACACCTGATTCTGAATGTGGTGCCACGGGAGTGTATACTCGTTGCTGCTGAACTCAGGCAGGGGTCTTGAACCATCACTGTGGTGGCCAGGGAGGTCCTTGAGGGGAAGAGCCAGCTGTGTTTAGGGCTCACCAGCCCCCATGATAACAGTCAGATCAGGTTCCAGCGCCTGCTGTGTGGCAGGCACTCCACACACTACCTCCAGCACTCACTGCAGGGCTGTGAGGCTGGTGCTGTCACCTCCTGTTCACGTGAAGGAAACAGGCTTGGAGAGGTAGGTAAGACAGGCATCCAGGACACACAGCTAGTAAGTGCAGAGCCAGGAATTGAAGCTGGGTTTTCTCCTATATCATGGGATTGGTGGGTATATGATACCCTCTTGAGCTCCTTGGCACAGTCTTACCTCTGTGTCCAGTGGGGTCGGTGCCAGGCTGCAGAGCACAGCACAGGTAGCCTGGGATGTGAGCACCTGGCCTCCGCTCATGCTTCACTCCGTGATGGGGTGCCAGTAGGTGATGTCTGTCCTGAGCTCATTATGATGGCTGTGACCCGCTTGGCTCTGTCCTGATCTGTGTGTGGCGGGTGGAGGTGCAGACAACACCCAGCCATGGGAAATGTCTTTTGTCATTAACCAAGTATCGAGGGGGCGGTGGGCGCTCCAGCTGCCAGACCGGTGCAAGGGGAGGGTGCCACGGGAAGTCACTGGTCAGAGGGGCTTTATGGAGGAAGGGGTGATGTATCTCTGTGTATAATTTACATACAATAAAATTCACTCAAGAAGTTCGGTTCTTAGGGACTTTATTATATAGGCAGTGGGAATCAACAAAGGTTTTTAAGTGGAAGAGTAAGGTGGGATCAGGTCTGGCTTTCAGGAAAGGAGAGAAAAGGATGGGAGAGCCCAGATGTGGAACCTCGAGGCAGTACTTGATGCCATAGCAGCCGGCTCCCTCCTATCAGGTCAGAGCGCCGAGGCCACCTCAGTGGACCTCCTGGCCATGCAGTCTGACGTTGCTCCCTGTCCTGCAGACTCTGCTGTGTGTCTGAGGTCCTTGTGTTCCTATACGGGTTTCAGAGTGTGTTGCCTCCAACCCTCCCCCAACTGTCACTGCCTTTTGAGCAGGGAGACCTCTCTGTCTCCTGTCCTCTCGTCTGAGAGCAGTGCCGAGCCCTGCAAGTCCTCAGTGAATGTGTGGTGTGAGCGAGCATTCAAGGTGTGGGATCCAGGTTCCGACTGGGATTGAGCTGGTCTGTTGGTAGCATGGCTGGAAGGGGAGAGGGGTGCCAAGGTCATTCTTTTAAATTTGGTTGCACCATAGTAATGCTGCCCTTGATTTATACTTGTGGCTGTTTCAGTTGGGTGGCCACTGCTCTTTCCTAAATAGCTGGGCTGTTTGCCGGACTTGCTGACTACTTCTGTGGCTGAGCTTTGTGGCTTACAGCAGCAGCATTCTGCTTAGTTTGGATGGCGTTCCTTTTTCGTTGGACGAGTTCTCTTATGCTGGCTTTCGTTTCCCTCTTTGAACTCTGCCAGCGTAGCTCCTGGTCCGTCTTCGTATGTTTCTCCCGTGTCTAATGCTTACTTTTTCTGTCTTAATTCTGGAAAAAGGGAAATCAACTTGGGGTTGCTTGACTAAGATTACAGAGCAAGGGAATTGTCGATTTTGAAATCCCTGAGGCTTGGTTAAGATGACCTTGATGTGTCCTATGTGCTGGTGGTGTGGGGGTGAAGCCAGGTAGCCAGTGGCTCTCTGTGGACTGCTGGTGGATGTGTCAGTCCTGCAGTCAACAAGGGGAGGGCACACTGTGGGTGCTGGTTCATAAAGGATGGCCCTGCTGAACCTGGAACTGGGTCTGGATGTGGGCAGAAGTCCAGTGAAGTTGGGGGAACAGGAAGCTGGGGCTGCCCTGGAGTGTCCAGGCTTGCCCAGCTGCTGGTCCTTGTGGGAGCGACCCTGGGGGGAGCCAGCCAGCCCCTGGAGGGTGAGCATCTGTCCTGAGAGGTGAAGGTCAAAGAAGGAGAGGGCTTCTCTCTGGTCAGGTCGTCCCTGCACACTTCCTGATTTCATTTCTTACAGGACACAGCTCTCTTACCTTTGGTTACCAAACAGAACAAATAAATCAACATATGTCCATCTCTAGGGTTTAATTTAGAATAGGGAAAATTAAGTATTGGCTGCAGTCCTGTTTTCCAACCACTGCCCCACCTTGCTTTTTTTGGGCAAACAGTTGCCTCTTTGGAGTAGTCACAGCTACTGGGCTTTCCGACCTCGTCATTGTTAAATTGGTGGCATCGTTGATGTGCCAACGGGAGGAGACTGGTCTGCAACGGGGAGGGTTCAGCCCTTCCCTGGGTTAAGTTGATCTAGCGATAGTCAATAGCTGTAGCTTTGCAACCTCTGGGAGCGAGTGAGATAAGAGAAATCTAATTTCCAATTCCTTCTGGTTTACTTTGCTGCTTATTCCCAGGTGCCCTGAAGCACCAAGGAAAGGGAGTGGTTTTTCCACTTGGAGCCATCTTTGCAGCAGGTGTAGTGAATCAGCTGATCACGCCAGCCGTCACTGTCATCATGCGTAGTGCCTGGCAGGGGGTTTCACTTCATCTCCAGATGCAGGCTGGGGAGATGGGCAGGCATGAGGTGGCAGTGGGTGTATCAGGTTATCGTATCAGCATCAGAGTGCCTTCTGGGAAGCCTGGGGCTTTTCTTTTAGATTGGAAATTGAGATTTCTGAACTAGGTTTTCCTTTTTTTTTTTTAATTATTGTTATTTATTTGTCTCAGTCTATAAGCAAATTATTTATATAGCTGTTCTGTTTTCAGTGATGGTGGGAAGAATGTCTTCAGTGCCTTTAATGCTGTGCCCCACAGCCCATGCATAGCTCCTGCAGCCGATGCTTATCCTTATTTATATTCCATGAGGCAGCACTGTCCCCCAAACTTGAGGTGACACCTGAGCAGTGGTCATGCAGCATTTGTCTCCTGGGAGGGCGACCAGCCCCTGGTCAGCTACCTGAGGATGCTGGATAAAGCAAGACCATTAAAAAAATTTATTTGTAACTTAAAGAAGATAAGTTATCTCATGCATCTACCTTGTATGACCTTTTAATCTGCTGATCAGAATTGTCAGTGGTTGTCTTGGATAAACCATACCCATAATTTATTGTCTCCAGTATTCAGTTTTTGCTTGAAGAGGATTAAGAAAAATGTATGAAACAACCTGAGTTGCTAAATCCTAGATTTTTACAAATTTTCACCCGATCCTTTATATTTATCTTACCTACAC
This sequence comes from Smutsia gigantea, assembly GCA_032199065.1. NCBI lineage: Eukaryota > Metazoa > Chordata > Mammalia > Pholidota > Manidae > Smutsia > Smutsia gigantea. The sequence continues at coordinate 163,577 of JAVSCE010005339.1, read as the reverse complement.
CTATAATTAAAAAAAAAATTACCAACTTGTAGTTTTCATAGAAACAACTATGAATTTATTTTATAGGTTTATGTGGTTAGGTGTGTACCATGTATACATATATAAATGCATATATACTTATGGTACAACTGGCATAGATAGGTTTGGGGACAAACACTCGCTCAGCACCCTGGGCAGTGTGTGGGTCTGTTGACCGCAGGTGGTCACTATGCCGTGACCTTTGGTAGATTAGACAGGGATTCTTTGGCAGATCCTTTGGTAAATTAGACAGGGATTCTTCTCTCAGGAAGCTTCTAGCCTAGTGGGGGGCTATGCCCCTATCTCTATAATTAGAACACAAGTTAAAAAGTAGCAGATGCCCTCAGAGAGAGCAGGTACTCCCAGCAGGAAGAATCAGAGAATTCCTGGAGAAGCAGATACTCATTTCTCTCTCTGTTGAATGTTTTCCTGTGAGTAGAGATGTAAACAGGCAGAGGTAAGAACATCTGATGTGGTTTTGAAGTTTCTGTGTCTCCATCCTTTGTAGAGGTGCTGGCTGTTTTTCCTAAGTGACATAGCTTCCTAATACACCTGTGGTGGTTGCTCTGCCACAGGGAATCGGTCAGAGGGCCAGCCTTTCAGTCAGGAAAGAGTATACCCATCAGGGTTCCGTGGTCCTTAGCTAACTGAGCATTAAAGTATTTCCTTGGAAGACATTGGATAAGGTGGTCTCGCAGACTGAACAGGAGCCCGGGGAGGGATGACTGTGTCCAAGGGGCAGGAATCCCCAAAGCCCAGTTGGAATTTTGTTGCCAGGAGGAGGAGGGTGGGCTCTGAACTCGGGTGTTCAGAACTGCCTGTAGAGCGCCCCCAGGAAATGGGGCCACGTTAACCAAGGACCAGGGTGCATCCAGGATGCATAGACACTTCCGGATGTGTCTGTGAGTTCACCTGAACTCCTATAGGCTGAAAAGCATAGCCTATCCTCCATAGGAACTCAAATATTGTAATTCCTGGGAGCTGAAGAGATGTTGCCAGAGTGCCTCCCAAAACTTGCTGTCTGTATGAGCATGGAAGCCATCCTGAATTCTGTCCTGTGTGGGTGGGTGAACTCAAGTGAGGAGAAACGGCGTCACTGGGAGCGAAGAGCCCACATTCGCAGTCAGCAGGAGAGGGTGGACTCTTGGCTCTGCCACCAACTTGATGTGGACCTTGTGCTCTTCTTTTGTGGTGTGTAAACAAAAGCTGTTTGCAATATTCTTTACCAGATTTCTCAGAGTTACAGTTTATTGCAGTTGTTACCATATGCTCATGCCAAGCAAAACAAAAGATGTAGTCATAGCAAGGCTGTAATAAACCTCCAGCCCCAACCCTGTGAGATAAAGCAGTGTGGACCTGGTGTATGTAGCAGAGCCTTCCACAACGTTCTCCAGGCTCACAACAGCAGCGCCTGCTTTAGCAAAAGGAACAGCATAACTGTAGGCATCACTCAGCTGCTTGCGATTTTCACCTCCCTTTAGCTTGCTCCCGAATTTAAGCCGAGACCTGTGTGCTGTAGGTGTTCACTGTTGAGTGGATGAATGAACAGTGTACTCTGGATAACTCTCCAGGTCAGGAGTTGTTGGTAGTTACACCAGACTGAATTGCTTCGGCCTTTTCGTAGGACATTCTTACACCAACAGTGTGTGAGCTCTGTAGCCTTTTCTGGGCACTTCCACCAGTACTAGGTGTTGTTTTCTGCTAATTTGATGGGTGAAATAGCATCCCATTGTTACTTTAATTTGTATGTTCCTGAGTACTAGTGAGGTTGAGCATCAGAGCACCTTTGTTGGCCATTTGCACTTCTAGGAATTCTCCAACCATATCCTGTGTCCATTTCTTCCTTTTATTATATTGTTTTTCTTTTCAGTTTTTAGGAGCTCTTTGTATATTGTGCTATAAATCCTCTGTTGCGTGTATTGCAAATACTTCCCCCTGGGTATTGTTTCTGTAATTTGTTTTTACTTTGTTTAGCTGTCTTTTTCCATAAAACTTGAAGATGTGTATGTAGTTTTCTATACTTTTATCTTTCTTTGTAATATTTAGGTTTCCTCTTCCCCCCATGGTCTAGAGAAGACGGTAGACCAATTTCCCTTTACGCGTATATGTTTTACGTGTATTTGCAACATTTCTAAATATATTTATAAATTTATTTCTAAATAAAAACATAATTTGAATACAATAGAGCATTAAAACATTAGTTCTCCATGATGAACTTGGGTTTTTTTCCAGAAGTACAAGAATAGCCTAACATGAGGATCTGTGTCGGCTGGAGGAAGTTCTGGCCCAGGGCTGAGAACATGGTGTGTTCCAGTCCCACCATCTGTTAATTGTCTGACTTTGGCCAAATTATTTGACCCCCCTGAGCTTCAATCTCCTCATCTGTAAAATTAGCAGGACAAAGAATAGTACCATCCTGCAGGATTGAGGTAAGGACTAAATGGGACAACACATGTAGAGGGATTGGGGCATGGCTTGGCCCATAGTAAGTGCTCAATTAATGTCATGCTTAATACGTCACTACATAAAATTAAAAAGAAAACCTATGCTGACTATATTAACAGGTGTTCAAAAGGCATATAATAAAATTCAGCAGCTAATCCTAATAAAAATCTAAGTAAAATGGACATAGAAAGAAACTACATAAATACAGAAATATTTACCAGAACCCAACAGTAGGCATATTATGTGGCCATTCGCTGAGCTCCCAACATGACAGGGAGTCCTGTGTGCAGCAGTGTTCCCCCATGTCTGTGAACCCCAGATGATCCTGTAGACTCGAAAGGCTCATGGGGAAAGGGGCCGGAGGAGGGGCTGTGACAGTGTCTGGTCAGCCCACGTGGCCCTGAGCTTCTCTGCTCTCTCTGGGCCACGTGACCACCTGCTCCTGATATCTACACTTCCCACTGGCCTTTCACCATGTGGGTGTGGCTCCTGGTCTCACAGGAGGTAACCAGGAATGAATTCCTGGGGTTAGGCAGGAAAGAGGATTGTTAAAGTCACAAGCCACCTCCAAGTGGCCAGGGGAGCAGTTTGCCGTAGTAGTAGGGGCATTGGGAGCCCCGTGTGGCACCCGGAGCACGGAGAATCAGCACAGCAGGTTGGCCTGGCAGGTGCCCGCGCGTCTGTGCTCTGTCCTTGAGGAACTGGCCCAGGCATAATCTCTCCCTTCCCCCTCCCTCTTCTCCAGGCAAAGTAAGTGGACCAACACCCTAGAAAGAGAGGGAGGGAAGGCCCCAGTGCTTGGACCCTGGGGGGCCTCGGACAGTTTGGACCTTCCACATTGGCCTGGAAAGCCTTTTGGGACTGGCGGGGGTGGGGACAGGAGTGGTCTTGGCATTGGCCTGGTGTTTCTTGAACACCTGTGTTTTTTTCCTTGTGTCTTTTTTGTGGCATTTCCTTGTCTACCTCTAGTTTAGAAATGTTTTATTATACATTTGAAAAGTTATGTACAACAATGGGTGATGGATACGTAAGTTTTGAAGCATAATAATAATAACCTGGAAGCCAACCCCCAGCTTGAAAACTGAACCTTTTCATGTACCACAGGGAAGCTCCTGGTGGGCACTTCCTGCCCAGGTACAGGCATTCCAGAATATCTTATCATTCCCTCATTTCCTTGCATTAAAAAAAAAAAGTTATTGTATATGTTGATTTTTTAAACATATGTGCTACTTACATACATATGTATGTATCATAATCACTTTTTGTTTACTTATGATTCCCTTTTTATAAAGCTCATTATCAGCAAATTGTATTTTTCATTCATTTTTTACTGTTGAGTAACATCCCACTGAGTGCATTGTGTTAGGGTTCTCCAGAGAAACAACCAGTAGAATGTGTTTATACATAAAAAGAGATTTACCTATTTATTTAATTTTAACCATTTGTAAGTGGAGAGTTCAGTGGCAGTAAGTACATTCACATCCTCCTAAAAAGAGATTTATTTTAAGGAATTAAGTGGTTATGAACAGCGGCAAGCCCAGACTGCGGTGTGTGCGGCAGGCTCAAGTCCCTGGAGAGCCGGTAGGGCAATTCTGGTGAAGTCTGAAGGCCAGCCCAGGAGACTTTTTAGGGGGCAGGTTGGCTTTTTAATTCTATTCAGATCTTCAGCTGATTAGATGGTGGCCCACCTGCATTATGGAGAGCAGTCTACTTTACCAATTAAAATGGTAATCTTACTTGAAAACACCCTGGCAGACAAAAAAAAAAAGAAAGAAAAAAACCCTCCAAATTAAAAACAAAAATAGAAAAAAATACAAAAAAACCCAAAAGCCTTGCAGAAGCACCAGAATAATGTTTGATCAAATATTTGGGCACTTTGTGGTCCAGTCAAATTGACACATAAAATTAACCATCACATGCACAGAGCACACTCCGTCATCCTCTCCCACACTGGCTATTGTCACACTTCTTTACTGTCCCTATCTGGTGGATGTCTCTCGGTTTGGCCTTGGTTACTGACAAGGGTGAACATCTTTTCTGGGGTGTTAGTGACATGCCTGATGAGGTCTCTGCCCATTTTTCCCTTGGGTTGTCTATTCTTCTTGCTGATTTATACTGGTTCTTCAGTCTGTATACTAACTGGTTTATGGACTCTGAGATGCAGACATCTCCTCATTTGTCCATGTCTTTTCACTTTCCATTGTGCCGTCTCTTGTTAAGCATTTGTAAAATTTCAGGAGCTTAATAAATGTTAATAATTGAGTGTTGGCATTGGGTTTGAAATAGTTTAGAAGTTAAACTCACTCAGGTTTGGACTATGAGAAAATGATGTGAGTGTCAGAATATGACCAAACAGCCCTATTATAGCAGGTGTGATGGGTGTGGAGTAACACAGCTCATATGCAGCCCTCCCCGACCCCCCTTCCGGGCCTGGCACAGCCTCCTCGAAGGTCAGCTGGGTCTGCACAGCAGATATACTTGCTTTGGTCCGGGGAGGGTAGAGAAGGCAAAGAGGCCTCTTTCCATTGCTGACAGTCTCCACCCAGACGGGAACCGGTACTTGGCAGCTGCTCCTGCCCACCAGGAAGAGTGCTGCACTGTCCTCCTGTGGGGTCACGAGCCGGGGCCCTGGGGAAGGGACTTCCCCGTGGAAGTCAGTGGTGAGGGGAACAGGTATCCTTCCTTAACATGTACCAGTAGATAGAACACAATTATAAATTATATTTAATCAGTAGGTGTAGTGGGCGTGGCACCTGTCACTGGTGCTCACAGGAAAGAGCTGTGGGGAGGAGGTAAAGGTGTCAGCCCCTCTGTGGAACTCGCTTTACCTAGTTCGTTGTACCTAGTTCTTGGTGGGCCAGATGGAGGGCACCTAGAAGCAGAGTTCGTAGAGGTATTTCGAGGGAAGGAGACTTTAATGTGATGGGCTGCCAGAGACCAGACGAGGTGCTTTATTTCACTTAATCCTCTCAGCAGCTGGAGAGGGAGGAGGTGCTGGTCCCCTTTTTACAGTTGAGGAAACCAGGGCTCCAAGGGAAATCAACTTGTGATCCCACAGCTGGGAGCTGGGGTTTGTACCAGGCTGTGAGTGGGAGCTGCCCTTCCATTTCTGAGACTTGGCGTCCACGCCTGAACGTGTGTGCCGTTTCTCTCATGGTTTTTTTCCTCCTCTTTCAGCAGATGCCATGCCCCTGGGGCTAAGCCTGGTCCTAGATGCAGGGAAACAAGGGCAGTGAGGCCAGACTGGATGGAGTTTGACAGGCTGCTTGCATGGCAGCTCGGAGGGAGGAGTAGCCCGTCCTGCTCGGTGTGTGGGGAAGGGCTGTGCCTGGCACCGGTGGGCTTGCCAACCCTGGAGGGGCATGGGCACTGGGCCTGAGAGCTTGTCCGAAAACTCTGCAACTGTCAAATATGTAAAGTCTAGGGAATATTTAGAGAGTCTCTAATTTAATGAACATTGAAAAAATGAGTGGAAAAGCATATGTAGTCTTTTTTTCCACATGAAATTGAAGGATGAAGCCTCAGTGGAGGGCTGTTGAGAAAGGGCACTGTTGTATAGATTCCCAGTTCACAAATCAGGGCACTGGGAAGTTTGACCTGCATTTTGCAAGACACTCTTAAATCACTGGATAAACAGCAATAAAAAAGTTGCTTATCAATGAGAAACATGGTAGATTTTGTCAAACTGTTCTGGAAAACAATTACAATCTTTTTTAGATTTCTGTCTTTTTTTTTTTAAGATTTTGTTTTCAAAAACATTGCTGCTGGTTTTCTCTTTGCCTTTCAGTACTTTGTTGCAGGGCAGCAATATTTTCACATAAATTATTTTTGGGCCGACATTCAAGTACAGGGCATGTTTGCTCTAGTGGGTGAGCAGATGTCTGGCTTCTCTCTCTAAGGCGCTTGCTTTTGTATTGACCCCAGCCACAAAAGTCTTCTAAATCCAGTTCAGAATGAGTTAAATCCCCACATGCTGTTCATAATTTGAAAATCTAGGTGTGTGCTCACATTTCTAGAACTCTGTCCTGTTTCAAACGAAGGAAGATACTGTCATAAGGAGGTACACACAAAGCTATTTAAAAGCATGGGTGAATTCTCAGTCACCGAGGCAGTGGGCTTGGCAGTTCCAAACATGGCCTCCAGGTCAGAGACCAAAGGCAGAATTCTGCTTCCGCTGCTTCCATCCCTGTACAGAGCTGAGACTTCAGGTTTCCTGGTGCATGGTCTGATCACAGATCATCCCGCTGAATGAGTGGAGATTTAGAGTTGCAAGGGTGGGCAGCGTGGGGTGGTCGGCACCTGCACAGCCCTGTCGGGGGTGGAGTGGGGAGACCAGGCAGGGGCAGCCCTGGGCTTTGGAGGTCACTTCTCGCTGTCAGCACAGTTCATTACCATGGTCAAAGGGTCTGTGTCCTGCAGTGCACTGCTGTCCATCACCTTGTGTGGCCTTTAGTTTATAGAGGGCCCTGCCTTCATTTCAGGGTGCTGGCTTTCTCTGAGACTTGTTAAAAAATTGTTTTATTTCTTTAGGATTCATCTTCCAGGGCTGAATTTTAAAAAGACCACATTGTCACTGATTCTTCTTGCGAAGGATATGATGAATATTCATTGGCCAGTTAAAAATCCTGTATTATTATTTCTTTTTTTTAATTTTTTAATTTTTTAATTTTTAATTTTTTAATATAATTTATTTTATTATCATTAATCTACAATTACATGTGCAATATTATGGTTATTAAACTACCCCTTCATCAGGTCCCCCCCACCAACCCCATTATAGTCACTGTCCATCAGCGTAGTGAGATGCTATACTGTATTATTATTTCTGTAATAAACTTTTTATTTGGGAATAATATTTGACTTGCAAAGCTAATACAGTGAGTTCCCTTATACCTTCCACTTGCCTTTCCCTATGTTAACATCTTAGGTAACCACAGTACATCTGTTGAAATTAAGAAATTGACATTGGTACAATGTTACTAACTGAACTGTAGACTTAGATTTCATCGGATTTCACCGGTTTTTCCACTGAGATTCTGTTCCAGGACCCAGTCCAGGATATTATGTTGCATTTAGTCATCACATCTCCTTGATCTGTGACGGTTTGTCTAATTTTTCATGACCTTGACAGCTGTGAAGAGTGCTAGTTGGGTATTTTGTGGAATGTCTCTTGGTTTTAGTTTGCCTGAGGTTTTTCACTTTATTAGACTGGCCTTGGGAGTTCTGGGGGAGAAACCGTAGAGGTGAAGTGTCCTCGTCACGTCGTACCAGGGATTGCAGTGACATCAGCATGACTTATCCTTGGTGAGGTTCACCTTGCAGACTTAGTGTTTTTAATCTGTGGATTTATACATGTTTTAAGTGGCTCTGGTTCCCTAGAAGTTGCAATCCCCTCAGGCCAGGGCCTCTGCTCTGGTTGCTGTGTGCCTCTTCCCAGTGTGAGGGCTCATGCTGTGGACCTGCCGGTTCATGTGAAGACATATTTGGGTCTCTTCTTTCTGTGAGTATCTAACAGTCTTCACAGTCCAGGAGAAACACGACTGGCCATGTGTTGGTAATTGTCAAAGTCAGGGGTCTTTCTAGTCGCTCTACTTTTTACTTTTTATATGCTTAACATTCTCAATAAAAGATAAAGAGAAAAACATTTCCTGTCTACAGATTGGAATCCCGACTGTTCTGATAATGTAGGTGTAATGCTGTTGTCAAAGTTGCTGAGGCCATTCCTCATCTTGAACATTTTTGGTTCTTCCCCAAGGCCTCCATAGGAAGAAAAACTTGCATTGAAACCACTGTTAAGCAGTACTGCTATAACTGTGTAGTAATATAATATTTCTTAACATTTTTGAGGAAGAAAAATCATTGGTGTGTCATCAGAAAATAATTCCAATTAAGATGAGGTTACAAATTAGTTGAAATATATTTATGGAACAGAAAGAAAACCTTTCTGTTTTTGTTTGAAAGAACATCTGACTCTCATTAATTTGGATACGGCCTGTTTCTTGTATGTGCAGTATTTTGACATTACAAACTGTGAGCCTGGTCTTTCAATGAATGTAGTAGAGAAACACTGGTACCATTTGAAGATCCTAGTTCCCCCCTCCTGAACCTTGAGACACTTTCTAATTGGTGGGGAATCATACGTGGATTGTGAAGGGTGTACCAGCAGGTGCGAGCACAAGGGGACCCAGGGTCTGGGTAAACTCATGCTGTCTTTGTGTCTCCCCATTAACCTGCAAACACAGGCTCCCGAGCTCTGAGTTGTAAAAGTGAATGCTGTCACGAAGCATAAGTACACTTGGTGGTGTCTCATTTTAAGATCTTGGCTCAGGAAGTCAGTACTCACTGATGACTGTTGATAAAATTTTCTGCAGCCCTAATCCAAGTATTAGGTCCAGCTCGACTTAACTTGTTGCAGACCCGTGTACAGCTTTGTGTGTGCATGTTAATTGTATGTGTTCGATGCTCACCTGGCTCTGTGGGTCATGTGGGCTGTCAGGGGCACCGAGATCTCTGTTCCCTCTTAGAGAAGGGGCTATCTAGCCACTGATTACTCTTTCCTGGGGTCATCACTAGGAAGGGTCAAGTTATGAGTGTCTGAGAAGTTTCCTCTTACCTGCATGTGGATGGCACTGGGGATGGGCTCTTCATTTGGTTCTGTTTGTCTAGCAAATTAAGGCTGCTTCTTTGCCAGAGCGGCTCCCTTAGACCTGTCTCTGCATGGAGTCAATTCCCAAGAACCTAACCTCCACACGGTGAATGAAAGAGATGGCTGTGTGCAGTGGGCTAGCACCTGCTGCTTTTGGATCAGCTGGCAGTCTTGACTTTTCCTGGGACTTAGTTTCTTTAAAGAAGTGGTTTGTAAAATCTCAGGCTTTATGGACTAAATTATGTATAGAGTGCTCAGGACCGTGTCCCTTCTCTTCCGCACATGACATACACACACAATGGGTGATGCCAGCTGCAGGGGTGACATGCCTCCCTCTGGAGGATGAAGTGTCAGCAAGGCAGGTTTTTGCTTGATAGAAGCTTGTTCCAGGGTCCAGAATGGGGGATTTTATGAAACCCTGTGGGCATGGGTGTGCCTATGACTGCCCTGTATCTGTTGGTTTACAAAGGACTTGTGAGTGTTGGGGTCCCATCTTCCTCTGAGCAGCAGTGGGGCCCTCGATGGCTCTTTCACACTTTGCCATGAAATCATCCCCCAAGTTTAAAATCTAATGGAACTCAGTTTATTTCTTCACTGCAAATTCAATACTTATGTACATTGTTAAATACAAATACATAAATTCAGGAGAAAATCACTACCAACACCTTGATGTATACTTTTCTAAATCGTCATATTCATACACACACACAAACATAAATTTCAAAAACCAATGGGATCATACTATGTAACCGGTCTTGTGACCTGTCTTTAGTGAAGCTGCTCACACGGGAGGTGCGTGTCCCTCGTCTGCACTGCGTCCTAAGTCAGGTCAGCCATCACAAATGCACGTGGCCACTGCCGGGCTGAGCAGCCCACTGCTTCTCTCTGCCTCAGGTCGGTTTGCTTGCAGCATGTCCGCAAGAGAAGGTCTGGACTTGGCTTTCCCGGTGCTCTGCTCAGTCAGCCTCCTGCCAAAGTCCCCTCACTTTATTTTCCTTCACGAGACCTTCTGAACCAGCCCTGGCTGTATCCATACTCGTTCCTTGTGGTCGTCGTGGATTCATTTCCACTTGGATTGTTTTTGGCCTCAGTTTGCTGGTTTTCCGACGTTGATTGATGGCCTACTCTCTGAACTTAGGGGGGTTGGCCTTAGGCTGCTGCCACCTACGTATGTGCGGACTGCGTTTCCACCCTACCCTCAGAGACGCCCCTGCGTCCCTTCTGTGACTTAGTTGGTGTGATCGGCGTCATTGGGAGCCACCAGTCCCGCCATCAGGAGATGACTGCAATGGCTGCCGTTTAAAAACACATTGTGTGTACATCACCTTGTTCCGTCAAGCCCTGAGGTGGCCACTGCGGCTGTCTTTGCAGCACAGGTAGAGGAACTCAACACTTAGAACCTTGCAAGGGCCTGCACCTGCTCCCTGCTGCCCCTCTTTGTGGTCCGGCCCCACTCAGCTCTGCCTTTCCCATGTGGAGGGGCCCCAGGGGACCAGCCTCTGAGGATTACCAGCCCATGTCCTCACATGCCCAAGTATGACTGGGAACATTGTGTTCAAAGATTGTTTAAGTACAGTAGTAGACTTCAATTTTAAGAGGTAAAAATAGAAGAAAATATAAAATTTGTAAAAATGAGACACACTTTTAAGTTTGTAGTTGGTATTCTATTTATCATATTTTAGACCAAGAATGGAAGCTTGTTGAGGTTACAGACCATGTCTTTTTTTTTTTTTAATAAAGTATCATTGATATACAAATCTTATGATGGTTTTACCTACACAACAGTGTGGTGTCAACACTCACCCATACTATCAAGTTCTCACCCCCTCCACTGCGGTCACTGTCCGTCAGAGTAGTCAGATGCTATAGAGCCATTATTTGTCTTCTCCATGTTGTACTGCCTTCTCATGACCCATCTCTATTGTGATTGTGAGTTATTGTGACCCTTAATCCCCTTCTCCCTCCCCACCCACCCTTCCCAACCCCTCCCCTTGGTAACCAATAGTCTCTTCTCAGTGACAGACCATGTCCTTTACAAAATTGAATTTATATAGTGCTCAAGAGTTCCTACAGGCTTTAGGTTCATTTATGTGTTAAATACTTAATATATACTTATTACATACCAAATTAAAGTGCAGTATTGAAAATCTCAAATAAGGATTCGGATGCTTCCTGTTTCTTAGCACAGAAGGGTTCTTAATCTTTTTCCATCTTCCCCATCTTCTTTATCCTTAGCACTAGTCCAAAATGAAGAGGAGAAAGCTAAAGGTAATTGTAGCATTCTGGAATGCTTTGGGTCATGATTTATATGTATTTATATGTATTGCATCCTTATTTATAATCTTCCTAGTTTCACAAAGGATTTAAGTTGGTTGGTTGGGACTACCAAAAAAAAAAAGTTGCAGAACTGAAATCTTCCTTTGCCATCCCCAAAGCAACAAGAATAAAATAGATGTTTAGTTCTGATAAGAGGCTCAGCGATCACCTAGAACTCTCCCATGGCCTGTGGTGTGTCTGTGGGCCCAGGACAGGCTCCGCTGCAGAGGGAGCCATGTGCGACAGCTCTGCTCACTGCCATTCCTGGTGACCACGGCCACACCATCTTCACTGCTGTCATCTCTCCCCTGAAAATGGGGACAGTACTCTCCGCTTGCAGGGGTATCACGAGAGACAGAGTCACTGTACATGGGGATCCTGGCAAATGTGTAAAATGTCATAAAATAGTGCCTCATCTTATCTTCTATTTGCTGGTATTTTTACTTCCATGTGACCAAAATTATCACCAGTGTAATTATTCTTTACAAAGTTAAAGATAGGTAGTTTGAGGCTTTGCATTTATTCTTCTGAAGTTGTGTTATTTAGCTTGCAGTTCCGAAGTCAAGCATAGAGAGGGTAGAGGGTACATATAAACAAAGGGGAAAGACACAATAATAAACCTCCGATAAAAATTAACATAGTGGCATCCAGATTGGTAAGGAAGAAGTCAAACTGTTCCTGTTTGCAGATGACATGATACTGTACATAAAAAACCCTAAAGAATCCACTCCAAAACTACTAGAACTAATATCTGAATTCAGTAAAAATTGGGGATACAAAATTAATACCCAGAAATCTGTTGCATTTCTATACACTAATGATGAACTAACAGAAAGAGAAATCAGAAAAACAATTCCATTCACAATTGCATCAAAAAGAATAAAATACCTAGGAATAAACCTAACGAAGGAAGTGAAAGACCTGTACTCTGAAAACTACAAGACACTCCTAAGAGAAATTAAAGAGGACACTAACAAATGGAAATGCATCCCATGCTCTTGGCTAGGAAGAATAAATATTGTCAAAATGGCTATACTACCTAAAGCAATCTACAGATTCAATGAAATCCCTATCAAACTACCAACAGCTTTCTTCAATGAACTGGAACAAATAATTCTAAAATTCATATGGAACCACAAAAGACCCCGAATAGCCAAAGCAATCCTGAGAAGGAGGAATAAAACAGGGGGAATTACACTCCCTGACTTCAAGCTCTACTACAAAGCCACAGTAATCAAGACAATTTGGTATTGGCACAAAAACAGACCCACAGACCAGTGGAACAGAATAGAAAATCCAAACATTAACCCAAACATATACAGTCAATTAATATTTGATAAAAGTGCCTTGGATATACAATGGGGAGATGACAGCCTCTTCAGCAGCTGGTGTTGGAAAAACTGGACAGCTACATGTAAGAGAATGAAACTGGACTACTGTCTAGCCCCATACACAAAGGTAAACTCAAGGTGGATCAAAGACTTGAATGTAAGTCATGAAACCATAAAACTCTTAGAAAAAAACATAGGCAAAAATCTCTTGGACATAAACATGAGCAACTTCTTCATGAACATATCTCCCCGGGCAAGGGAAACAAAAGCAAAAATGAACAAGTGGGACTATATCAAGCTGAAAAGCTTCTGTACAGCAAAGGACACCATCAGTAGAACAAAAAGACATCCTACAGTATGGGAGAATATATTCATAAAAAACGTATCTGATAAAGGGTTGACATCCAAAATATATAAAGAACTCATGCACCTTAACAAACAGAAAGCAAACAATCCAATTAAGAAATGGGCAGAGGACATGAATAGACACTTCTCCAAAGAAGAAATTCAGATGGCCAACAGGCACATGAAAAGATGCTCCACATCGCTAATCATCAGAGAAATGCAGATTAAAACCACAATGAGATATCACCTCACACCAGTGAGGATGGCCAACATCCAAAACACAAACAACAACAAATGTTGGCGAGGATGTGGAGAAAAGGGAACCCTCCTACACTGCTGGTGGGACTGCAAATTAGTTCAACCATTGTGGAAAGCAGTATGGAGGTTCCTCAAAAAACTCAAAATAGAAATACCATTTGACCCAGGAATTCCACTCCTAGGAATTTACCCTAAGACTGCAGCAGCCCAGTTTGAAAAAGGCATATGCACCCCTATGTTTATCACAGCGCTATTTTCAATAGCTAAGAGGTGGAAGTAACCTAAGTGTCCACCAGTAGATGAATGGGTAAAGAAGATGTGGTACATATACACAATAGAATATTATTGTGCCATAAGAAGAAAAATCCTACCATTTGCAGCAACATGGACGGAGCTATAGGGTATTAGGCTCAGTGAAATAAGCCAGGCAGAAAAAGACAAGTATCAAATGATTTCACTCATTTGTGGAGTATAAGAACAAAGCAAAAACTGAAGGAACAAAACAGCAGCAGATTCACAGAACCCAAGAATGGACTAACAGTTACCAAAGGGAAAGGGACTGGGGAAGATGGGTGGGAAGGGAGGGGTAAGGGGGAAAAAGGGCTATTACGATTAGCACACATAATGTAGGCAGGGGTGGGGGTGGCACGGGGAAGGCGGTACAGCACAGAGGAGACGAGTAGTAATTCTATAGCATCTTACTACGCTGATGGACAGTGACTGTAATGGGGTATGTGGTGGGGACTTGATAATAGGGGGAGTCTAGTAACTGTAATATTGCTCATGTAATTGTACATTAATAATAGCAAAATAAAACAAAATAAAAATTAATATAGCATATCTTGAACTTTATTCCTGAACATACCAAAAATTTATCACAAACCTTGCTCACCACTCCTTTTTGAAATCGGAACTTTCTCGTGGGATCATTTTCCATGTTCAGGGTGTTGCCCAAAGAAGGCTTGACCTCTCGCCAGGACCGGGCCGGGCATATGACATCCTAGTCACTGACATACCATATTTGAAATCAGGTGTTGCTTCTCATGCTGGCATTGTATAAAAGGCCTAAGAAAATAAATTAACATGTTTTTTTCTTTCGCATTGGTACTTTGAAGTTTTTCTCAATTGGGCTCTGCTTTAATTACCCTGGCTTCTTTTTTTCTTTATTTTTTTTAAAGCTTTGGGCAAGTGCCAAAGAAGCAAAGAAGCTTACATAAAGAGTTTTAAGTTTTTTTTTTTAACTTTGCCAAAGATAGAATTGTTACTTGGCTAGGCTTGTCCTGGCACCTTCTTCTGTGATAGAGAATGTTAGAAATTTGGCTTGGTTTTTTTATACATATATGTGGGAAAAATAAAGGCAAGATGGCTCTATTTATGTCTTGGTTCATGAAAAATACGAAAGGCTAGCAAGTAGGGTGTGGATGTAGCCACTACCCTCTCCCCAAACGCCCTCCCTCCAAGAAAAAAGATTGATCCATCAGAATGTTTTTACATAACCTATTTAAATTCTAGAATTTAAGATTTACTTATCATTGGAAGAAGAAAAGCTAATACCTATAATTTTCACATTAGATTTTGCTTGTTTACTGACTATCAAATAGCCATTGAAACCTGCCACTGAAAGCTGCCGTTCCTGGGTGGCCGACAGGTGTTATCACACAGTTTACTGCAGTGCTGAGAGAGCTGAGCTGACCTGGTCAGAAAGTGGACCGTTGTGGGTCTATCAGAATTGGTCGTGGAACGTGAAGGATCATTTATTCTAAGAACTGAGACCCAGTAAGATATACTTAGTGCTAACGTTGCCCAGAACTTACTTGAGTGGGTCTGTGAATCAGAGGCGCCTGCCGAGCAGTATTTCGTCCTCCGGGAAGGCCATGCTCCCCGCCTGGGGCGCTGAGGTGGGAAAAGTTCTGTTATGCAAGTTATGCAGGGAAGTGCTTTTCTTCCTCTCCATTCTTCCTCTCTCCTCTGCCCTGTTCTCCTTCCCTTCTCCCCTGCCCCTCCTCCCCCTCCTTTTTCTCTCTATTAAGAATATTAATTTACATGCCACTGTGTGCGCCTGTTTAGGGGCTTTGCCAGGTGGATACACCCGTAGCCACTTTCTGCCACTGTCCCAGTCAAGACATTTCCATCACTTGAAAAGTCCCTTGTGCCCTGTACGGTCAGTCCCTCACCCCACCCCCTGGTCCCAGGCAATACTGATCTGTCACTACGGTTGAGTTTTGCCTGGCTTAAAATTTCATATGAATAGCGACGTGCGGTGTGACTTTTGCGTCTGGCTTCTCTTACTCCCTGTGGTGATGCTGGGATTCCCCCATTCGCGGCTCTCAGTAGCTCGGTCCTTCAAGTGCCTAGTAGCTTCCCGCTGTGGGTTGAACTGCACTTAGTGGTTTGATGTCCTGTTTGGGAAGTGTGAAAGGGGAGCCGGGCTCCGTGGGAGTATATGCATGGTCTGTTTGCAGCCCCCTCCCACCAGCTTTCCCCAACTGTTGCGGAAGGCTGAGAGGAAGAGCGAATCGACAAAGGAGATGTGAGGAGGTGTCTTTTCATCAAGACCGAGTCTTGCTACTCCTTGAATGGTTTGGCTTCTTGGAACAACTCTGCTGGTTACATCCAGCTCGTGGCAGTCATATGATCTTGGTGTTTGCCTTTCTGGAGGTGGGCTTTCCTAATATATAAGGCCTTGTGACCAGAGGGTTTTCTTCTAGGGCTTCTGCACAACTTCTTCTATCTTTGCTGATGCTAGACCACCTGGCTTTGCATTTAGGGCTTGCTAAATTCAGGCACATGAACCATGGAGCCCCTCTAGCAGGGCTGCCCAATACTCGCCCTGCTTCCCAGCACCTGCCTCTGAGCTGCCCCGCTTCCCTTTGCCCTGCCCTGGTGCCTTAGCCTTGGCCCCAGAGGGAGGACTGAAGCACGGAACCGCAGTTCTGTTTTGTTAACAACCTAATTACTCTATGCCCATAACCTCTTTAAGGTCATCTTATAGAGGCAGTAATTGCTTAGGGCAGGGGAAGGGGTGGCGGAGAGAAGGTGCAGCCTAAGAGCAGAGGGTTTCTTTTTGAGTGATGAAAATGTCCTAAAATTGGGGTGATGGTTACACAACTCTGTGAATATACTAAAAACCATTGAGTTACACACTTTAAATAACTGAGTTGTTTGGTATGTGAATCATATCTCAATAAAGCCATTAAAAAAAAATGTGGTACTAGAGCAAGGATGGACCAGCAGAGGAATGGGGGAAAAAAGGTAACATCATAGAAATTTTATTCTTTTCCCATATGACGTCCTTTTTGCCAAATATCCTACTTTTTCCTCACAGGCCTAGTTCCGTGGGAGCCTGACTGTGGTAGAAAGAGGATGGGCTCCGGTAGTGTCAGGTGGACCTGTGTTGGACTCCCGTTCTGCAGTTATTAGCTGGGTGACATGGGCAAGTGGCTTAGCTTCTCTGGTGGTTTCCCTTCTATAAAACGGTGCTGGTAGCGTCTGTCTTAAGGAGTATTTTAAAGAGCTCAGAAAAGGCAGTCCTTTTCACCTTGTGACGGAAAGTCTTGTCACAAAGTGCAGGTCAAGAGCAGCCTCGGCATGTGCTCTCCCAGTGGCTGTGAGGTATACGGTTTATGGCTGTTCCCCGAATCGCCCTCTGGCTGCAGGGACGATGGTCCTGGTAGTCTGTAGCTCACTTTGCTGAACTCTATGAATTTTTTCTGCCTTAATCCACAGGGTGTGAGTAGGTCAGTGGCAAGCTCTTGGAGAAACCACTGTGTTCCTTCCTTCATGACCGCCTTCCCTGATCCTGTTCCTGCCCTGGGTCATGGCTCCCTTGTCCCTCATCCCCTGGGACCTGTCGGTTCTGGCATCTGTCAGCTCATGTGTTTTTATTTATTTACACTTCTGCCCTGCCCTGGCATTGGGAGCAGTCCATGGGGCCCCGCGGCCCTAAGCACTGTGCCTGGCACTAATGTTTGTTAAATGAATGTCCAATGGCTTAAAGTCTTGTGATAGAAACCAGATTGGAACTGGAAATACTGGTTTAGGCACCACATGGAGAGGTTAGCAGGTGGGTTCCCTGGAGCAGTGTTTCTGTCCCAGCACTGCCTTGGGCTGTGCCCCTGCCCAGGCTAGGAGATGTGTCTGAGTCAGCTTGTCCTTTGCCAGGAATCCATTGGTGAGGTATGGCTGAGGCGGTGGGGAGGGAGAGGGTGCCCCCGCTACACAGGAGAGCTGGTCTCTTTACTTCATAGTCCCACACTATCTGCATTCTTCATTTAGCTCAAATGCAAAACGTATCACAGCAACTGTATCCAAGACCCAGTTCTGACCCTTCAGGGAAGCCGAGATGGAGAGGTAGTGTGGTGGCGCGCCTGACAGCTGGGCTCTGGAGGCTCACTGCCTGGGCTCCCCCCACCACGTGCCAGCTCTGGGGACCCAGGGCAACTGCACCTCAGTTACCTCATCTGGAAAATGGAGGGGGTGACAGTTAACCATAAGTAAAGTAAGCGCTACATAAATGTTTATTGAGAAGCCTGTTTGTTGGATTAAAAAGAGTAGAGAATGTGGGTCTTAAACAGTGACTAAATCTATATAAACAAATAAGTCTGCCTTACTGTCACTGCCTCCTTCCATAACTTAGGGCTCTGGGCCAAAGAAGAGTTTTCTGTCCTGCCAGCTGACGGAAAGGCAAGACAGCTTGCTTCGCCAGAACTCAGGTGTTGATTCTTTTTTAGTGGAAGAAAATACCCCTCGAAAAGGGCTTTTATGACCCTGTTTTTGTGCTGCCAATTTAGTTAAAGTGCTTTGAAAGATGATTGCCCATCTATTAGTTTTAGGAAGCCTGCCTGTGTATGGTAGCCAAGTAACACAGAGATAGTCTCTAGATACATCATTTGTCCCATAGCTCAGGCTTTCCAGCCTCAGTGCCCATCACTGGATGGAATGACCTTTAGGGCCATTAGACCCATTAGCTCCTGATCCTCTCTGTCCCACAGCAAACCCTGGGTCAAAGGAGCTGGCCTCTCTGCAGACTAGAGGAAGCCGCTGGCCAAGTGTGGCTGGCCTGGTTCTCCGGTGTGCGCCCCTCTAAGGGTGTGATTGATCTAAGTAAGCTGGCTGTGAGCAGATCTCTTGGGTTGGCTTCTCTGGTTGTGTGTGAGGAGAGGGGAAAGTGGTATGAAAACTTCCCAAATAAGGCAAATGATTATCATATGTCAGATAATTGAGTCTTGTGTTGATACGGTCTTTGCTTTATTGGTGGTTTTCCATTAAAGAATCTCTAAACACAAGATTTGGAAAGAGCTTTTTAACCTGTTTTATGTTGTAAGGTCAGACTAGATGGCTGTTTTTAACTTGACATTTTTGAGTAAATATGGGTAGTGAGAACACTAGTAAATACCATATATCCACTAGGCATGATTTCCCTTTTCAGTATATTTTCATGTCAGTGATATATTTTCCCTGAGCCATAGACTTCCCCTCAGGCCCATGTTACAAGGAGGGAATGGCCCAGACCTGTGCTGAGCACCACCACTTAAATGTAGCTCCCAGCTTGCCATAGGGATTGGGGGGTGTATATGTATCTTCTGGAAAAGTACTTTGGGGAAATGGACCTCTTTAAATATTTGTTTCTTGTCTGTTTGTGCAGACTAGTTTCAGTATCTGCTCTTCCCTGCAGTGTTTGCATTTTTCTATATAGTTGCATAAGTTTTAAAAACACTTTATTGAGGTGTAATATATATACATAAACATGCACATATGATAAGTATGTATACTGATGAAATTTCACAAATGCAGTGTACCCATAACAGCTCAAGAAAAATAGAGCACCCCTCAGAAGCCCTCCTGGCGACCTCTTCCTGCCCGTGCCTTCCCACCTGACTTCAAGCAACATAGATGCGTTGTGCCTTCTCTTTACTGTTTCCTGTATTGAAGGAAATCGTTCTGTATGTATTCTTGTGGGCATGTACTTTTAAATGAAGAGGGGGGCTCTCTCCCTCTCCTATAGTTACATTATTCTTTTTTTTCCTTCACTATCAGTTCCTTGTCAAACTTTGGGCAGTTCGTGTTTGGTTTTTACTTCTAAGGGAGCCCTGTGTGCACATTGGAGTGCTCTTGGTCTTAGGAGGGACCCTTGTCTATCTCCAGGGAGCCTGCATCAGGCTTCTCTGCCTCTGCCACTGTCAGGCTGCTTGGCCTCGGTGTGGGGAGTCATGGAGAGAAGTTGAGTTTTACAAGTAGGGATACTGTAAGATTATCCCCTGCAAGCCAGTCCCTGTCACATGGACTCCTGTGGCACCTGGCTCCTTAGATGCAGAGCATGTCTTTTTTCCCCCTAAGAAGAAGAACCCCAAATGTAAGAAGGGATTCTAAGACTGTCACATACAGTGTAAGTTAGTTTAGACACGAGTTGAGTTTGGTGGGAGGGTGGGGGGGGGGTCATAGGATTTTGTTCTCAGACTTTGTCTTTCTGATTTTCCATGGAATACTGAGATTTCTGTTTGGCCACTTTCTGAAAAGAAAGCTCTTCTGTGCTGGTCCCAGCAGGCCCGGAGCGAAGGCCTGGGAACCCGGTGCCTGTAGGGCGAGGGCAGCGGTGCAGGGGGGTGGCCTTGCCTCGGCCGCAGGGAGTCGGCCGCCAACAGGAAATGATGAAACGTGCTGGGAGAGTTTGGCTGGGAGCTGGAGGTCAGACGCACCAGCAGGTCGGAAGGAGGCAGGTATGGAAGCTGAGCTGCAAAGCTAGGCGGTTGAAGCCGGTGTGTGACAGAAAAGGGTGAGTGTGCTATTTCAGGTGTAGATTTCCTTTAAGGGAGACCTTTTTGAAAGTAGCCTTTTCATTGATTCCCCGCCCCCCCCCATGATTGATTTAACAGAAATCTCACCTTTTAAGTGCACCTGGTGTTAGAGCTTCTTGATGGAAATGTTCACCCAGTTCTGTGTTAAGTGAATAGAGGGGAGTGTTTTATCCAAAATGCTTTAAGAAAATGTCAGAGTAAATTTTTGATTTCCTTGGTGAATAGATTTGGCCTAAACAAATGAAGGATTGTGCTTTATAATTTTTACTCTGGTTTTAGAACATACATGCATGCTTCATTTCAAAATAGATGGAATAAGTTAGAAACTTTGGTTTGTTTTAGACTAGCATACATACTTGGAGCTGCATTTTTTTCTTACTGGGTAGCTTAAATGAGTTACTTGAGTTAACTGCTCATAGTGGGTTGTTTTTTTGTCCCCTGCAGTCAGGCATTATGTTTACTACATGCTGCCATTTCCTTTCTTAACGGCCAAATCTAATCTGCAAACACATACATGGGGCTCATGAGACAAAATGAACAAATTAGCTTTTCCAGTTAACTGTAATTGCTGTTTCATGACCATCTGTCTGCTCCAGACTCCCAGAATTGGCATGTGGCTTGCCCCAAATCCCCTCCGGCTTCCTCCTCCGCATCTGACTGCTGTCACTAGACACTTGGTTTTTATTTTCATTAGATAGCAAAATGTAAAGTGAGCAGCCTTACATACGTATTTGTTTCTTATCCTGGAAGTCATATTCTGGAACTGAAAAATTACAGCACCCTTTCTCTACCCTTTATTTATGCAGTACTGTAGCTCTAGTAAGACAGGTTTTTTTGTCCTACTCCTTGAGTGACCCATCTGAGGAGGTGTGTTCATCGGATTACCTATTGCCATGAACATTAGAAAGGCAGTGTCCCTCTCTGTTCTCTGGAAAGAGCAGTGCAGGGACAGTCTGTGCTACCAAGAGAAGCCTACTTTCTTGTCAGGCCATTTACCTACTGTGATTTGTGTATTTCCAGCATTTTTAGAGTTGTCTATTTCCTGTTTTCTAGAAATCCCCCAATGTATAGTATTTTTCTCAGACCCTAAGCAGGCCCATCAGTTTTGCCCTTGCCCTTGGAATTCTGAGTACCTCCTCAAAATCTTTCCTTGTACTAAGATACCATACTGAATCCTAGACACACTTTGAATGCTGCAATTATGGAATGATAAAGAGGATCATAACTTCAAACCGAAGCGTGTCTTGCTGGTCTGACGTTTATGCCAGTAGTTAAAAATAAGCCTCCCATTTCCTGCCCCCCCCCTTTTCTTTTTATACATTGTTAGTCCTCTGTTTTGCCCAGCCACCTAATTCTGTTCATTTGGTGTCATAACTCAAAAGGTGGGAACATGATATTTAGAGCTGTAATGGCTCTTGGAGCTGATATGGTCAGGCCCCTTCACTTTTTTTTAACAAAGGAATTAAGACCAAGAGGCAAAATGCCTTGTTGACTTGTCCAAGGTCACACGGCTGGCTGGGAGCTGAGTGAGTCTAGAACCCAGGTCTCCCAACTGCTGGGCCACCAGCCTTTCCTTCATCTGCTTTCTCCACGTGGATCTCACAGTCACAGGGCTTGGCTGAGAATGGCTTTTGGCTTCTGATGAGTCCATATTCATTGTTTCATTTTCAAATGCTCAGTATTTGAGTATTCAGTAATTCAGATATTCAATAATATTCCTGTATGAGTACCATTTGGTGTAGGCATCACTGAATTACCTTACAAAGAGCATTGATGTTTCTCTCTCTGAGATTTTCTTAAAGACAAAGAATGCTCTGTTGTATAGTTTTTCTCGTTTCTCCCTTAAACTACTCAATTATTTGTCATACTTATACCTCCTTATATGATTAGCTGCTAGATGAAAAACCCAAACTTAATAAAATCACAAATAATAAAAGAGACAGAAGCACTTGATTCTTCTTGAGAGAGGATTCTCCAGGATGTGAGAGGAAGCCCTGAACTTGTGGGGGCATTTGGCCCCTGTGAGGAGGGAATACTGACAACTTGGCCTTGCGAACTCTCAGTCTGGACTGACCAGGTTCTGGAATATGAAAGGCTTTAAAACAATACATTATGATATAAATAAATGGTTTAATTGATAAAAATGGAATTTATCTACAACTTACCAGAATCAGTTAAAAACAGTCTCTCCTAATAATTGAATTTGAATCCTTCTGAAATTCAAGTATGAGAATTAGATGCAAATAGAGACATGCTGAAGACCATGGGTGACTGTCTTAGACCTGGATGCAGCTCCCACTGTTCAGTCACCTCAGGATACCGTGGAAAGGTTCCTAGAATAACACTGAACTTGTATTTTCTAAAATATTTAGAGGAGATGCCTTGAAGAATTTCTGAAACACATACAGTACAGGTAAACAGGCATTTTCATAAATATTTTCACTGTGCTTGGAATTATGGCCAATAACTTTATACTTGTTTTAGTTTATAAAACCAGAGGGAAGCAGGATACGTGGGCATGTTTTTCTGCAGTAGGTCGGCGCCGCAGCTTCCCTCCTGGTGTTCTGGTGGACACTCTGCTCTTTGTCCTTGCAGCTGGTGCTGCTCTTGGTTGGTGGGTCAGCTCTGCATCTGGGCCTAAAGAAAGGGCGAGGAGCCCGCTTCAGGGACTGGCTTGGTCCCCTTCTCCCATAGTTTAGTTCCCTTTGTTCCCCTGTTAGCATTTATCCTCACCGTTACATTTCCAGTACAAAGTAAATACAGCATGTTTTAACTGGCGTCCTTTTCTTAATAGATAATTGGCCACCTTTATATGTATATAATTATATATATGAACACGTGTATATATAAACATGCAATGACCCTGTGAGTGTCCCAGTCACTGAGTAATGTTTGCTACTCCTCCTTGGCCCCAGCATCTGCCCACGTCATGTACATTCTGGTGTGCCTGTGAGACGTAAAGATGTGGTGCTGGCTTTGTGCAGGCTGAGGCGGGGTTCGAGGGCAGCCTCCGCTGCTCCTGGCCCAGAGCCTGAGAGTTTGTGCTGTCGGATCACCTGGGCCTTCCTCACTTCCTTCTCGGTGCTCAGCTGCGCTGCAGGATGGCTTCTCCTGGTGCCTGAGAACCTCCACTAATTGAAGGAATTGGTCTCAGAATCACAGGTAGTCCCAGCCCCAGAGTGTGAGTAGTATGTAGAGAAGATTGTGAGTGTGGGGATGGCAACAATAGAAACAGGGCCATTAATTTGAATCAATGAATGTGTGAATGGAGGACTGAATGACGGAGTTGCTGTGGTCCCTTTTCTGTACACGTTGTTTTTAAAGGCAGTATGGTCATGTTTCACCTGGCTGGGCAGTTCTGCCTTGATACCGAGTGACAGACTAGGTGTCTGTGTAATATCTGCTCTGGCCCTAGGAATCTGGCCTACATTTTTTTCTCATTAGACTCGTATGTGAATCATAAGCCATGAATCTTTATGTGAACTCACAAAGCGTATTATTCTATTTTTGGGTAACTTAAGGAATCTGACAGCAAGTATTCTGAATTTGAAACGTATGCCATCACGATAGTCCGGGATTTAAATTTCGTTTTTGCTGTAGATTTCATACTGTCTTGTTTCCTATCAGGACTTGTTCTGCAGTGGAGTTCTTGAGAGAGATCAGGGCAGAATGATTTTGCAAGAAAATGCTTACTTCATGAGATGACGTTAATGTAGTTAACAGGCTAAACTGTTGGAACTTCCCAATTTGAAATTCTATCTTTGATTCTCAAGTTCCTAACATATCGCTGGTACTAGTTTAGCAAAGTAAATGAAGCACAGGGCAGTCTGGGGACAACGAAGCGATCTCTTTATAGTTCTCTTCCGGTAGGAGCTGACACACAAGAAGAATAGCGCAGGGCTCAACGGGCTGGTGACCAGGTATCTGTTGCCTTGGAAGGCAGAAACATTTGTTGATTTACTACCTCTGAGGGTGCTGCGATCAGGTTCACTTAATCAAATCTGACTTTTACTGGGCAGGAAGAAACTATGTTGCAAGTCTCCGTGGCCATGCAGAGAACCATCAGAGTCACTTTTGACGGAGAAATCTTTGGTATTTAATGTTGAACTCCGAGGCGTTACGCTTACTCTTGGGCATATCCAGGAGACCGCTAAGGTTGAGGAGTTTGAATTTGGGATGGAAGAAGTTGTCATAAAGATTTAATGTCGTGGTGTGAGGCTCATGTGAGCTGCAGTTGGCCTGGCACCTGACCCCTTCCTCTAATGGCCCTGCAGGCACTGGGTTGAGCTTGTTGTTCATTGCTCATCGCCAGCCCTCCCCCTTAGGTCACTGTCCAGAGGGACAGTCCACCTGCGTGCTGGCTGCCTGGGCCTACTGCTTTGTTCATTTGTGCACGCATGCATTCATGTGTTCCATTCACCCCTTGGCAGAGCCTCTCGCCCACTCGGTTTGCATGAGGCACGGTGCTGGGCCCTGGGATCCACCATGGCTGAGATTGAGTTCTCACCCCAGGAGCTCACAGTGCAGTGTGATAAAGAGACTTCTAAACTCAGGGTGGTAAGGCTGTTTATGGAGCCATAGGGACCTTATTTGTCAGTGAAGAATGAGGGGAGGTCCAGAGAGCTTCATGGTTTGTGGTGTGTTTGACAGACGGTATATGCAAAGGCAGGAGGTCAGAGGGATATGCCCCGCTGGGGAGTTTGGTGGGCCTCAAGGCCATGTGCATGTGCTGTGGATACCTTTGGTTTATTGGACCCAAACCAGTTATTTTCCATCCTAATCCAGTTTTTCTAAATTTTCTGTTTTTCTTTGTGGCATTACCACCTACCTTGCATCCAAAATTAGGGATTTTTAATCTCTATTCCCCTTCACTCCCTACTCCCTGGCATAATGGGTCACTATTCCCTGTCTGTTCTTCCTGTTGAATGTTACTACTCTTCTGTCCAGGTCCCTAACCTTATCATTCACCACTCTCTAACCCCAAGAGCCGCACTGTCCAGTATGAACCACATGTAGCTGTTTACTTGAAAATGAGCTAAAAGTAAACAAAGTTAGAAAGTCAGCCCCTCAATGGCACTCACTGCTTTTCCAGTGCTCGGTCGCTGGTGCCTGACGCATTGGGCGACGCAGGTCTAGGGGCTCCGTTGTCTGTTCCCGTTCTGCACCAAAGAGAACTTTCCCTCCTGGGCTCTACCTGGCTCCCTCCTTTCAGATAAGCCCACCTTCCTAGTGTGAGGTCCAAGACCCCTAGCCTGGTGGCATCTGCTTTGCTTCCTCGTTGTTCAGCTACTCCGTTTTTTGCTCACCCCACTACCACACGCCTTTGTACCTTAGTACATGCTGCTGTTCCTCTCTCCAGTTGCCATTCCCTGTCTGAGCATTCCCTGGCACGCTTCTAACTGAGCTCCAGCCTTTGTCCCTGGCTTCCTTCAGGTTCCTCTCTCCCCTCGTTCTCCTCCAGTGTCCTTGTCTGCTCGTAAGGTCGTACTTGCCTCCCAGAGAGGACAGGTGGTGTTTGTATGGTGTCGTCATCGATGCCCCTCACTCTGCGGCAGGCATGGTGGTTAAGCTTTGAGGACAGATAGACTTCATTTCAGAACTAAGCATTTACTTGCCAGGTGGCTTTGGATAAGATATGTAGCCCCTCTGAGCCTCAGTTTCTTTAGGTGTAAAATGAAGATTATAATGGTATTTCCCTCATGTTAAATGAAACCCAGGGCATAGAGCCCCCACACCACACTTAAATTTAGCTCTTACATCGCAGCTGAGAGCTCTGGTTCTAGATAGATACCATTCCGGGACCTGCCGACCTTGCTACAACCATGTCATGTATAAATAGTGATGTTTTGTGGCTTCTTTTCTACTGTATGTATGTGCCTGTTACTTACTTTCTTTATTGCATGGCTTGTCCTTCCAGCATAGTTTGCGTAGAAATGGGGATAAGAAGCAGCTTTGTCTTTATTTCTGGGCTTTCTGTTTGCTGCCATTCTTCTGGCGGGGTTTTTGGGGGGCTTCTTTTGTTTTGCGTTCCTTCATGTCCTCGACCTCCATTGCCTTTGTTTTCTCTCTGTTTAGCTCTTCAGTGCTTACCCTAGATATTTTAACAAACTTAATAAAATTAAAAGTAATTTCTTTACTTTTTTCTTGACTAATGGAAGGATTTAAAACATTTTAACTCTATACCCCCTCCCAACTCATCCAGTACTTCTTTCCCAAGTGTTTAAATCCTAAGAATTCAGTCAGTGCTCTTTGGATTTATTGGTGTATGTATCAGCCTGTCTGCTTACCATTGCTTCTTGCACTCACACCGCCCACCTGAACTCATGACCTTTTACCTGGAGCATACCTTTTAGAAAATCCTTTTCATTGTGATTGCTTGGGGGGGCAGGTATTTTACCCATCTGCAAGTGCTGGGTTCTTAGTCCTAAGCACTGGTTTGGCCGAGTATGGAGGTCGGAGCAGGCAGGCTCTGTTGCTCAGCTCACGGGATGGTTTTTCCAGTCTCTGGTTTCCCTGTCGCTGTTAGTCCAGTCTCCAATCTTTGTTATCTTTTCTCTCCGGCTGTTCTTACATTCCTCCCGGCTGTTCTTACACTCTGCAGTTTAGTGGTTTTGCTTTGTCCTGGTGTGGCGCTCGCTCTCTCTCTCTGTAAAGTCTTGCTTGACTTCGTTGGGCTTCCTTGATCTGTGAGTTCATATCTTTCAGCGTTGTGAAAAATTATCTTAAAATACTGCTTCTTCCCCATTCTTAATGTTATCTCCTTCTGGAACTTCACTAGATGTAAATTAGACCTCCCTATTTCCTCCAAGTCTATTTATCTTACTTTTTTGTATTTTCTCTTTGTCTCTTTGTTACCCTAGAGAGAAAGCTGACTTATCTACATATATTCTAGTGCTTCTTCTTTAAATTTGCCTTTTTGGTGTCTTTAGAGTCCTTTTTAAAATTTTATAATGCAATTAAATGGTGCAGTTATATTTCACTCAGCTTTTAGATTTTTTTCAACAGGAAAGTTAGTAAGATACCTGGTTGTCCTTGCTGCTGAAAACAGAAGTCTCTTCTATCATACTGTAGCTTGTACCAGAGCCAAGCACATCACTTAACTCATTCATTCCAGATGTGTTTATTGTGCGCCTGTTAGGCATCATTGCTAGGCATACAGGGTGAACGAGACGGAATCCTGTTCTTCAGGAGCTTGCATTCTTGTGAGTGGAGACAGATAGTATATAATATATAGTTTGGCATGTGGGCTGATGTGTCCAAGGAATGAGGATGAGTTCGGGACAGCTTTCTTAAGAAGAAGGTGGTGTGTGAGCAGATATCTGATGATGTGAGCCTGCAGACCCTGGAGGAAGGGTGTTCCTGGCAGAGGAAGCAGGTGTGAAGGTAGGGCTAAGCCTGGTGTGTTTGGAGACCCACAAGAGCGTGCCCATAGCTGGGGAAATTGGAAGGAGCAGAGACTGGAGTTGGAAGCTGGGGCCAGATCGCAGGGAACTTGTAGGTCAGGGTGGGGAGTATACCGGTGACAGCAGGAAATTTGGTGGCTTGAACTGAGGCAGAGGTGGTGCGAGATGGTCACATCCTGGCTCTGTTTCAAGCTGGAGCTGAGGGAATGTGGGGTGTGAGGGAAGGAGAGGAGTCAGGGACGGTATCAGGTAGGTGATGGAGCTCTTTTACTGAACGAGGAAGACTGGGCTCGGAGCCCAAGTCGGGAATGGAGGGGCAAGAGGTAGGCTTAGATAGAGGCCTTTCACATGCCCAGGAGTGAGGGTTAGTGCTGTGCGGGAGTCAGAGCTCAGGGGAGACCTCTGTGCTGGAGAAGTCCAGTCCGGAGGCATCAGTATGTGGCTGGTGTTTGGTCGCGGGAAGGAGGCGGTCACCCGGGACACTGGTGTGCACTGAAGGCAGAGTGGGGAGCCCGCCGCCTGCGAGTGTGCACACGGTGGTCAAGACACTGCCGGAGCCTTGCAGGATGGGGCTGGGAGGCATGTGGCCACGTGTACAGAGTGAATGGAAGGTGTACAGGCAAGTCAGCGTTGTCTTGGAGATAAGGGCCCTGGGCTCCTTTTCCAGAACTTGGGTTTCATGCTATGGAAGCTACAGAAGGTGCCGGGTGCTGCCTTGTTTTCCCAGCTAATATGTTCTTAGGGCAGAAAAATTAAGAAAAACAGATATGCAGAGAGAGAACCCCCAAACTCACATGCCCCACCATCCAGAGAGGGTTAATAAATGTTAGCATTTATTCAATATTTGTTTGCATGTCTCCTCCTCAGGAAAACCTTTGCTGACCACCATCCTGCCTGTGGGAGACCCCACCACTGTCCCCCTGGCTTCCTGGTCTCCCCATCTTCAGCAGCACCTGCTCCGCACCCCTTCCTGCTCTGTCTGTAAGTCGTCTGGGCCCGGGACTGTCTGCAGGGACCTTCTCACTCTCCTTCACCCCCACGCCCCATGCCCTTCGCCCCACACCTGGCCCTCGGAAACCCTCTGTACACATTGTTGAATGAAAGACCTCATGTTTGGTGCATGACCTTCCAGACCTTTTCCCTAGGTAATCACCCCCTTGAGTAGTTATCTTTAAATAACCTAAGTGGTCAGCATTTTTGGCCTAAGCTGCTACTGTACAGCTGTCTGTGCTCAGGGGGGCTGGGTGTGGTTAGCAGCCTCTTTCCCGAGGCCTTGTGGTGGTGGGCGCACCCCAGCTCTCCCAGGCTGCACTTCCGCCCACCCCTTGTCCCTCTTGTCTGCCTCGCCGCCTCTGTGACCTGTCTCCTCTTTCCTGCTATGTGGAGAGCTCCTGGGCTGCCGGGCCCTGTCTTATTACTAACTTATTTCACTCCCTTCCCCCAGCTCTTAAGGTTTCTGGCACTCAGAGAGTAAATGTTCTTAGAATATTGGGGAAAATGTATGTAAAATGATAAAAACATCATTGTTTTGACTTAATATCATTTTACTGAGTTTATCAAAAATAACTACATGTTTTATTGAAAATGCATACAAATTTGGGACACAGGCTATTTCTTGAGCCAGCCAAACTGACAGATGTTTAATTAAGGATAGGCTCTTTCTGCCTCTGTGTGTTTGTGCCTGCATGTGTGAGTGTGTGTGTGTTTAGTATTATCTTTGAAGTTAAGATAGTAACCAAGGCATTTTCTTCAGGGTTTCTCAGATAATATTTACCATGTGTGGTAATTGGGAATTTTATCATACATGGAAATGTCATTAATCTTTCTTCTTTGTAATCTGGTAACTGGAAGTGTGTATTAGGCAGGTGGCATCATGGAAAATACACAAGAGGCTTAACGTGGCTGTTTTTTGTTTTGTGTTCCTGGAGTTTTCATTGGCACAACTAAGGAATGCATGTTCAAGGTCCTGCCTGCTCAAGTGGTGTCTGCCCTGCGGGGTGGGTCACGGCCAGAGGGATGGAAGGATCTGTACTGGGGACAAGCAAGCAGAGCCGGCATTTGCCGAGGGCCTAATGTATACAGTCACCCACATATATGTGTCATGGAAATGTCACATAACTTCCCCATGCAGTAGGTCATCCATGTTTGTCCCCATTTTATAGATCAGAAGAATGAGGCTTAGAAGTTAAAGCTTGCACCTGTCACAGCTAGCTCAAACCCTGGTCTTTCTCTCGTCCCATTTAAGGGAAACTTTTGCTATTCACTTTATGTTTGGTTTTAGCTCATTTGTTTCAGTTTGTTGGTTGATAAGTGGGTTCCCTGCTCATTTTTCCAAATTACCGGATCGTCCTTCATGCATGTGAGCTTTTTAAAAAATCAAACTACTAAAAAAAAAAAAATCAAACTACTGTCAAGTTAGACTCAGTTGACAGTTTGTCACACCAGGTCCAAACTGGCCCTGTGTTCTTCTCTAGAGCAGACTGCTCTGGTCCCAGCGTGGATATGTGCGTGAGGTGAGACAGTGTCTTGAGGGTGGCTGTGTAGTTGAATGCAGAGATACCTATGAAATACTGGAAAGCCAAATCCGTTTGTGGTTCACGTGGCTTTTTTTAACTTCAAAGGTACATGTTCACGGCACTGCTTGACAAGTATTTGAGCTGTTCAGTTCCTGACAGAGCTCTGGTGGGTGTGATGTCTGGCCAGTGGTTTCCCAGCCTTCTCAGTGGCCCCTTATCAGGATGTGCTTTTTATTACTGGTAGGTAGATCGGGCAGAAGTCACTCTGCTTGTAGCGTAATGGGTGACCTGGGCTGGCACCCTGCCTGCCCTTTGTAAATTCTCTCTCCTCTCTCCTTAAAGCCACCTCCATGTCCCAGTGCTTGCCCCCAGGACATGAGTGTCCCTGCGCTGTGTTGGTGTGTGCCCCAGCCCCTTCTCTTTGCCATGCAGGTTCCTCTACCTGGAATGCCCTTTCCTTCTTCTCCAGCTTATGGTTCTCACTGGGATGCCAGCCCTATACACCCCTCTGGATCCTCCTGTGTGATCCCATAGCATTTTTGCAGAATCCTCTCCAAGTACTTGGCACTGTGCTGGAGGAGTTTGTCTAAGAGCCTTGCAGCCCATGAGAAGGGGAGCCCCTCAGCGACCGCACCTGGCTTATTGGATGAGGCTGGCCCATAGGCACCGCCACGCTGGCAGCCACGGATTCTCAAAGGCCCCGACACTCGCACTGTACCACGTCCCAGGCAGATGCCATTTGATGCTCATAACCTCCAAGGCAGGTTGGATTCCATTTTACAGATAGGCAGTGTCAATCACAGACCTCTGAAGTATTTTGCTGGAGGTGACTGGCCCATGCAAGGTCACGCCAGCCACCAGGCGTGTTGTGACCTTGGTGGTGTTCTCTCTTGCTGTCTCTAGTTTCCAGGTGGGTGACTTCCGCTCTTCAGCCAGGGCTTGCAGCCCTTCTAGGGGATCCAGCAGGGCCGTGTGCTCAGTCAGCCTTTGAGGGGAAGAGCCCCAGCCATGCTACTGCAGGGAACTGCCCACAGCGGCCCTTTGTGGGACAGGAAGTCTCCTTGAAGTGGAGGGCTTGAAAGGAGCCGAGTGCTGACCTGAGGCCACTCTGACTCATGGGTGTCATTACTAGTGCCCTTTGTGGGGTCTTGGGGACCTGCTGAAATAGCCCTCGGAATCGGCCTCAAACTGCCTGGTCAAGCATCTCTCCCTCTTTCTCTGGCATGTCTGCCTTATTGAATGGCCCCATTTTCTTGCCTGAACAAAAGACAACCTCCTGACCCATTCTGTATTTTTTCCTTCTACTTTTGCCAAAAGAATCTGTCTCACCTTGGCCTTTGTGACCTTTCTTTAGGGCTTAAGTGTAGTTTCTTGACTGGGAAAACTTGCAGCCCAAGGAAGAAGTATCCCACTGACAAGTGCTTCCGACCAAGAGACGGAAATCTTTGGGGAGTCTTTTGATGTCCCCTGATGGCTGGCTGTGGTGGCACCCCTCAAAGACTGCCCCCCCCAGTGGGGAGTGGCACTGCAGAGTCTTAGGGAGTAAAGATGAGAAGCAGGTGCTCGAATCCACAGCCCAGGTCCCTGCAGTTTGGTCATACACATCTCTGGTGTCTGTGGCCACCTGTCGCTTGGTAGGTATGGTGGTCAGGCTGCAGGAACATGCTGGCTGAAGTGAATTGGGGGGTAGTGGTGATGAGCTGATGCGTCCTCATGTGCCAGATCCTGACCACCAGCTGGACATGAGAGAGGGGTGGTGAATTTCCAGAAGGGGCACGCGTGCATGTGTGTGCATAACGCTGCTGTGTGAGGGTGTTCTGAGATGATGTGGGAGTAACACTGCTTCAGTCTTTGGCAGGCTGCTGCATGTGTAACTGGGGCTCCTTGTTGGGTTGACTGGTGGCCAGTCAAGGAGCACTTGTTCCTTAAAACTGTGAAATGAGTCTTTGTTGAACGGGGCTGCCTGGCAGGAAGTGTAGAATGCTCACACCCGTGGGGCAGAGGAAGCCACATCTGGTGAGGGTGTTTAGTCATGGCTAATAGATACTTATTCAGATTTTGGTGACCATAGGTCATAACCCTTTTCCATATTTAGAATGGTAGAAAACCAGAATTGCAAAGACCCTTGTATCCAGCCCTCTGCCTCAGGGTCGAGGAGGGGCGTGGCGTGTCAGCAGGTGGAGTGGGACTGGTCGCGAATGACCACAGCCACCTCCCCATTCATGTGATGAAACCTGGGGCCAGTTACTCAGTGGCTCAGCCTTTGTTCGACCGCACACCAAGCAGGGCCTGCTGCAGACTTGCTGTGAGTTCTAGGGGCTGCGTGTGGGATGGCCTGGGGTGTGGCGGGCACCCTGCATTGCTGCTGTCACCCGGTCAGGAGCCAGGAGGGCCCCGGGGTGTGTGCTCAGCTCTGGGGCAGTGTCCCCTGCTCCATTCTTTGCCCTTAGACTGTGCTGGACTTGGGGCACCTGTACTTTTGAGGCCGCCCTGGATTACATTAGCTGCATTACATCGTGCTCACACTCAGTTTATATTTTATCATTCATATTTTGTATCACAAAACTAATTGAAAGGAGTTTTGTAATTTTTCTTTTGAAACTATTTGCTCTGAGAAATTAATCCCTCCTCCCCTGGTCCATTTGTGTATTTCTTCAGTGGGAACAGAACGTGAGAAGACAGGAAGGTGAGAGGAGTATGGGGCTGTGTGCTGCTGCCTGTGGGGGGTGAGTACAGTGTGACTGGAACACGGTGCAGATGGGACAGCCAGAGGGGCCAGTGGGTAGAGCCGGGAGGCCCTGCTGGCTATGATAAGACGTCTTGGAGGGATTTCAAGCTGAAGCATAGCCTGATCTTACAAAAGACATGCCAGCCACCATGGTAACATCATGGAGAAAGAAAGGAGTGGGGCCAGATAGCAATCAAGGCAAAAGGTGGTGATGTCCTCAGCACAGGTAGCTGTTGTGGGACTGGGCCAAGCAGGCAGATTCAGGAGGCGCTGCAGTAGTGCTGTCAGGGCTTGGAAACTATTAGCTGTGGTGGGGCTGGGTGTGGGAAGGAAAGGAGTTTCTGGCTTGAGCAGCTGGATGAATGGTGGGACCATTTCCTGATATGGGAAACCCAGGGGCAGGAGTGGGCTCAGGGAAGGTAGGAAATGGTTTGCAGGACTGTGGGATGGCCGAGTGGAGGGGTCCAATAGGTAGGCAGATGTATGGGTCTGAGGTTTTGGGCCACAGATATAGGTCAGGGGTCATGAAGTTGAAGGTGGTTTGATGTGTGGAAGCAGAAGGCCTTGCTTAGGTGGAGTATGTGGATAGAGAGTAGGGCCCGGGACAGAACCCTGAGGAACTCCAGCACCCAAGGCTCGGGCAGAGGAGGAGGAGAGAAGTCAGGAGACGCAGTGTTGTGGATGCCGGGTGTGATTGTAGGAGGAGACTGCGGGAGGTGCGGTGATGAGACCTGAAAGGGCCAGGTGGTTTCACCCTGGGGAGCCCAGAAGCATCTGCAGCCTGACACCACAAAGGTCTTGGGCTTCCTGTCTGATCAGCTTCATTAGGGAGGTGGGAGAGAAAGCCGAGGCTGTGAAATGAATGGGTGGAGTGAGGGCTGGAGACCTCGAGAGTGGGTGGCTCTGGTGGGAGCTTGGCTGGGTGGGGGTTGGTGGGTAGGCTGGAGTTCTTTGGTCATGGGAGGAGGTGGGAGTTCAAGCCAGTCTCAGACAGCGCATGGAGAGGCCAGCCTGTACGTGCTGACACCCTTCAGTGGTGGCAGGAAGTAAAGGGGTTCTGACGTCTCGCTTGTCCATGTTCCATGGGAAGGAAGAGAGATAGCCAGGGAGGAGGTCTGCAGGGACCTTGTGCAGAGCTGGGGAGAGGCTGAAGGATAGCGCAGTGGGGAGGACCCTCTAGGAGGTGGGAGTTTGCTCCAGGACCCAGCAAACTGCTTGTAACTGGGGAGGAGGGAGGGCTGGTGGTATGGTAGGTAAAGGGTGGGGTTTTCAGCGGGCAGGTGGAGGGAGATTTAGACTCAGGGAGCTGACATTGTTAATGCCAGTGGTGCCCTGAGGGTAAGCAGTGTGAAGACAGGTGGCACCGCCCAGCCCAGCCCAGCCCGGGGGCAGAGGACAGAGAGGAGGCTCCGTGGGGTTTAAGGCAACAGGGATGAGAAATGGGGAGGGTTTGTCTGATGACAGACAACTCACTATTACTGCTCTGAATTTCTGGTGAATTTTTTTCTATCAATATGTATATTAGTCCAAAGGAAGAAACATGATTTTTATAGTTACAGAAAGAGGTTCTATGATTACAAATAGGAATCATTCCAAAGTAAATGCTGGTGAGGTCTGAGAAAGCGTCCCAGAGTCTGAATGGTGATACCCTGACTGTGTGTCCCAACATCTGCCAGACAAGTGAGGTGGTTCAGAGACCTCCTCGGGGCCTGACCCTGCTTCTCCCTCTGCCCAGCTGACAGGTGGCCTGCCAGCTTCTCTTTGTACTTCGGGCCATCGCTTACTGAGGATTCCTTCCTAGTGTTGGAGAGGTCCGATTTCTTGGCGTGAAGTAATGACCCATTCCCTTGAAATACGAATCCAACTTTGTTATGTGAAGGAAGAATACTATTTCTCTCTCTCTGATTCACATACACACATCTTAAAATGTACACACTGCAGTGGTTTCACAGAAATAGGGAGCTCAACTCCATCATCTATGGTCTCCCCCTGCCCTCGCCGCCCCCAAGTGGGTTATTTGTTGCTTCAGACATTCAGTCACTTAGCAAACATTTGAGCGCTCCCTTACACTAAGCACCAGAGATGCAGAGAGGAAATTACATAGTCCTTGCCTTTGAGGTTATGGGTGATGAATATCTGTGCACTGCCTTACTCTGCTTGTTTCACTTATATCCAGTTTTGGATGTGAAATGGTTCACCTTCTTGTTCTTTGTAATGGCTGTGTGGTGTCCACTCTCTCAGTTCACCATTGTTTTCCCAGTTTGTGAGAATTTGACATGTCTCTAGTCTTTGCTTAACAAATATTACTAAGATGAACATTTTGTTCAAGCCGTTCTTTTCCTTGAATTTATTTGCTTGGGGCATATTCCCCAGAGTGGGACTACAGGGTCGGAGGTTGGTAACTGTTATCTGTCTTGTTCCATGTTTCCAGGTTTTTCCATGAAGCTAATCAGCCATGTTAGAGTACATTCCTGTTTTCCTATAGCCCCACCAAAACTGGTGTTGTCATTTTAATTTTTCTTTTTGCAAGTTAATTCCATTTTTTAAGGAAATTGTGCCTTTTCCTTTGTCAGATTTGGCTAGGTTATGCTGCAGTAACAGGTGAACCCTAAATACCAGAGGCTAACATAACAAAAATGTCCTTGTTTGTTCTGCATGTCCCTTGTGGGGTTCTGGAGGTGCAGCTCCACCTGGTCACTCCGGGGCCAGGCTCATTCCGAGACTCCTTCCTCCTCTAGCTGCGGCTCCTCCTCAGTGGGTGACAGGCAGACAGGAGGGGGCGGGCACTCTGCACCATCTTCCCGTGAGTTCTGGCTTAGCAGACCCACCTTCTGTAGCATTCCCGTCTGTGTCCAGCTGCCTTGTCTCCTGCATGCTCATCTGTGACAGCTTCCTGGTGCAGTGGTATTGGAGCCTCAGCCTTTGTGTCAATCCTTAATGCATTGTCAGTAATAAGATGTGTATCAGTTGAAAGAAAAAAAATCTGTTTTACTTTCTTTGCTTTCCATATTACCTTTTATTGTGCAAAGGTTTAAAATTTTAAAGGTTGAAGTTTTGGGCATATCCATCTTCTTCTCTTATTTCTTTAACACATAATTTCTCATTTTCCTAAAGCCAGAGACTAAGCTATTTTCTTTGAGTTGCTTAAAATAAGTTTTTTTATCTGACTCCATATGATGTTTGAAACTCATCCAAGTATATAATGCCAGGGGTTTTAATCTAAATTAACTTTGGTCCCTAGCGATACCTGTTTGTTCTGTAACATTAAAAAACCCAAGCACAACGATGCAACATGCCTGTGTGATAAGAACACTCACCAAAGTAGGGACAAGGGGAACTTCCTTGACCTAGTGAAGGGCATGAATGAAAACCCACCGGGCTGGGAAGTGACAGATGGAGAGGATGGGGTGTCTGCTCTCACCACTGGTGCTCATGGCGGCAGCGCAGTCAGGCAAGGAAGAGGAATGAGAGGTACACAGATTGAAAGGGAAAAGTAAGACTATCTCTGCTCACAGATGATGTGATCGGGTATATAGGAAATCCTAAGGAACCTGCTAAAAATCTCTCAGAACTAACATACATCTTCAGCAAGACTGTAAGATACAAGATCGATATACAGAAACAATGGTATTTCTGTACACGAGCAATGGATAAGTCAAGAATGAAATTAAGAAAACAAGTCCATGTATAATAGCATCAAAAAGAATAAAATATTTAGGAATACATTTAACAAAAGAAGTACAAGACTTGTCCCTGAAAACGCCAAAACATTGTTGAAAGAAACTAAAGGTAACCTAAATAAATGGAAAGATATCCCACATCCATGGATTGGAAGACTCAATATTGTTAAGGTGGTTTTACTCCCCAATTTGATCTACAGAGTCAATGCAGTCCCTATCAAAATTCCAGCTGCCTTTTTTTTTTTTTGTAGAAGTCAAGAAGCTGATTCTAAAATTCACACGGAAATGCAAGGTACCTGGAACAGTAAAAACGATTTTGAAAAAGCAGAACAATGTTGAAGCACTCACACTTTCCAATTTCAAAAATTTCTTTAAATCTATGGTATTTAAGACAGTGTGGTGCTGACAAATAAGAAAGACATAGAGCTCAGTGGGATAGGAGAGATCAAGAATAGAACAGCCCTTACATTCAGGGTCACTTGATTTTGGACAAGGGTGCCAAGCCGATTGAGTGGTGCAAAAAAGAGGACAACTTGGTATCTACACGTAAAAGAATAAATTTGGACCTCTGGGTCACATTACATTACAATATTTAGCTCTAAATGAATCAGAGACCTAAATGTCAGAGCTAAGTCTATAAAAGTCTTAGAAGAAAATAGGCATAAATCTTCATCACCTTAGATTAGGCAGTGGTTATTTAGATATGACACCAAAACACAAAAGAAAAAAGTAAATTGGACTTCATAAAAATTAAAAACTTTTGTACTTCAAAGAATGCTATCAAGAAAGTGAGAACACAGCTCACAGATTGGGAGAAAATATTTTCAAGTCTTATCTGGTAAAGGACTTATACTTGGAATATATGAAGAACTCAGTGCTCACAGTAAAAAGACAACCTAATTTAAAAATGGGCAAAGGATCTGAGTAGTCATTTCTCCAAAGATAACATACAAATAGTCAATCAGCACATGAAAAGATGCCCAACATCATTATTCATTTGAAACCACAATGAGATACCTCTTCATACCCGCTATAGTTGTTATAATAAAAAAAGACAGTAAGTGTTGGTAAGATGTGGAGAAATTGGAACCCTTTCACTTGCTGATGGGAATGTAAAATGGTGCAGGTGCTTTGGAAAACAGTCTGGCTGACTGTTGGAAACAACTAACTTTGTAAAACATTTCCTTGAAAGCTTAAACATTGTTACCATATGACCCAGCAATTCCACTCCCAGGTATTACCTGAAAGAAATGAAAACATACGTCCACACACTTGTACACAAATGCTTGTAGCAGCATTATTCCTAATAGCCAGAAAGTGGAAACAACCCAAATGCCATCAACTTGGTAATGGATGAACAAATTGTGGAATATTATTATTCCATTCCTATACAATGGAATATTATTTGACAGTGAAAAGGAATGAAGTACTGATACCGACAAAAACATGGTGCTAAGTAAAAGAAGCTAGTCATAAAAGATCACTTATTGTTATGATTCCATTTGCAAGACATGTCCAGAATAGGCAAATCCAGAGAGTCAGAAAGTAGATTAGTGGTTGCCAGGGGCTGGGGGAGTGGGCAGAGGGGGGCTCTCAAAGGTACAGGGTTTCTTTTGGGGTGATGAAATGTTCTAAAATTGGTGATAGTTGCACAGCACTGAACACACTAAAAACCACTGTGTACACTTTAAATGGATGAATTGTGTGTGAATTATATCTGAAAACTATTAAATAGCTAAAGTTTCAAGTATGTTATTTGGCCAGGAGACATTGTGGGAGGGATAATGTCTCTTCTTGACATGTGTTCAGGTTCTTTTCATTTGCATTAACAGAATTTTATTTTTTGACCCTCCTATATTGTGACTTCCAGGATTAAACACAAAGCCCCCAGGGCGTGGGTGGAGGAGGAGGTAAGCGGGTGGCAGCATGCAGCATGCAGCATGACGGGCGGGGACTGGGAGCCGGGAGACCCAGGACTGGTGGGGCCCCACCTCCAGGGCACACTGGTTTCCCTGCCCCCAGTGTGGGGCTCAGGTTCTGGTGGTGCCCTTTCCTACCTAAACTCCCTGGCCTGGGGGACCCAGCTTCTCTCCCCCACTCCCTCGCCTGTGTGCAAGGAGGATCAGACGCTATAAAGAAAGTGGGGAACTGCCTGGAGCCCTCTGCCGATAACCTTCCTTCTCGTCAACAGTAGCCCCCGGTACTCAGTCAGCAAACCCTAGTGATCTCTGCCTGGAGCGGGTGCTGAGATTCGGGGATGAAGGTGACACGGGCTTGCCTCGAGCAGCCTACAGTCTAATGACTTACATACTGCGTTTCTTTCCTTTCATCACATAGAATATAAACATTTTTGGAGTAAAATGCCATCCTAATCACCCAGCAGGTAAGAGGGAATTTGAGTTTTTTACACCAGCGTTATTTATTGCCATTTAGTTGTAATTTTTATTCTTTAATGGTTATGTACTAATAGGAATAGATAGCATTTGTTAGCTGATCATAAGCACCCTCCTGCTCAGCCTGACTCCCCCCCAGGGAGCTCTGCAGCAGGCCGCACTCAGGCAGTGGGCCAGGGAAAAACCCAGCTTCAGAAACCTAGTAGTTGTGTTGTGCTGAGTGGAGCACTCCTGTAGTCAGCATTTTATTAAAGGCCTTGTATGTGCAAGTCCCGCCAAGCTGCAAGCTCTGCGAAGTCAGGGACTTCATGTGGCCTCGCTGTTCCCCCGCACCTGGGCCAGAGTAGGTGCTAAAGGTGTGTTAGGAGGGAACAGGTGAGTGGTGGGACTGACCACAGGGGCAGTGGTACTGTTTGTGCAGTGATGTGTTACAGTCCCTTGACCCATCTGAGAGTGAGGCAGAGCAGGGGATGCGTCTTCTCTTCCAGTAGGTGAGGACACTGAGCCTGGCTGGGAGGTGGCTTGCACAGGTGAACACTGGAGCAGGCACTGCAGTTTGGGACTCCTGGCTCCATCGTCCCACTGTACGTTCTAGTCCCACCCAACCTTGAAAGCAAAAGTGGATATATTTCTCATTAAAAAATTGCCTGTGGGGCTAACATACTTAATGGCGAGACGCTGAAAGCTTTTCATCTAAGATCGGGAACAAGACAGGGATGCCCACTCTCTCCACTGTTATTCAACATAGTACTGGAGGTCCTAGCCACAGCAATCAGACAAAACAAAGACATACAAGGCATCCAGATTGGTAAAGAAGAAGTCAAATTGTCACTATTTGCAGATGACATGATACTGTACATAAAAAACCCTAAAGACTCCATTCCAAAACTACTAGAACTAATATCTGAATTCAGCAAAGTTGCAGGATACAAAATTAACACACAGAAATCTGTTGCTTTCCTATACACTAATGATGAACTAACAGAAAGAGAAATCAGAAAAACAATTCCATTCACAATTGCATCAAAAAGAATAAAATACCTAGGAATAAACCTAACGAAGGAAGTGAAAGACCTGTACTCTGAAAACTACAAGACACTCCTAAGAGAAATTAAAGAGGACATTAACAAATGGAAATGCATCCCATGCTCTTGGCTAGGAAGAATAAATATTGTCAAAATGGCTATACTACCTAAAGCAATCTACAGATTCAATGCAATCCCTATCAAACTACCAACAGCTTTCTTCAATGAACTGGAACAAATAATTCTAATATTCATATGGAACCACAAAAGACCCCGAATAGCCAAAGCAATCCTGAGAAGGAGGAATAAAACGGAATTATGCTCCCTGACTTCAAGCTCTACTACAAAGCCACAGTAATCAAGACAATTTGGTATTGGCACAAAAACAGACCCACAGACCAGTGGAACAGAATAGAAAATCCAAACATTAACCCAAACATATACAGTCAATTAATATTTGATAAAGGAGCCTTGGATATACAATGGGGAGATGACAGCCTCTTCAGCAGCTGGTGTTGGAAAAACTGGACAGCTACATGTAAGAGAATGAAACTGGACTACTGTCTAGCCCCATACACAAAGGTAAACTCAAGGTGGATCAAAGACCTGAATGTAAGTCATGAAACCATAAAACTCTTAGAAAAAAACATAGGCAAAAATCTCTTGGACATAAACATGAGCAACTTCTTCATGAACATATCTCCCCGGGCAAGGGAAACAAAAGCAAAAATGAACAAGTGGGACTATATCAAGCTGAAAAGCTTCTGTACAGCAAAGGACACCATCAGTAGAACAAAAAGACATCCTACAGTATGGGAGAATATATTCATAAAAAACGTATCTGATAAAGGGTTGACATCCAAAATATATAAAGAACTCATGCACCTTAACAAACAGAAAACAAATAATCCAATTAAGAAATGGGCAGAGGACATGAATAGACACTTCTCTAAAGAAGAAATTCAGATGGCCAACAGGCACATGAAAAGATGCTCCACATCGCTAATCATCAGAGAAATGCAGATTAAAACCACAATGAGATATCACCCACACCAGTGAGGATGGCCAACATCCAAAACACAAACAACAACAAATGTTGGCGAGGATGTGGAGAAAAGGGAACCCTCCTACACTGCT
The DNA here is from genome assembly GCA_032199065.1 of Smutsia gigantea. Taxonomy (NCBI): domain Eukaryota; kingdom Metazoa; phylum Chordata; class Mammalia; order Pholidota; family Manidae; genus Smutsia; species Smutsia gigantea. The sequence continues at coordinate 122,542 of JAVSCE010005339.1, read as the reverse complement.
GGTGGGATGCAAATTAGTTCAACCATTGTGGAAAGCAGTATGGAGGTTCCTCAAAAAACTCAAAATAGAAATACCATTTGACCCAGGAATTCCACTCCTAGAATTTACCCTAAGAATGCAGCAGCCCAATTTGAAAAGGACAGATGCACCCTATGTTTATTGCAGCACTATTTACAATAGCCAAGAAATGGAAGCAACCTAAGTGTCCATCAGTAGATGAATGGATAAAGAAGATGTGGTACATATACACAATGAATATTATTCAGCCATAAGAAGAAAACAAATCCTACCATTTGCAACAACATGGATGGAGCTAGAGGGTATTATGCTCAGTGAAATAAGCCAAGCCGAAAAAGACAAGTATCAAATGATTTCACTCATATGTGGAGTATAAGAACAAAGAAAAAATACTGAAGGAACAAAACAGCAGCAGACTCACAGAACCCAAGAATGGACTAATAGTTACCAAAGGGAAAGGGACTGGGGAAAATGGGCGGGAAGGGAGGGATAAGAGGGAAAAAGGGGCATTACGATTAGCAGATGTAATGTTGGGGGGGCACGGGAGGGCAGTACAACTCAGAGAAGACAAGTAGTGATTCTATAGCATCTCACTACGCTGATGGACAGTGACTGTAATGGGGTTGGTGGGGGGGACCTGATGAAGGGGTAGTTTAATAACCGTAATATTGCACATGTAATTGTAGATTAATGATACTAAAATAAATTATATTAATTAAAAAAAAGAAATGAAAAAAAAACAAGCAAAACAAAAAACAACAAGAACAACAAAATGGGCAGAGGAGCTGAACAGACACTTGTCCAAGGAAGAAATTCAGATGGCCAACAAGCACATGAAAAGATGCTCCACATCGCTAATCATCAGAGAAATGCAGATTAAAACCACAATGAGATGTCATCTCACACCAGTGAGGATGGCCAACATCCAAAACACAAACAACAACAAATGTTGGCGAGGATGTGGAGAAAAGGGAACCCTCCTACACTGCTGGTGGGAATGCAAATTAGTTCAACCATTGTGGAAAGCAGCATGGAGGTTCCTCAAAAAACTCCAAATAGAAATACCATTTGACGCAGGAATTCCACTCCTAGGAATTTACCCTATGCAGCAGCCCAGTTTGAAAAAGACATATGCACCCCTAAGTTTATCGCAGCACTATTTACAATAGCCAAGAAATGGAAGCAACCTAAGTGTCCATCAGTAGATGAATGGATAAAGAAGACATGGTACATGTAGACAATGGAATATTATTCAGACATTTGAAGAAAACAAATCCTACCATTTGCAGCAACACGGATGGAGCTAGAGGGTATTATGCTAAGCCAGGCGGAGAAAGACAAGGGTTAAATGATTTCACTCACCTGTAGAGTATAAGAACAAAGAAAAAACTGAAGGAACAAAACAGCAGCAGACTCACAGAACCCAACAATGGACTAACAGTTACCAAAGGGAAAGGGACTGTGGAAGATGGGTGGGACGGAAGGGATAAAGGGGAAAAAGGGTTATTACGATTAGCAGACATAATGTAGTGGGGGGGCAGATACGGGAAAGGCAGGACAACGCAGAGAAGACAAGTAGTGATTCTATAGCATTTTACTACACTGATGGACAGTGGCTGCAATGGGGTATGTGGTGGGGACTTGATAATAGGGGGAGTCTAGCAACCATAATATTGCTCATTTAATTGTACATTAATAATAGCAAAATAACAGAAAGATACAAAGAGGCATGGCCATCATAAAACAAGAGCAAAAGCCATGAGAAGAGAATGTACTTTGATGAGGACTGCGGCATAAGATGAAATGGTAAGGGGTAAGATTAGGAATGTGGAAGACCTAGAAATGCAAGAGCAGAATTAAAAGCTACACTAGAAATAGTAAAGAACAGAATCTGTGCCATAGAAAATCACTGAGTAATATTATCAAAGAATTTGAGAAGATATATCAAATAGGTAACACATGATTAAAATGATGCTGAAGGAGAGACAAAAAGTGGAAAATAGAACAGTGCTCCAAGCTAAAATGTATGGGTGCTCCTAAAGAAATCAAAACAACTGGAACATGTGCGAAGGCAACAGAAATATATTCATAAATAGATAGATGTATTATAATACAACTCCCACTTGCTCTTTTTGGGGGGAGGGAATTAAAACTGATCAAGGGAGGTATAACCTTAAAGTTTCAGTGTTTATTTTTCCCTTCTAGAAATTTACATTTAGAAAATAATCTGAAATTTAAACTGAGATTTGCCACAAAATATTAACACAGTGTTACTTCCAGTGTTGAAAATTAGTATCAAAGTAAATATTCAATACTAGGGAAAAATCCAAATGATGGGACTGATGCATCTACATGGAAGTAAGTTCTGCAGTATTTTTTTCTTAGTAATAGAAAAACAATGTGAAGTAAAAAGATGGGGTCCAAAATTGTGTGCTTATATATTATCTTGCAGTCTTAACTCTATTTTTAATGTATAAATTGGAATAAATATCAAATGAGAACAGTAACTGGTTCTGGAATTATGAGAGTTTCTCGGGTCCTTTATACTCTGTTGTACTTTGAAAATGTCCTATAATATAGATAATGTTTTTATAGTAAGAAAAATATATGAAACAGTAATAAAAATATTGCTCTCTGTAAAAAAAAGGCATAAAGCATAGAGAAAAAAAAGCAAAGTGGTAGAAATAAGTCCTTCATCAATAATTATTTTAATGAAAATGGATCAAACTCTCCAATCAAAATCAAAGATTGGCAAAATGGATTAAAAACAACGTGATCCAACTATATGCTGCCCAGGTGACTCACTTTGGGTCCAAAGATACAAATAGATTGAAAGTGAAAGGATGGAAAGAGATACTCCATGCAGATAGTAATCAGGAGAGAGGTGCAGTGATTCTGCTAATACCAGACAAAAGAGAATTTAAATAGAAAATTGTTATAAGTGATAAAGATATATGCAGCTTGATTTGATTAAATACACAAGAAAGTTTTTTCATGAGAGAAAAAGAGATAAGGATGCATATATTAAAATCAATTTATGAAGAAGATATAACAGTTATAAACACATATGCACACATAACAGAGTCCCACAATATATGAAGCAAACATTAACAGAATTGAAGAAAGAAATAGTTCTACAATAATACTTGGAGACCTCAATTAATCATTTCCAATAATGGATAGGACATCTAAATGGAAAATCAATAAGGAAATAGAAGGCTTGAACACTATAAACTAATGAGACCTAGGAGACAGGTAAGAACACTCCAACAGCAGCATATTCTTCTCAGATGCACATGGAACATTACCCAGGATAGACAGACCAAATACTAAGCAACAAAACAAATCTTAATGTATTTTAAAACATTGAAATAATACAAAGTATCTTCCAGCCACAGTGGAATGAAGCTAGAAATCAGAGAGAAAACCGGAAAATTTACAAATATGTGGAAATTAAACTACACACTCTTAACAAATCGGTCAAAGAGGAAATCAGAAAGGAAGTTAGAAAATACAGAGGAATGAAAATAAAGGCACCACATACAGAATTTAAGGGATGCAACAAAGGCAGTGCTCAGATGCAAATCTATAGCTTTAAATGCCTACAGTAAAAATAAGAATCTCAAATCAATACCTAATTTATACCTTGAGGAACTAGGAAACAGAGAAAACTAAATGCAGAGCTTGCAGAAGGAAAGAAATAATAGAGTAGAATGGAAATACATCAAATAGAGAATAGACAGACAACAGAAACAATCTACAAAACCAAAAGTTGGTTCTTCAAATATGTTAACAAAACTGACAAACCTTCACTAAACTGACAAAATAGTAAAAGACACAAATAACTAAAATTGGAAATGTGAGTGGGCATTACTATTGACCTTATAGAAATAAGAATTATGAGAATACTATTTTTAAAAATTATATGCCAACAAATTTGATATTGATAAAATGGACAAATCCCCAGAAATGCAACAATTATCTATACTAACTCAAGAAGATATAGGAAATCCCAACAGACCTGTAACAAAGAGATTGACTCAATAATAATAATAATGAAAATAAATCTCTCAACAAAGAAAAACTCAAGACTATATGGCTTCACCGGTGAATTTTACCAAATATTTAAAGAATTAAACCAAACCTTCTCAAACTATTCCACAAAATTGAAGAGGAGGGAGCACTTCCTAATTCATTCTGTGAGGCCAATATTACCCTGATACCAAAACCAGATAAACGCATCACAATAAAACTATTCCTTATGAATACTGATGCAAAAATCCTCAGCAAAATACTGACAAGTCAAATCCAACACCACATTAGAAGAATTTTACACTACAGCCAAGTGGAATTTATCCCAGGATGCAAGAACAAAGTGGGAGAAACACATGATCATCTTTCAACTGACATAGAAAACGTGGTAACGCCCTTTCATGGTAGAAATACTCAGAAAATTAGGAATAGAGGGGAACTTCCTCAACATGATAAAGGGCATTTGTAAAAAACCTACAGCTAATATCATATTCAATAGTGAAAGACAATGCTTTTCCTCTAAGATCAGGCATAAGACAAAGATACCTGTCTTATTCAACATTGTACTGAAAATCCTAGCCACAGCAATTAGATGAGAAAAAGAAATAAAAGGCATTCAAATTGGAAAGGAAGAAGTAAAAGTATCTTTACTTGCAGATGACATGATCCTGTGAAAATCCCAAAGAATCCACAAGAAAGCTACTGTAGCTAATAAGCAACTTCTGGAAAGTCGCAGGGTACTAGATCACCACACAGAATTCTTGTGTTTCTGTGCTCCTGCAGTGAGCAATTCAAAAAGGAAATGAAGAAAGCAATTCCATTTACAATAGCATCTAGGAGAATGAAATAACTACGGACAAATTTAACCAAGGAGGTGATACACTTGAACACTGAAAAGTATAAAACATTGATGAAAGAAATTAAAGAAGACCTAAATAGGTGGAAAGATATCCTTTGTTCATGGGTAGACTTAATTTTAAGATGATAGTACCACCCAAAGTTATCTACAGATTCAATGCAATCCCTGTCAAAATTCCAACAGCATTTTTTGCAGAAATGGAAAATTCAATCCTCAAAATCATATAGAATTTCAAGGGGCCCCAAATGGCCAAAATGAAAAAAGAAGAACAAAATTGGTGGACAAACATTCCCAATTTCAAAACTTGCTACGAGGGCACAGTATTTAAAACAATGTGGTTTTGGCATAAGGACAAGAAGACCCATGGGACAGAAATGAGAGTCTGGAAATATATGTATATGACCAGTTTATTTTTGCAAGGGTGATAATAAGTCTATTTGATGCAGGAAATAACTGTCTTCAATAAATGGTGCTGAGATAATTAGATTTCCTCATGCAAACAACGATGTTAAACCCTGAACTCACACCATTTACAAAGAAGTAACTCATAATGGATCAATGACCTAAATATAAGAACTAAAACTACTAAACTCAGAAAAAAAAAACATAGGGGAAAATCATCACAACTTTGGATTTGACAATGGTTCTTAGATAAGACTCCAAAAGCACAATCAACAAAAGAAGAAATAGACAAAAAAAACTTTTGTGTACATTATTGACAGAGAAAAAAAGACAACTCGCAGAACGGGAGGAAATATTTGCATACTATATACCTGATAACGGATTATTATTCAGAAAATATATTTTTTAATTCCTAAAAGTCAACAACAAATAAACAGAAAATGAAAGCTCCTTTTTAGATGTTTAAAGGGCACATTATATGTTATGCATAATTTAACACATATGGAGATAGGAATGTGGCCCGACTGCAGGTGCCACATGGGTCAGAGCTGAGAGCCCTGACGGACTTGAAGACCCCCCTGCCCATTCAAAAATGGGCCAAGGATCTGAATAGACATTAATACAAAGAAGATACATAAATGTCCACAGATAAAGGTGCCTGACATCACTAATCAGCAAGATGCCTATGACACTGCAACAATACAACACTTCACACTCACTGGGGTGGCTGCAATCAGACAGACAGCTCATGCTGGTGAGGATGTGGAGGACTGGAACACTTGTGCATTGTCAGTGGGAATGTAAAATGGTGTGGCCCCTGTGGAAAAGCTTGGTGGTTTTTCAAAAACTGAAACACAGACTACCACATGGTCTAGCAGTCCCCCTTCTGGGCATATACACAAAACAGTTGAAAGCAGGGCCTCAAAGAGGTATTTGTACACATGTTCACAGCAGCACTATTCAGTAGCCAGAGAGAGAGCAACCCCAGTGGCTGCTGACAATGGACAGATAAACAAAATGAGGTCTGTACACAGTAGAATATTATCTACCTGTAAAAGGGAGGGAATCCTGACACAGGCTACAACATGGATAGACATGGAGAACATTATGCCAAGTGAAATAAATCAGACATGAGAAGACAAATTCTGTAGGATTCTACTTACATTCTGCTTACATCTAGAACAGGCAAACTCAGAAACAGAAAGCAGAGTCAGGTGACCAGGGGCTGGGGGAGGGGGAGGAGGAGTGTAGTTTAGTGGCAAAGAGTTTGTTTGGGATGATGAACTAGTTTGGAAATAGACAATGACATGGGTGCACAACATTGTGGATGTACTTAAAGTCAATGAATTTTAAAATGGTTAAAAGGGTGTGATTTCTCTCTCTCTCTCTCTCTCACACACACACACACACGCACACACACGCACACACACACACACACACACACACACGAACTAGGCCTTAACTGCAGGTGCAGCTCGGGTTAGAGCTGAGAGCACCAGCACCTGCCTGGAGACTCCGCCTCCATAAGCCCCAGTGGCTGGCAGCTTGAGGTCTGAATCAGGCAGAGTAGGAGATGGGGGACCACGACTAGCTCACCGAGACAGGACCCCAGGCAGTTGTGGGGTGGGGGGGCTTCTGGGCCCCCAGACCCACCCGCAGGTCAGGGCCACCAGGTGTGGCAGAACAGCCTCAGAGGGAGTGAGAATGCACCTCTCTGGGCCTTCTGGGTGCTACCCTGGGCGTGGAGGAGCTGCTTGGGGGGTGTGGAGGGGGACAGGCTGGATCTGTGGTAGGGGGTTCAGGGTCAGGCGCCTACACTGGGAGAGGAGGGGCTGGGGGAGAGGCTGCCATTCGGGGGCAGGGGGGCGAGGGCACTGCAAGTCCTTTGCCTTGTCCTGGCCACCAGGGCAGCGCTCTATTCAACACAGGACAGGCAGCTCTGGACGTGGGTATGGGGACATAGGAACAGGGACACAGGGACACAGGTACCTGAAGATGGGGACGTGGGGACGCGGACACAGGGACAGCAGTGGGCATGGGCAGGGATACATGGGGACACAGGGTTGGGGACACGGTGGCACACAGGGACAAGGGGGACATGGGGACATAGGGACACAGGGATGGGGACACAGGTGTGGGGACATGGGGACATGGGGATGCAGGCACAGGGAGAACACAAGGACATGGGGGTGGGGACACGGATGGGGACACAGGAACATGGGGACAGGGGACTGGGAGTGATTGTGGTGTGGTACTCAGTGACACGACCACAGTCATGGGGTAATGAGATGCAATGAATGGTCATTATCCCCATGCTGGTTACCACAGTGACAGTCCTGGGACAGGATGAGGGGCAGCCAGAGGACCGACCTAAGTGGGCAGTCAGCCCAACCAGCCCCACCAGGCCTGGAGAGTGAGGCTCACACCGGCTGGGGAGCCTCCGGGGTGGGGACAGGTGGTCCTGTTCCCTCCAGCCTGGGCTGGAGGCTGCCTCCCTGCACCTGCCCTGGGCCTGGCTCGGCGCCCATGACTGCGCTGGCTGCCCGCCCCTGCTGGTGAGGCCCAGGCCCAGCCCAGCAATGTCCTCTGGGCACTGGCTCCCCTGGGGCCCTGCCTCGCTGAGGAGCCAGTGAAGGGACTGGACTGAATGGACAGGGAGAGCCCCAGCTCCTAGCAGAGGCCCCCCAAACCCCTCCCCGCCTGCTGCCCCGGACACAAGGCCCCTAATGTCCTTGGACAAGCCGGTGCTTCCTCCCCAGGGCCACTGTCTCTCTGCGTGGGACCCTCACCTCCGCCTCCCACATCTTCCAAAGCCCCCGTCCTTCCCCTGAGGGCTCAGCAGGCTGCCTCCCCACACACCTACCCGCAAGAACTGCCTGCCCCCACGCTCCAGTCCTCGCGGCGGCCCAGGACCTCGCCGTGCGGCGGTGACGGCGTGCGTGCGTGTGCGCGCAGTTGAAGCCCCTCCGGCGGCGGCCCCACAGGGCAGAGGGGGCGCCCGGGGGCTTGCTGTGGGCTGGGCTCCCGGCGCTCGGCGGACAGATGGCTGGGCTCATGTGCCCTGCCCCAGCGTCAGCCCCGGCCTGCTTCAGGTGTCCCCATGGCGACCGCCTCCACGGTGACACAGTGGGCACTCGGAGCCTTGACGACCGGGGGAGGAACGAAGGGCCGCCCGGCTCACAGCCACGCCCAGGTTGTCACGTGAGCGCGGCGGGCAAGCATGTGACCCGCACCCGCCGGCTGCGCAGACATGAACCCCCTGCCGCCCGCCCTGCCCTGGGCGCTGGGCCTGCTGCTGGTGCTGGCGCCGCGCGGCCGAGAGGCCGGGGGTGAGTGGGGACCCACGGCCCTGCCCCGGCCCCCTCCAACCCACAGGGTCGTGGAGCCCGACTTTCGGGAGGGCTACTTTGAGCAGCTCCTGGACCATTTCAACTTCGAGCGGTTCGGCAACAAGACCTTCCGCCAGCGGTTCCTGGTGTCAGGTGAGGTCGCCCTGAGGACCCCGGGGCCTGGGGAGGCGCGGCCAGCCTCACCCACGCCCCCTGCCTCCACCCGACAGAGAAGTTCTGGAAGAGGGACGAGGGGCCCATATTCTTCTACACGGGCAACGAGGGGGACGTGTGGACCTTCGCCAACAACTCGGGCTTCATCCCGGAGCTGGCGGCGCAGCAGGCGGCCCTGGTCATCTTTGCGGAGCACGTGGGTACCGGGCGGGGGCGGCCGGGGGCGGCCGGGGCGTGGGTTCAGCGGGTGCCTTTTCTGCCCGCAGCGCTACTACGGAAGGTCGCTCCCGTTCGGCGAGTGGTCCACGCGGCGCGGGTACACGGAGCTGCTGACCGTGGAGCAGGCCCTGGCTGACTTCGCCAGGCTGCTCCAGGCGCTGCGGCGGGACCTCGGGGCCCAGGATGCCCCCGCCATCGCCTTTGGTGGGAGGTGGGCCCTTGCCTTCCTGTCCCAGAAGCAAGTGCACTTAGTTCCAGGCACAGCATTTCTGTGGGTCTTAGGCATTTCAGGCCCTCCCTGGGGCACCCAGGTCTCTGAGGAGGAAAAGAGGAAGTGGGGCCCAGAGGTGGCTGAAGGGAGGCTGCAGGAGAGACGGGGGAGGCTGGGGAAGGGACTGGGGGAGGCTGGAGGGAGGCCTTGGGGAACACTGTAGGGGAGGCTGCTGCCCTGTCACCCTGGGGCGGGCCGGCCACAGCCCTGACCCTGTGTCCCCACCCAGCTATGGGGGGATGCTCAGCGCCTACATGAGGATGAAGTACCCCCACCTCGTGGCGGGGGCTCTGGCAGCCAGTGCGCCCCTTGTAGCTGTGGCAGGCCTTGGCGACCCCCACCAGTTCTTCCAGGATGTGTCGGCGGTGAGTGGGACTGGGCAGGCTGGCCCGGGCTGGCAGTGTGTCCGCAGCAGCCATAGCTGCCCCTTTTTCCAGGACTTTGAGGGCCAGAGCCCCAAGTGTGCCCAGGCCGTGCGAGATGCGTTCCGACAGATCAAGGACTTGTTCCTGCAGGGAGGTGAGGAGGCCTCATCCTCCATCTGCCGGCTTGTCAAGTCTCCACCCCACGCATAGCAGCAACCGCCAAAGGCCCTATCCTGTGCCCTCCCGGCAGCCTATGACACAGTCAGCCAGGAGTTTGGCACCTGCCAGCCACTCTCTGGCCTGAAGGACCTGAGGCAGCTCTTTGGATTTGCCCGGAACGCCTTCATCGTGCTGGCCATGATGGACTACCCATACCCCACCGACTTCATAGGGCGCCTTCCTGCCAACCCCGTCAAGGCAAGGCACCTGCTCCAGACTCCTGCCATGGCCCGGCGGGGCCTGCAGCTGGCCAGCCCCAGGGCCTTGGCCTGTTCGGAGGCCTGGAGGAGGGAAGGGTGAGTGGGGCGGGGCTATGGGCGAGAGCAGGGGTCTTCTGCTGAGGTGCCCTGCCTGGGTCCCCAGATTGGCTGCGACCGACTGCTGAGCAATAACCAGAGGATCGAGGGGCTCCGAGCGCTTGTGGGTATGTCTGCCCCCCAGCCGTAGGCCAGGCGCTTAGCGGGGCCCATGTTGGCAAGGGGCAGGGAGCACAGAGGCTTCCACGCCGTCCCTGGAGACACAGTGGCCATCTCCATCCCTGCCCAGTCTAGGGGGTCCAGGCCAGCTGTCCACTGCTGGGAGGTGGGACATAGGGCAGGAGACAGGCTAGGAGCTGAAGGCACAGACCCCAGGGGCCCACTCCTCCTTGAACCCTTAATGCCTGCTGGACCCCTGTAAGGGGACAGGGTGGGCACCACGGCCCCTGACCCCAGCACCCCTCTCTCCCAGGATTGGTGTACAACTCCTCAGGTACAGAGCCCTGCTATGACATCTACCTGCAGTACCAGGCCTGTGCGGACCCTACGGGCTGTGGCTCAGGCCCTGATGCCAAGGCCTGGGATTATCAGGTGTGTGGACTGGGGGTTCTGGGACTGCCAGGAATGGGGTGGGGGTGGGGGCCTGGGACTGTCAGTATGGGGTGGGAGACCCTGGACTGCCAGGGATGGGTTGGAGGGGCCTGGACTGCCAGGTGTGTGGGTTGTGGGGCTGGGACTGCCAGGCATGGAGGTAGGGGTGCCTGGGACTGCCAGTATGGGGTGGGGGTGAGACACCCCCTACACTGTCCTGACCATGGTGTGGGACATCCCACAGGCTTGCACTGAGATCAACCTGACCTTTTCCAGCAACAATGTGACAGACATCTTTCCCCACCTGCCGTTCACTGAGGCCCTCCGCCAGCAGTACTGCCTGGAAACTTGGGGAGTGTGGCCTCGGAGGGACTGGCTGCAGACCACCTTTGGGGGAGGCGGTGAGGCTGGAGATGAGGGGCCCCATCCCTGTACACTGAGCGCAGCCCGGAGCAAAGCTGGGGTCTGGCCCACACCCTTGTGTGTTGTGGGCCGTCCAACCACTGCTTGCTATGTGCCTTTCAGACCTCAGAGCTGTCAGCAACATCATCTTCTCCAACGGCGTCCTGGACCCCTGGGCCAGGGGCGGGGTGAGTACTGGTCCGGGCGGCTGTGGGCCTCTGTGCTTTGGCTCTGGTGTCAGCTGGGGCCAGCCTCGGTTTCAGCAGCAGGGTCCTGGGCAGGGTCCTCCTTGGGGTCAGCTAGACTTCACAGAACAAGCTTTGCCCTGCTGCCCCTGCCCTTTGGTCTGTTCCCCTTCACTGTTGCTCCCTTCTTCGTTATTTCCTCCTCCCTTTTTTGGTTCTTTTCCTGACTTGTTACTGTGAACTCATATCAGGCTCATGAATCTTCACCTTCCCATCTAATGGGACTGTTCAAGGCTATGCAGCCACCTCAAGTTGCAACTTTAGCTGCATCGAGCTGTGAGGACGGGGGGTTTGAGGTGGCCCAGGGCACACTACAAACCTAACGGTGTGTCCCTGGCTGACATAGATCCGGAGTAACGTGAGCGCATCTGTCCTCGCTATCACCATCCAGGGGGGAGCCCATCACTTGGACCTCAGGTGCTGCCCTGCCTGGTGGGAGGTGTTGGGGGGTGGGGGGCACTGCATCTGGGCTGGGAAAGTGGGAGGCTCAGGTCTGCCCAGCTGAATGCCCCCATCCGATGCCCTCTCAGAGCTTCCCACCCGCAAGACCCTGTGTCTGTAGTGGAGGCGCGCAAGCTCGAGGCCACCCTCATCCGCGAGTGGGCCGAGGCAGCCAGACACTAGCAGTGGCCGTGGCTGGCACAGCTTGGGGCCATGGAGACTGAGAGGTGCTCCCCCAGCCAGGACCAGAAGACTCACAGGGGAGTGTCTCATAGATGCCAGGCAGGGGTGAGGAGCTGTGGCTGGTCCTCTGGAACTGAAGCCCAGCCCAGGGTAGCTGGACTGAGAGGCCTTGCCTGAGGGAGAGGCTGACCAGCCCTCTGGTGGTCTGAGCATCTGGTGTCTGCGCGGGAGGAGGGGGCAGACAGAGTGAACACACTGCACACAACCTGTCAAAGCAGGCACGTGTTTAATAAAACCACCCTCAACTCCACTGTGTGCTGTTTCCGGGCACAGGGTGGGGAGTGCCTTTCCTTTGGCCTGCTGACCCGCAAACCCACCTCCCATGCCCCCCTCACCAGTGCCACTACCACTGCCCTGAGTATCTCTCTTAGAGCCCCATCTATGGGGGGTGGAGAGCCCTTTTTCTCCTGCCCAGCAGCTGGGTTTCTGATGTGGACACATTTGCTATTCTGGTCGCACAGCAGCCAGAGGCTTCAGGTTGGTGGGGGTGGGTGCAGCCTCCAGGGCTAGGAAGAGAGGCCTCTTTGGAGACATGCCTTGCATACCTTTCCAGGCACAGGACATGCAGGGAAGGGAGCAAGCCTGTGGGCGAGCTGAGGAAGGCATCCCCAGAGGTGGCTACGGGAGAGCAAGGGCTGCCCTGAGACCCTAAGGTGGCAGCACCAGCAGGAGGCTGGCCAAGAACCAGGGTACCCCAACACTGGAGGTTAGCCCTCTGCAGAGGCATGTCTGGTGGCCAGAGGCCCTGGTTTCTGAGGATGGCAGGACCTTATAGAGATAAGAGCAATGGGTTCTTGCTCAACATACAGGCCAGAGCTGGGTCCATCCTGCTAGGGCATCTGTCCTGGGTTCTTGTCATGGGTGGATGCTTCAGTTTACTGCAGAAGGGGCAGGACACCCTGCACCCTAGCTGGAAGAAGGCCCGAGGTGTGTCGAATCCAAGGTGGAAAAGTGTACAGGGCATGGCCATATGCAGGGCCCCTGGCACTCCCGCCTGCATCCCACCCGTCCTTCCAACCACTCCAGGCACCTACTGCCTACTGCCCACCCCCTGGGCTAGGTGAAGCTTCCAAAGCCTCTAGCCAACAGCTCATGGCAGAGACACCTGAACACAGAGTGTAAGTATGGGGCAGGGCCCACCTGATAACCCCACACATCCACCCAGATGTTTCAGGAAACAGACCTCACAAACCTGAGAGGCACCAAAGACAGAGCAAATGCACTTTATCTGACTGCAAAGTCCACTCCATGGGGGGGCAGGGGGCAAGATAAACGTGCCTGCCCAGCCCCTCCCAGCTCAGGCTGGGCAGGGGAATCCCTGAGTCCAACATGTAAACACCATAGCCGGCCAAGAGCCCGGATCCCCAAGAGGTCACAGGCGCCCCCCAAGAACATAGGTCAGGGCACGTTCACAGGCTGAGACCCGGCCAGATGACCCTGGGCTGAGCTGTTTGTCTGTGAACACACATGGGATCCGGGGACCCAGGGCGACCCTGCAGGAAGCAGAGGCCTGGGCTACATGAAGCCACTGCCTGTCAGCCGACAGGTTGGTCAGGTTTCAGGAATGTGAGGCATGATGGGTTTTTCATGGGAAGAAGGAAGAGGCGCCCCTGTGGACGGGGCAGCCCTGAATCACAGCGCTGATTTGTTTCTAATGGTGTCTGATGAGAACCCCAGATAAGGAGCCCAGAGCCAGGACAGAGCACCTGACGCCCAGCAGCCACCAGACTACACGAGGCCCACACATCCCAGCCCAGCTGACTGCTGGTCTGGCATCAGCTATCAGCTAGACACCGCATAGCAGGGGTCAAAGGAGGGCAGACCTAACCAGGGCCAGGCTCCTGCTGACAGGTGTCCTTGAGCACAGGACGCGTCAGAGCCCTGGGCGGTGCCCACAGGGCATCACCCCACCCTAGGCGGGGGCCCAGATGGGCAGGGGGTGAGCCTCAGTGTTGAACACATAGGTGTCCAGGCTGAGCAGGTCTGGGTCGTCTGAGAAGAGCAGATACAGGTACTTGAGGGTCTCCCCCAGGAAGAAGCTCTCCATCTTGTCCCTGGGCTGCGGGTTGTGAGGGTCCCGGACGTTGCTGATGGAGGAGTAGCCTCCCGAGGGGACCTGCCCAAGAGCCGAGGCAGTGGCATCATGATGGCAGGCCCAGCCCGGGGGCGGGTCCCCAGGCAGAGGTGCCTCACGGCGGCACACACCGACCCAGGGCAGGGTCTCGGGTGGGGGTCACTGGTCTCCGAAAGTCGCCAGGGAGACGCCAACCACCCTTAGTGACCACAAGCAAAGTGCCGCCCCCAGAACCCAGGCCCTGAGGTCACCCTTGGGTCAGAACCCACTGCATCCCACACCTCAGGGCAGAGCCCAAGACTGGGCTCTCCTGGGGCAGGTGGTGGGCCTGGGCAGAGTGTGACCTCTGAGGGCCCACTGCGGGGTGCTCCCCACTCGGGTCCCTCAAAACAGGAGCAAGGGCCCGCCAGCCCCCAGTGTCCTGGGTCACATGCTCTCTGAACCTGGGCTGGGCTGGGCTGTCTTGGCGGGGGACGGGCCTCCTGCAGGTCACAGTCAGCCTGGCCGCCCACCCTCCTGGCTGCCCCAGGCAGGTGACCAGAGGGGCAGCTCACCCGTGTGTATGTGTTGAAGCTCTGTAGGATCTGCCACCCCCAGTCCTGGTACTTGGGGTCCCCTGTGAAGCGGTGCAGGTAGAACAGGCTCTCCAGTGTCTCAGGCCGCAGGAGGTTGTGCCTGTCCGCTGGCTGGGGAGCAGCAGAGGCTCAGGGTGAGGCCCCCACAGTGCCCTTCACCTGGCCCTGGTCCTGGCCCTGACCTGGGCTCACCTTGACCTGTACGTCCTTATGGGCTTTCTGTGGGTACAGGTTGAAATGTACAATTTCAGGGCTCAGTCCTGTCTCCATCTGTTCGTTCATCTGGTAGCAAGTGTCCATCAGTGCCTGGGCCAGCTCCATGTGGTCAGCGGGCAGGCCGTGGTGGGCACCCAGAGCCAGTGTCCCTGGCAGAAAGCACACCAGGTGGTCCTGAAATCAGAGGGTCTCCTCAGCACCGTGGAGCCTGGGGCATTATGGGGGCCGAGGGCAGGTGCAGCCCTATCACAGGCCTCCCATGCGACCAGCAGTCGTCAGGACTCCGCTCATGTCTCCAAAGGCTAGAGCTCACACAGAGGACTGGGCCATAGGCCAGCCACGTGGGGGTCAACGTGGACCGGGGAGAAGCCAGAGGGGGGGACACTGACCTGGTCTCCCCAGACCCTCCCCCACAACCCCACGGACACCTAAGGAGCACCAGCTGCAGGAGGTGGGGAGGAGGGCCCTGGGGGAGCCCAGGGATCTCAGACATCTCAGGTCTCAGCTCGCCCTGCCAACAAGGGGACAGCCCAGGCCATGCAGCTGTTTGCCTGTGAGGGCTCACGGTCTGTGGCCAGAAGTTCACGGTTCCCTCCACTGACCAAAATCAGGGCCATCGGGCATCAGGACAAATGGTTGGGTCCTGAGACTCCTGGGTTCCGCCCAGATCGCACACCCCCTCACATCTGGGGCTGGGCCGCGCCTGGATCACACACACACTCCCAACTGGGGCTGGGCCCTGCCTGGATCACACACACACTCACCATCTTGGGGCTGAACTGGCCGTGGGCGAGTTCCCCGACAAAGGTGAGCTTACTGGGTTCAGATCTGCGGACCAAGTGCTTTTTGATGCCCTCGATGGCTTCAAGGTAGTCTTCCAGCAGCCTGTACAGAAAGGCGAGCCCTGTTTGCTTGGGCCAAGTGGGGCCACAGCGCCCAAGTTCTCATCCAGGAACATGCACGTACGCTGAAGCTGCCGTCCACACCCTAGAGGCTGAGAGGTGGCAACGTGCTGGCCTGGCGTGGAGGCCTGTGGCCAGTCAGCCCCGCAGGGCGGAGGCTGTGCCTTGTGCTCCCCGAAACAGGGTCTCTCCTCTCCACAAGCCCCAGGAGCACGCGAGACTGGCCTCTGCGGACCTGACAAGTCCACCTGGGTTCCCAAACAACCCACAGGCCTGAGGAGCATGGGCTCCATAGATGGTCACACCCTTGTTGCTGCCCATGGGGTTGGCCGAGAGCTGCCCCAGGGGTTCTGGGTCAGTCACCCCTGCCTTGAGACTTCAGGAGACTCTAGTTCCCTTAGGAAGGCTTATCCATGTTTTCCAAGTTTTTCGATGAGCCTTTACACTGCTACCCAGGAAGCGTGCGTTTTAAGGGCCACACTAGTAGGCCATAGAGGCCCAGACATTTGGGGCCACCTCCCACTTGGGAATGGACAGCGGGGCTGCCCCCACAAGCTGCCTACCGGACCTGACCCCAGCCCCTGCCTGGTGCCGAGGAGGCCTGGACTCAGTGATGGGCTGGACCCCCTGCTCTGCACAGTGCTGTGCTGGGAAGAAACGCGTCCCCTGTGCAGGGCTCAGCAGCCGGCCCGGCCAGCCAGGCTGCGGGTGCCTAACCGAGCGTGGGGCACGCAGAGCCGCGGGGAGCCCTCCCGGAGCAGCAGAAGCAGGCCTCACTGTGTCTCCCTCTTTCCGCCTTGGATCCACTGCTTGAGCAGGTACTCGTAGTAGCTGTCGGCCCTGGCGCCCAAGGTGAACACTCCCATGTGGGTGAAGAGGCCACTGTGCGTGTTGATGAACATGGGCACCAGCCCATCCTTCTTCCCAGACAGTGAGTGGATGTGCCTGCTCACCTCCTCCGCGGCCTCCTGCGGCAGATAAGGGAGAGCGCAGGTGAGTGAGGGCGGGGAGGGGCCATGTGAACTCCCTGCCGGCAGAGGACAGAGCAGGCCGGGGTCCTGGCCACAGCTGCTCAGCCAAGCGCCCCCGCCCGCAGTGCACCTCCATGGGCCGGCAGAGGCCACAGGCCCGACCACAGGGCTGAGCCTGGGCTCTCCACACTCCCAGGCCTCTCTGCAGGACACTGAGCCTGAAGACCCCAGCCGCTAGCCTCCAGACCGCCTGCAGGCGTGTGCCTGCTTCCAGCCAGGGGTCACTGCTAACTCATCAGCTGCCACCGGTTCCCCATCCCCTGTGACCCCTGGTCACCCGCCAAGACCCTCCGCCTCAGCTCCTCTAAGCTCACTCACCTGCCTGGACTGGGCAGCACCAGCGCTGTGCATGTTTAACCCCAGGACCCAGGCCCCTACCTGGCGGCAAATTCCTGGTCTCTGCCTGACGCACACACCCACACCACCTGTAAACGTGAGGCGGCTGCCGGTTTCCTCTCGTCTCCAGCAGCCACAACGCCCCAGTCACATATGCACACCTGGCGGTGCCTCACGACACCTGGCCCTTTGCAGCACAACTGCTCTCGAGTCGGTGGGAACCTGGTGTGGACGCTGTGCCCCGTTCTTTCTGGTGGGGCGCTCACTGTCCCTCCAGGGAGGCTCCCTACGGACCACAGTTCAGAGCAAGGACTCTACTGTGACACCTCAGGCAGAGCGAACAAAAGCAAAGGAAACGGGCACGGTGGGGGGCTGGGGCATGAGTGTTCAGTGGGGACAGTCGCGGTGTTCAGGCTAGAGAGGAAGGAGCAGGCGCTGCATGGTGAGGGAAGTGCTCGAGGCCGCCGGCTGGGCACGGAGCAGTGGTCAAAACGGCAAGTTGTGGGTTATGAGGATTTCATCACAACATAAGATCCTTTTTGAAAAGCAAGGACGGGCAAGGACTTCCAGACTGGATGCTCACTTTAGGTTCATTTTATTAAATACTGATAAGGAGAAAACAAAAGAGAACAGGGGTTCTAGGACAGCCTGGGCACCTGGCCTGCCGCTGACCTCTGGCCTTGCAGGGTCACTTACTGTCTCCGTGCCTCCGTCTGCCCATTCCCGTCTGGCTGCTGCAGGAGACAGCGGCCTGACCCCACAGGCTCTTCCCAGCAGCAGCCAGTGGGGCGCGGGGGCGGACAGGTGCCTGAGTCAGGACGTCAGGATGAAGCCCGAGGTGCCATTCCCACTCTGGACACCGTGTGGCCTCTGCACAGACGGCAGGAGTCCCCGGTAGAGGGGCAAGGGTGGCACTGGGGCACCAGGTGACTTTTAGTGAACCGAGCTTGCAACGTCGGAGCCCGTGCCACAAGAGGCAGCAGCTCCCTGCCTCTGAAAGACCCTCGAGGCTATCCAGGGTCCACGCCCTCACGCTTGGGTCTCATCCCCAGGAAGGAGGTCAGGACTGTCACAACCACCCAGGGTGTGTACATGGGGAAGCACTGTGCCTGCAGCCCACCCGGGACAGACACCGCGTATGCATGGCTGGCCCAGGGTCCGTGGCAGCTGAGGGAGACGAACGGCCTGGACGTGTGTAACGTCATCCACACACACCTGCCCACAAAGATGCCTACACTGGACATGCCCAGCACCATGAGGCCTCCTGACACGGCACAGAGGCGGCCCCAGAACACGCTGCCGGGGACTCAGGGCCACACCAAGGGTAGGACGAGCAGCCCTCTGTTGGGCGAGGGCCTGGCCGCACCACATGCACCCTCCCTCGGGGCATTTCCTGCCTGTGAGTCGGCCGCCAAGAAGGTGGCATCGCCCAGGAAAACGAGAAAGGACCGAAAGACAGCAGTCATGCAGCCCAGGCCCACATGCACATCCCTGCGGAGCCAGGAGCCAGGAGCTCCCACGGGAGATTGCACTCCAGCCAGAAACCCAGCCTCCTACCTGGAACTTCCTCACACCCGTGAGACGGGAGAGCTCCCGGAACTCTAACTGAATGCTCGTCACCTCGGCCACTGTGCTGTCAGAGGTCCACCGGGGTGGGTGGGCAACCCCAGTGCCGATGTTCACATCGGAGTATGGGATCTTGGAGGGCGTTCGGAACGCAGGCATGAGCCGATTCCCAAAATCCTCCTGCAACAACACAGCAGCATCAGTGCCTCCTGCCAGAACGCAGCTTGGCCTGTGCCTCACGGTGCCGGCCCCCCACCCGCGGGTCACACACCGCAGCCATCGGCCCCGGCTCCCTGAGCAGAGCCGCTGGGCCGGAATCCTCACGGAACTGCTGTGAAGGGCTTGGCAGGGACACTCACGGCTTTCCTCAGGAAGAGGGCATCCCCCGACAGGTGGTAGGCACTCAGAAGGCCCCCCAGGATTCGGATGGTGCCCTCAAACAGGCTGACGTCCACGTCCTTCTGCAGCCGCAGCTGCTTTGACACCCACCTCCTGGCTTCTCCAAATTCTAAAACACAAGACAGTTCGAGGGACGTGGTAAGGTCCCCGCGTTCCCGGGACCCTCGGGGCTATCCTTCCCCTGTGGGCGGTGAACCTGAAGTCTTCCGAAATCTGCAGACAAATGGGCAGAGCCCTCGAAGTGTGAACACAAGGGGTCTGCAAAGGCCACGATACGAGGACCAAGGGTGACCCGTGGTGCAACCTGTTCAGAGAAACTTAACGCAGTCTTAATGCAGGCACTTAGACCTGACTAGGGTCATGTAACCCTGCATTAATCCCATCCCGGAGGCACGGGGAGGACGATAGCAAGAGGTCTGGGCACTGGCAGCTTCATGGGACCACATGTCACCTCCCGCCACGGAGACCCTCCCACCAGCAACTCACACGCACATGGCCCTGACAGCCACCCAGGGGCCAGAGCTCGGCTCTTGCCGTGGGCAAGGTGGCAGCAATCCTGTGTGACCCTGGGCACCTGACAGAGGAGGGCAGAGGGACTGCCCGTGCACAGTGTCCACTCCTCTCATGCAGGAGACGGGAGAGCTCATGGTCAGATGGAACGGGCAGCGTGGAGACCTTCCAGCATGACTCGCCCACATGACCGATGGCCCAAGCAGAGAGCTCACCCCGTTCTTTGGAAAGAACAAGTACCTTTCTTCAGACCCAAAATCCACATGGTGTCCAGGGCATCAATCAGCGTGAGGCCCAGTCCAAACCACTCGCTGAATGACCTGGACACAGGCTTCAGCTCATCATGGCCCCAGGCAAACTTGCGGTATCCGGTCCATGCGTGGCGGAAGGCGTCTATCACGGCCTTCTGGCGCTCGTTCGGGGTGGCTAGGAGGAGGGAAGCGGGTCATGGGGACCTGGCCCTGAGCAGGGCTCAGACACGGACCCTCAACCTCCAGGACAAGAACGCAGGGACGCCACCATCCCCCAGGTGGATACGCCAAGGGACAGCTGCGACTCTCTGATCCCAGGGCCCGTGGTGACCCTAGCCCACTGAGGAAAGGGGGCTCCAAACGTGAGTCTCTCCTGTGGCTGCAATGCAGGACGTGGGCCGCCACACATCATCCCCAAAGCCCTGAAGAGAGCTGGGGCCCCCTGGCTTTGAAGGAGGGCAGCCAGTGGCCTCCGCATGCTCTGCCTGCTCATCTGCGTGTCCCCAAGCCCTCTCCCTCATGTGTCCAAGGGAAGCCCGAGAAAGTGAGGGTGGGGCCTCACCTGGTGGGGTCTGAGTCCTGCTGGCCTGCAAGGAAGGCCTGGTGGGGGCCTCTGCTTTTCTCCAAGGGCGCTGGGTGCTCCGCCACGGCCCCATCACCGGCCCCATCCAGCTTCAAGGACAGAAGGAAGAGCAATCAGCTGGCACCAGGCAGCCGCACACCCACCCCCCTGGCCCTCCAGGCAAAACCCCAGGCCCCCACGACGCCACGCTCGGGGTGTAGGCATCCCCTTCTGCTGGGAAAGGAGGGGGGACTTGAAGATTAGGCTGCTTTGATGCCGAATCAGCAGGTGGCCGCCTGGTCCCCCGCATGGTCAGGACACCACACTGCACCTACCCGACCTCTGCTCTCTGCGTGTGTTCCCCCTGGCCTGCGCCGCCCGCCACCTCAGCCCTCCTCCTGGATTCCTCCGGCCTCCTGTCCTTCTCGCCTTCAGTGGGTGCTCGGATCGGCAGGTGGGGCGGTCCCCGTCGGAAATGCCTTTGAGGCCTCTAGAGCAAAGCAAGAGGCCCTCGTGAGGACGGCCCCACAGCCTGAGCCTCTGCTGTCCCTCCTGGGACAGCTCCTGCCCATCAGCCCCAGGAGCGGTGGGCTGCCTGGGGAGTGCCCAGCCCGAGGCAGTCTGCATCTCTCAGACCACATGCTATCTGGGCGGGGGCACCTTATGCTATCTCCTGGCCCTCGCTGGCTGCATGGGGACAGCCAGTGGGCAGAGCCCTGGTCTGGGGCATTTCTGGGCGTCCAGGGCAATACGCACGGGCTACAGCCACGTCCCCATGCGTGAAGCCACAGAGGGTGCTGGCGGCCCGTCCCCTGGGGTGGCTTGTGTCACCCTGCAGGGCTGTGGAGGGGCTCAGGGCCCCGTGCCAAAGCAGGGCTGTGAGCTCTGCTGCACGAAGCGCCCTTCCCGGGGCTGCAGCCAGGGCACGACGTGGCCAGCGGCGAGGTGATTCCTCAGGAGCACGTGAGGGAGGCTGGCCTGGGACCCGGGCGGGTGCAGACGTGCTGCTCGTGAGGGTTCAAATGCACAGAGCCAGGACCCCTTGGCCGAGGGAACCAACTCTGGCCTCAACAGAACACTGAGGCTGACAGGGTTAGGGACACGCTACGGGGTTTAAGTGGGAGAGCAGGTCCCAGAGGTCCCCGAAGCACAGTGCGCCCAGGACCCTCTCCCTGGGCAGCCTGGCCCCGCCGACGCCCTGACTAGGGACATAGGACATGCACAGATGCCCGGTGCCCAGTGTCCTAGGGACCGTCTCCCCAGGATCCACCTGCCTCCAGAGGGGTCGCTTCCTGGTGCTCTGGTGGCTCCTGACCCTCAAGGTACCATGGCTCTCCCCTCGTCCCCATCCCAAATTATAAGGGTGGGGGTGCTCCAGGATAGGCCTGGCCCTTCCTGCCCGTTTCTGGACAGGCACCCCATTCCCAGACTGATCCTGACCCCGCCTGCACCCAAGCACATCTCCACGGAGCCCTGAGCAGGTCCAGAACCGTCACCCGCGTGTCCCTCAACCGCTTCCTGCTGGGCCCCGAATGGCCCCTTCCCCACAGACCCTCCCTGGCCATCACATGGCCTGTACTGCCCAGCCTTCCTCCCCTCAGCCAGGCAGCTTGGCTCTCCTCCCTCCTGCCTTCCGCTCCGGACGCCCCCGCCCTGCATGCCCTCTCTGCACAGCAGCCAGAGCCTCTTCCAGCGGCGGCTCAGACATCCAGACCCAGCAGAAATCCTCCTGTGTTCCGGCTTGAGCCTCATGTGCTTCCTGTGGCCAGGACCCACAGGGCCCGGCTGGACTGACCCCAGCCCCTTCCTTGCCCAGGCATCTGCGGTGTCACCTCCTGGAACAAGCCAACTTCCCCCCACCTTGGGCAGCTTCACTCCACCCAGCGCCACTGCTTCCCCCCCCAGACTGTGCTTCAGCGTCCCGGCCCTCGGGAGGCTTCCAGACCAGCCGGCCTCGGCCTCCTCTCATGGGGTCTGGGCGATCCCTCGAGGGATGTGCTGCCCAGGCTGCCTGCCGGCTTCCACTGGTTGGGGCCTGTCGGTCTGGCTCTCCCACTAGCCCAGCCCACGGTTCCTCCAGGGAGGGACGGGTCGGGTGCGTTGGCCACCCAACACGGGACCCAGCACACAGCAGGCGTCCAAGAAAGGAATGAATGTTCCTCTTTCCTTCCCCAGTGACCGTCCACCAGCCCCGAATGAGGAGCGCGAGGTCACAGTGTGCATCTGGGGCGAGACCAAGAATTCCTCCGTCTGCCTGAAACATTGTGTGTTGTTCCGAATCGCCTCTGCACCAACCCCCATCACAGCCCCCTGGGTAGTTTGCTCGAAGTACCTGCGGTGGAGCCCCTGGGAAGGTTTTGGGGTCAGCATGTGCTTTCTGAGGCGCCGGCAAGGCGGGTGGATTTGCTGGTCCCATCTTCTGCTCTCCCGGTGGCCGGCCACGCACAGCTAAGCAAGAGAATCTGTGTCATCTCCGATGGGCCCCGAGGCCCAGAGGAGGTCCCAAGGGTGTCACCGAAACACCCAGGCAGGCACCGTTCCTTACAAAAAGACATCCTGAGACCTCAGAAAAGTCATCTAGGTGAATTCAATAGGCCCAAACCCAAGCACTTGGCAGTTTCCCCCA
The DNA here is from genome assembly GCA_032199065.1 of Smutsia gigantea. NCBI lineage: Eukaryota > Metazoa > Chordata > Mammalia > Pholidota > Manidae > Smutsia > Smutsia gigantea. The sequence continues at coordinate 99,427 of JAVSCE010005339.1, read as the reverse complement.
AGCACCCAGTCTTAATGATTCCCACTCTAGGAAGTACAAGTGGTGGCAAATGGACCGAGTGGCTCGTAGCTCTCCTCAAAGAGGCAATGTCAGAGAGACTCGGGGGCCTCCCATCCCGCAGAGCTCCTCCGTCTCTACAAACACGGGAGCGTTCGCCCCAGGTTCTCGGGGTGCCGCAGACAGAGCTGCAGCCTCAGGACCCGAAGTTCTCTGTGGGGCGCAGAGAACAGAGATAGCAGTGCTCACACCCGACACTTAGGAAGCAGCCTGACAGCATCACACGCCCACCCAAGTCCAGCCCGGTGGTCAACAACGCTCTCTGCTCCCTTGAACCTCCATTTTCTGCCAGCGCGTTGGCATTTATGCATCCAGGGTCTGCTGAAGGCCAGGGCCAGGCTGCTTCTGCCCAGTCCCCCCTCCACGGCCCACCCATGTCTCGGCGGGGCGGTCGCACACGTGCGGTCAGTACCTTTCCACGGGTCAGCCAGGCTGATGTAGGACAGGAGTCCACAGAACATCAGAAACGCCAGGACAAGGAGAATCACGTTCCGTTGTAATCTCGACAGTTGCTTCCACTTCTAAGGGAGGGACGGAGATGACGTTTTGCACTGCGCTGCAAACAGCGAAATCTCTTCAACTCCTCTATCCTGGGCCAGGACAGTGACTGATCGCCAGGTCCGTGTTGAGTTCTGCTTCAGAACCGGGGGATGTTCCCGGCCAGCAGGGTGGGGACACTCCAGAGGGCCCAGTGCATCGGGACATAAGGTGAGACAAAAGCTGAAGGAGAAACCGCTCTACTGCGCGGGCAGTGGAGAGACGCCCACCCCTCGCGCGTTCTGCTCAGGGACCAGGCTGGCTCGCAGCTGCACGGCCGAGACCAGCAGGAGCACACCAGGGTAGGGCAGGCTGGGCTCCTGACCCGCTGCCCAGAGGGGGAAGGTGATCTCGGAGCGTCTCCGGGCCCCGCAGGGTGCGGTGACACCTGGACGCACAGAACCGGCAGGACCCCGCGCTTCCGCCCGGCGCCCCCATGCCCCGCCCTGCTGACGGCCCCGGCCCAAAGAGCGAGTGGTATTCGGCTGGGGCACGTGAGGCCCCCACCGCGCCCCTCACCCTCCAGCAGGAGCGCCGCCGCCAGCCTTTGCTGTCTTCGGAACCCCGACCAAGGCTCAGCGTCACTGAGATGAAGTCCCGCTGCGGTGCCGGGGGCGGCGCCGGATACATGACAGCGGCGGCGGCAGTCCCAGCGACCCCGCCCTCCGGCCGCGTCAGGAAGTCGGTCTCTGCGGGTCGCCGAGGACTCCGCGGTCCAGATACCCACGGGCCGCCATCCCAGGGTAGTCAACACTCCGCCCATCGCTTGCGCGCCAATGCGCGTGCGTCGCGCCCGCCTAACCCCATGCGCCTGCGCACTCCTTCGTTGCTACGTACTGTTTTACGACGAAAGCGTGTGCATCAGTGCTCGCGGGTGCCTGCGCCGAGCCCTCATTCGGTCTGCGCCTGCGTCGGTGCTGCAACGCTCAGCGCCTGCGCGATGCTCTACCGCGTGCTCCTGGCCCGGGCACCTAGTCTGGGGTCTTCGCTCGCCGGCCTTTCGTCGCTTGCGTGCGTTGTCGCTCCGCGGACGCCTTGCGCAGCAGCCGGCGGTGCGGGGTCCGCCCTGGAGAGCTGGCCCAGGGACAGGCCCCGGAGGCCGCGGTAGAGCCAGCGGGCCCCGGGGGCTCCAGCCCTTGGAGGCCCGCGGAGCTGTGGACACCAGCTTGCTGTTCCCACCACAGGTGCCGGTCAAAAACTGCAGCGCCTGTCTGGGTCACTCGCCAGCACTTCGCGTTTATTGGAAATTCCCGTCTGCGGGAGGTCGGGAGTTGGGTGACCGCTCAAGCTCAGAGCGTCCTGGCCACTTGTCGGGTTTGAGGTGGTGGGCGGGTGACAGACCGCCCTGACTCGGGCGCAGCGCCCGCGGGAAATGGCTCGGAGCACTACCACCGTGCGCTGGTTGGGCGGGCTTCCAGGAGCACCTGGGCTGCAGACCGCGGGGAAGTCGTGGACGGTGCTGGCGCCCGTTTGATGCAAAGGTACAATGATTTGAAAATAAAGCGTTTTAAAAAGCGGGCCGTGTCAGTAGTTTACCCAGCTAACTACTTGTGCAGAAAAGGGTCTGCGCAGCTGTGGGCCGACCCCCGCCCCGTGCCCCAGGCCCTCCTCTTGGCTGTGAAGCAGAGGCGGGAAGGTAAGGCACGAGGTTAACTCTGAGGTTGGCAAGACGGGCAGAGTGGAAGCAAAGCCCTCGTCTGGGCTTTGGGCGTGGGTCCACCTCTGCCGTCACGCCCACGTCAGGACAGCTGGATGCGCACTTCCAGCCACTGGGGGAGTCAACTACATCAGCTCACGACCCAGATAACATTCTTCCCGTGGGACACCAGTGGTTCCTAAGGGGCTGTGGGCTTTCGTGGAGAAGGGAGAGGGCGGGCACGATGCCTGTCAGCAGCAGGCTGTATTTTATGCAGCCTTTCACCTCAGCTGGGAGAGCATGTGCTAGGGCCAGAGCAGCAGAGCCAGGGATAAGGGACCAGGGCCAGCTGGTCTCCCCAGCCTCAGCCAGGCTGCAGGGCCGCAGTGTGGAGCCATGGTCCAAACAGGGAGGCTCCGTCTCCTGCCAGAGAGCACAGGAGCATGAGCTCCAAGATCTTCCAGAAGTACTGGCATGCTGGGCACCGGATGGTGCTACCAACTGGTGGGTTCATCAGCCACCCCAGGAGGCCCCCGGATTGGCGCCACTGGCTCCTGGGGGAGACACATCAAATCAGCAGCCCAGAGCAGCTGCAGACAACAGGGGCCGAGGCCTCAGGACAGAAAACTCAGGCATGCAGGCGGAACTTCCCGGAGAGCCAGCTCTCCCTGGCACAGCCAGCCCCTATGGTGGTGAGTCGGGCCTCTTCTACTGTCCCCCTCAGCTGGGCAGTGACCCCCACCCCATCCCAGCTACTGGCTCAGCTGCCACGGAGGGGAGGCAGCCCCTTTACACGTCACCAGGTGGGAGGGAGGCGGGGGCACTGTGCCCTCCCTCGGCTTCCTCATCTGTGCTCTGCAGAAGAGCTGGGAGGCTGGTGCTCACCACCTGCTGTGTGTGTGGGGCCCTGTGGGCCTCAGGGCAGATGGGCAAGGGCCCCTGCTCTCACCCAGGGCCCATGCCTTCCTCCAGCCCACCGGGCAGTCTCCCCTCAGCCCCTTCGTGCAGGGCCCTGAGTCCCTCTGCCTCCTGCCAGGTCCCTGCAGCCAGGAGGGAAGCCAAAGAGCCCATGAGCCCAGGGCAGGCCCGGGGCCCTCGTGTCCTGGGGAAGCCACCCCCGGGGAAAGGCTCACCCTGTGTTCCTTCTGTGTTCCGCACACACTGCAGCCTCTTCTGCCTGAGTCCCAGGTCCTGGCTGCGTCCCCACCCCTGTGGACCTGGGGATGGCAGACGTGGAATGAGTCAGGGCTGCAGCACCCTGGCTTGGTTCTCATCCAGGATGAGTGGGGACCGGAACCCCTGGCCTCGAAGGTACGCCTCCAGACCCTGGAAACAAGCAAGTTACAATGGGCAGATATCTACTCCTCGGCTCCCAGGTAGGGCCCCACTTGAGCTTGCAGCCAGCCAGTGAGGCTCCCAGGAACAGGGTGGGTTGCCACCTCCAGACCCAGGCCAGCTCGAGCCTTCTGGAAAGCTTAGGCTCGAACTTTCCAGAGCAGAAGAGCAGGCATTCCTCCCTCAGTGAGATGCCCACAAAAGCTTGACTTACCCCAGACTCTGACCTGACCTGACATATTCTCCCCACCCTTCCCAAGCCCTGCAAGGGCCTCTTGACACTAACCCCCTCCCATGTCCCAGAATGTCCTCCACCACCTAAAGCACTCTTTGCCCTATTGGTAAACTGAGGCAGTGGCATGTCATGATACACAGTCACTGTCACCATGCTGTTCACATGTGACAGTCCTGGGACTGTCAAACACAGAAGGACTCTGGGCATTCCCAGTCAGGCCAGGGCATGGAGACAGGGTCACGCTGGCCAGGGACAGTCTTGGGAACGGGGACCATTCTCCCGTCCAGTCTGTGTTGAGGTGTACATGTGCCGGTCTGGCCCTCACCCAGGCTCTGGACTGGATGTTGGGGGAAAGGTTGCCCCTTTGTTCTCTAGGTAGTGGCACCATCTGGGGGTCCTGTTTCTCAGTGAGGAGCCAGCGAAGTGACTGGCCTATTGCAGAGGAGGAGAGGGTCCCAATTCCCAGCAGAGGCTCAGCCCCTTCTCTTCCTCCCATTCACAGCTGGAAACCTGGATCCACCTTCCTTCCGGAAGTCCTAGGTAGTTTTCAGGTTCCCTGGGTACCCCTCCATGGCCCTGGAGAACCACGTCCTCTGGCCTGGCTTGTCTCTGCTGCAACCTGGGGCTGTTCCTCAGAAGATGCTCCTGCTGGCATCGTGGCCTCCGTCTCATCCTGCATGACCCCCTGCGTCCCAGTGCCATTCAGCATCTTTCCCCTCTTCTGGTGCCCCTGCTTGCTCCAGGGTGTGCCAGTCATGTGGATCCCACTGAGAGCTGGCAGCCTTGGCATCTCAGTTGGGGGTGTGTGTGGGCCTCCTGTCTCATCATCTGCTGTGTGCTGTGGCCACAGTAGCCTCTCCACTCACATCTAATAGTGAGTCCCATCCACCTTTTAACGGTCCTTGTAAAGGTGTTACATCTGGCAACTCGAGAGAATGTTCCGAAGTCCAGAGACTTCCCTGTCCAGTTGATGGGATGGCCCCTGACCGGGCACCCTCCAGCTTCCATCCCACAAGGTGGCCCCAGCTCCTGGACCTGCCAGCAGGGTCCTGCAGCTCCTCTGGTGGGAACCCTTTCCTTCAGGAGCAACTGGGACGGCTGGGTTCTGCTGGACTCCCTCTAGCAAAGTCCTCATGTCAGGGAGGGCAGTGGTCCTGGGGGTTTCATGGCGTCTTGCCGGAGGAGGCTGAGCTTCTGCATCATCTCCCGGGGCTGGGCAGGTGGGGTCATGTCTGCAGGCTCAGGTGGTCCAGAAGAGCCTCGAGGTCAACGTTTCAGGGGCCTCCCCACCTGAAGTGTGCATCCCCGGGCTTCCCAGCCAGGACTCTGACCATGGTTGTATGCACAGACTGGCCTTGGCTGGCAGCTAACAGTCCTTGAGGTTCAACTGTTCAGAGTATTAAGGCCTGGGCCTTCTCCACCCTCCCTGTCAGGGATGAGAACTTCTATGGAAGTAACCAGAGGCCCTGCTTGGTCTTCAGCAGCCTGGTCCTTGGTGTTCATTATGTTCCTGCCAGGCATGAATGAGCTTAGTATTAGCCATCCAGCTGATTCACCCCCATCAAAAGTTCTAATGGCTGATGGCCACCCTCGGCCAGAGGCTGTCAGCTCCACCACCCACCAATGCTGGGGGCCTCACTGCCAGCTGGGTAGTGTGCCAACCCAGGCCCCAAGCCCCATCTTACCACTATTTTTTTCGACTGCTCCAGGGAACAGCTAGCCCAGATGGGGTTCTCCAGAAGCAGATGCTGAGAGGGAGTTTGGGGTGCAGAATAGCTGTTGGAGTTCAATGCCATGCAAGGAGAGGCAGCAGGCTTGGGCAGCTGAGGGTCACTTGGCAACACCAGACTGCAAAAGCCTTGGCCAGGCTAGAATGGAGCTCTCCCTGGCTCAGTCACTGGGCTTGGGGATGGTACGGCCATGCACAAGGCAGCTGTCTGCAAGCAAGGCTGCCCCTGGAGGAGCTGATGCCCAGGGGATGCCTTCCAACCACTCTCCAGAGCTGGGCAGGGATCACCATGTCCACCATGCCAGCCCCCCACCCACCACCACTTAGGGACTGCCTAGCCTAGGATGGTCCCCACCCACTTCCCCTGCAGCCTTTATAGTCAGTGGAGAGAATGGTGAGCAAACAGCAGAGAACCTGTACAGCAGCGACCTAGAAAAGCCACCCAGCCTCCTCCTCCTGAACTAGGATTCAACCCAGGCTAATTCAGTGTGAAAGACATCAGCAGCTAGAAGAGAGAGATCCAAATAAGCAAGGAGAGCAGCTTCCCCTGGAAACAGAATCCAGAATTGATGGATTAAAACCCTGCAGACATTCAACGAGGTATCACATCTATTAAATAAGAGTACATTGCTATAAACAAAAAAGAACAAAGAGGCTCTTGGAAATTAAAAATAACGTTGCTGAAGAAAGCTCAGTAATTAATTTGGAAGACAAAATACTGGAAATCTGCCAGAATATATAGAGAAAAAAAGGCAGAAATCATGAAAGGAAAGGTTAGAAGCCTATCCCTGTGCATCTCAGATCTTCCTGTGCAGACAAACCATCTGCAGATCTTAAAATGCTGATTCTGACTCTGGGGGTCTGGGGCAAGCCTGAGGCTCTGAAGTTCCTACATCTTCCCCAGGGCTGCTCTGCTACTGCTGGGCTTGCAGTCTGCACTTGGGTCGATTAGGAGATCTCACGGCCTTGAGAAAGAGGGAAACGAGGAAATTGTCAAAGCTTAACAGGAAATCCTGTAGTTGAAAACCTTCCAGGTCCAAGCAGGCAGGACAGATGAACAAAACCACTGCCAGTCACATCCTTATGAAGTCTCAGAGTTCCAAGGATCAGCGAAGTTCTCAGCTCAAAGAGGAAACAGGTCAGCCACAGGAAGCAGTGGTCCGATGAGCATCGGGCTGCCCCTTGGTTACCCTGATGCCAGAAAGCAAAGCAACACCTTCAAAATTCTGGGGGAGAATGGTGGGCCCTGTGTCCCTAGCAACATTTTTTTGTCTTAAGGTCAATTTCATCTGTTATTAGTATGGCCATGCCAGCTGTCTTATGGTTGCTCTTTACATGGTGTATCATTTTCCAGTATAACAACCAAAACACATATTCACCTAACAACAGAACCCCAAAATTCATGAAGCAAAAACTTACAGAAGAGGAAAATTAACAATTCAAAAATAATATTTAATATCTCACTCTCAATAATGGAGAGAACAAGCAGGAAGAATTTTGACAAGGGTTAAAAAGATGTGAACAGTGCTAGCAACCAATGTGACCTTACTGTCATGTACAGAGCACTCTACAAATGGCAGCAGGTTATACATTCTTCTTAAATGTATATGGAACATTCTCCAAGATAGACGATATGCAAGGCCATAAAACAAGTCTTCGTAAATTAAAAATTTTTGAAGTCATGCAATACATTTTAACCACAGTGGAATTAAACTAGAAATAAAAAGAAGAAAGATCTTGGAAATCCACAAATATTTGGGGAATTAAAGCAACACACCGCTAAATGAACCAGAGGTCAAAGAAGAAATCACAGGGGAAAGTAGAAAATATTTTGAACTGAATGAAAAAATAAGTCAAAAGTATAGGATGCAGCTAAAGCAGAATTTCAAGGGAAATGTACAACTAAAAATATTTATATTAGACATGAAAGATTTCAAATTTTAAAACCAAAGTTTCTACTTTAGGAAACTAGGAAAAAAAGAAGCAAACTAAATCCAAAGCAAGGAGAAGAAAAGAATAAAGGTTAAAGAAATCAGTGAAATACTAAGCAGAAAAAAGACAGAGAAAAACAATGAAACAGAAGGTTGTCTGAGAAGATCAATAAAATTGACAAATGTTTAGCTAGACTGATAAGGAAAAAATAAGATCAGGCATCAAAGAGTGGAAATCACTAATGACCTTACAGAAATAAAAAGGATTATAAGGGACAATTTTGAACAACTTTAAGTCAAAAGCCAGTTTAGATGAAATGGACAAATTCCTAAAAAAAAAATTACCAAAACTGATGCAAGAAGAAATAGAAACTATAAATATAGCTGTAAGGAAATTGGATTAGTAATTTTAAAACCTTCCTCCGCCACCATTGTGGAAAGCAGTATGGAGGTTCCTCAAAAAACTCAAAATAGAAATACCATTTGACCCAGGAATTCCACTCCTAGGAATTTACCCTAAGAATGCAGCAGCCCAGTTTGAAAAAGACAGATGCACCCCCATGTTTATCGCAGCACTATTTACAATAGCCAAGAAATGGAAGCAACCTAAGTGTCCATCAGTAGATGAATGGATAAAGAAGACGTGGTACATATACACAATGGAATATTATCAGCCATAAGAAGAAAACAAATCCTACCATTTGCAACAACATGGATGGAGCTAGAGGGTATTATGCTCAGTGAAATAAGCCAAGTTGAAAAAGACAAGTATCAAATGATTTCACTCATATGTGGAGTATAAGAACTAAGAAAAAAAACTGAAGGAACAAAACAGCAGCAGACTCACAGAACCCAAGAACAGACTAATAGTTACCAAAGGGAAAGGGACTGGGGAGGATGGGTGGGAAGGGAGGGATATGAGGGAAAAAGGGGCATTACGATTAGCAGATGTAATGTTGGGGGGGCACGGGGAGGGCAGTACAACTCAGAGAACACAAGTAGTGATTCTATAGCATCTCACTACGCTGATGGACAGTGACTGTAATGGGGTTGGTGGGGGGACCTGATGAAGGGAGTAGTGTAATCACCATATATTACTCATTTAATTGTAGATTAATGATATCAAAATAAACTAAAAAAAATAATAAATAAAAAAAATTAAAATGACAGTGGACCTGGAACGAACAACCTTGTAAACTTAGAAAAAGAGGCCTCCCTTTGGGAGTCAAGGGCCTCTCAGTAAGAATTGCAAATAAAGAATACATAGTTTAACCAGGGCTTCAAAAACTGAAAAATAAATAAATAAATAAATAAATAAAACCTTCCTTCGCCATCCCCCCAAAAACTCCAGGCCCAAGTGTTTTACTGGTGAATTCTACCAAACAGTTAAGAAAAATTAACATCAATCCTTTACAGACTCTTCCAGAAAATAGAAGAAAAGGAAACCCCCCCCCCTCAACTCATTCTATGAGGTCAATATTAACCTAATACCAACACCAGCCAGAGGCATCACAAGAAAACTACAGGCCAATATCCTCTGTTAATATATATGCAAAAATTCTCCACAAAACACTAGCAAGCAATCCAGCAATATATAAAATGGGTTGTATATCATGACCAAGTGTGGTTTACTTCAGGAATATAAGGTTGGTTCAGCATTCGAAAATTAATGTTTTGGGGCACCATCAACAGAACAAAAAGGCATCCTACAGTATGGGAGAATATATTCGTAAATGACATATCCGACAAGGGGTTAACATCCAAAATATATAAAGAACTCACACGGCTCAACACCCAAAAAGCAAATAATCTGATTAAAAAATGGGCAGAGGATATGAACAGACAATTCTCCAAAGAAGAAATTCAGATGGCCAACAGGCACATGAAAAGATGCTCCACATCACTAATTATCAGGGAAGTTCAAATAAAAACCACAATGAGATATCACCTCACACCAGTGAGGATGGCCAGCATTGAAAAGACTAAGAACAACAAATGCTGGCGTGGATGCGGAGAAAGGGGAACCCTCCTACACTGCTGGTGGGAATGTAAGCTAGTTCAACCATTGTGGAAAGCAATATGGAGGTTCCTCAAAAAACTAAAAATAGAAATACTATTTGACCCAGGAATTCCACTCCTAGGAATTTACCCTAAGAATGCAGCAGCCCAGTTTGAAAAAGACATATGCACACCTATGTTTATTGCAGCACTATTTACAATAGCCAAGATATGGAAGCAACCTAAGTGTCCATCAGTAGATGAATGGATAAAGAAGAGGTGGTACATATACACAATGGAATACTATTCAGCCATAAGAAAGAAACGAATCCTACCATTTGCAACAACATGGATGGAGCTGGAGGGTATTATGCTCAGTGAAATAAGCCAGGCGGAGAAAGACAAGTGTCAAATGATTTCCCTCATTTGTGGAGTATAACAATGAAGCAAAACTGAAGGAACAAAATAGCAGCAGCCTCAGAGACTCAGAGAAGGAACTAGTGTTTACCAAAGGGGAGGGGTGCTGGAGGGAGGCTGGGGAGGGAGGGAGAAGGGGATTGAGGGGTATTATGTTTAGTACACATGGTGTGGGGGGGATCATGGGGAAGACAGTATAGCACAGAGAAGGAAAATAGTGACTCTGTGGCATCTTACTACACTGATGGACAGTGACTACAATGAGATATGGGGGGGACACAATAATATGGGTGAATGTGGTAACCACATTGTTTTTTCATGTGAAACCTTCATAAGAGTATATATCAATAATACCTTAATAAAAAATTAATGTTATGTACCATACTAATATAATACAGCACAAAAACTATGATGCAGAAAAAGCATTTGACAAAATCCAGTGCTCATTCACAATACATATTCTCCACAAATATAGATTAGAAGAGAACTCACTCAGCCCAGGAAAGGCACCTATGAAACCCTACAGCTCTTGTCGGGGTTTCTGATCTGGCCAAAATCCTGGGGAGGAACCCTGAGTGGTTTGCTTGAGTCATGTGATAATTGAGGTTATGGGTAGATGGACTGAGGCCAGGGAGGGGCTGTGCCTATGACTGACAGCCCTTACCAGAGTCCAGGGTGGGAGTGGGGCAGGGGGAGGAGCAGCTCCCTCCGCATGGGGCTGTGTTCCCAGAGGAAGGGCTGGCCACTGGGCAGAATGAGTGAGTACCAGGCAGCCATGCACCCACGAGCACCTCCGTGCAGGAGTCCTGGCCAGAGCAGGCCCGCCCCCACCTGGCAGAGGCAGCTCCCAGGCCTCTTTGGTCCTGACAGAATTTGACTCATTAGGATTCAGAGGCACCCAGGTCCGGGTGGGTTCATCTGTTGCAGCAGGGCAAGGCAAGATCGAGGCCTGTGGCTACTCCCCGCCAGCCCGTAAAGGGGAGTGTGGAAGAAGCCCACAAGGCAAAATGTAAAGCAGAGTCCAGGAGAGACTCACCTGTGGGAGGGGGCCAAAGCTTGGGGGCCACCCCATCCCTGAACATGGGGGATTTGTGCAAGGGGCTCCAGACAAAAACTTGAGTGCCAGCAGCCTGGGGAGGTGGTGATGGGCTGGTAAACTGATCCTCTAGAGGGGGAAGCCCAGATTCGCAGGTTTTGGCAATTTCCCTGGCATAGATACTCCTACCATGGCCAATTTCAAGCTCCCAGCTGTGTAACAACCAGCCCACAGATTTCTGAATATTTAGAAGTTGCCTCTCCAGGTAGGATCCATTCCAGCACTGGTGGGGAGGGGGGTGGATGAGAGCGGCCAGGCCCTCTGGCTGCAGCCCCCTGCTGAATTCCTTCCTCCCAGCACTGTCCTGAAGCTGTCTGGGCTGCAGAGGTGGCTGACCCGGGGGCTGCCTGCCCTATTTCCCTGTGCCACCTCCAAGCTCTGACCTGCCAGCAGCCACAGAAGTTAGGAGGTTTGCCACAGACCCTGTGGAGATGTGGCCGGCTCTGGGCCCCTGAGCACCCCCAACATGCCCTCCTGTGAGCCCACAGGAGCAGTAAGCTCCCCCAGGGCTGGTGTTCTTCCACGTGGATCTCAATGCTGGAGCAGAGAGAGGTGTGGGGCTGTAGCAGGTGAGCCCCTAAGCAATGATTGCTTTGAGAGAGAAGGGGCAGAGGAAGGGAGCACCACTGTCAGCGCCAGGGGCGTCCTGCGTGTCGGCGTTCAGCTTGGGGGAGGCGTCAGCCTGGTGGTGAGAACTGCAGGAGGACAGATTGCGACCCTCAGGGGAGGAGCATGGCTCCTCTACACTACCCAGAGTATCACTTAGGTGTGGGGACAACCCTGCTTTGTCCCCATTGGGGGCTTTTGCTGTTGGGTCTGCAGAATCCTCAGTTGCTATTGGAAACGGTGATGTCACTGGCAGGGAGAGGAGCTTCAGCTATCCTTTGAGTTAGGGAGGGGAAATACAGTCCAGGGGTGGTGGGGACCGAGAATCGGGACCATGAAGGGAGGCTCTGCAAAGGGGCAGGGGGAGTGGGGTTGGGGGCGAATGAGGACACGGGCAGCAAAGGGGAGGAGTGGAAGCGAGGGACAGGACGCCCATCTGGGTACGCGCCTCGCAGGAGCAAATGCTTCCTCATGCCAACCTGAGTCCCATCTGCTGTGGACACAACTCCCCCTGGCCTTGGTCTTTCCATAGCTGGTTTGGGTCCAGACCCCAGACTTTTCCTGGAAGACCCAGATCAACATGGGGGTAGCTATGTCATGCCTTCTTTTTTTCTCAGACCTGGGGGGGTGGGAATCAAAGTCACATGGTCAAGCAGATAGGGTCTCTCCCCAATTTTTGAGCCATCTGGTGAGGGGAGCCGCACTCTCCCTCCCTCAGAGGCATGGCTTAGAGCTTCTCCACGCCCGAGGCTCTCCAGCTGGCAGTCAGGCCCCGGAATTTCACTGACAGCGGTGAGGACTCGTGCACGCGCGCGCGCGCCTCCACCTACAAACATCACGATGCATTCGGACATGTTAAAAGACACGCGAGACTGCTCGCGGTGAGACGGATCCCTCTACCCTCCCCAAACTTACGTTTGAGGCAGCCCAGCTCCCCACCCGGCGAACCCTCCACCCGCGCGCACACGGGCCTCCTCGCTCGCGCGCTGACACACGCTCGCACAGACGCAGGCGCGCACTCGGGCGCGGGAGGCGCCCCCCTTCTGCTCCGCGTTGGGAAGCGGGGGCGGCGGGAGGGACAGGAGACGTTGGCCCCGTTCGCCGCTCTGCAGTCGCCGCAGCATCGGGACCCGGACCAGCCGAGCCGCGGACGTGCCGCCGTGTGTCCTCTCGGCGCCGGGAGACCGGAGCTGCTCGGGGACCCGCTTCAGCACCGCGGACAGAGCCAGACGCACGGGCGGGCACCGAGACCCACGCGTGCCGGCCGAAGGCTTGGGCACCCCCTTCCCTCCCGCAGGCGTCCCAGGACTAAGGCTCCCGGGGAAGACGTGGCGCCCCACGCTCGCGGGACCGGGTGCACGCAGGACGGCCGGGACGCCCCGCTGGGGATGCGCCGAGGGCCCCTCGTTGGCGCTGCCCGAAGCCAGGGCGCTGCCCGGAGTCCATGAGCACCATGCGCCTGCTGACACTCGCCCTGCTCTTCTCCTGCTCCTTCGCCCGTGCCGCCTGCGACCCCAAGATCGTCAACATCGGGGCGGTGCTGAGCACGCGGAAGCACGAGCAGATGTTCCGCGAGGCCGTGAACCAGGCCAACAAGCGACACGGCTCCTGGAAGATCCAGCTCAACGCCACCTCTGTCACCCACAAGCCCAATGCCATCCAGATGGCGCTGTCGGTGTGCGAGGACCTCATCTCCAGCCAGGTGCTTGCCGCCCCCGTTCCGGCCTGCCAGCTCTCGCCCTCCTCCCCTGCTCCCTCCCCCACCTTCCAGCCCTCCTGCGGCCCCAGCTTCATTTCATCCTTTCCTAGCCCTCTTCCACCCCTGCAGAGAGGACCCCCGAGTGCACTGGCTGACCCGGTGGCTGCCCTCCCCCATTTCCCCATGCCGAGTTCTGGAGACGGCTGGTGTCACTAGCAGCCAATTCCAATGCTGGCCAGTACCACATCTCTGCCCCCAGACCGGTCACCTGCCACCCTGGCCAGTCCTCACAGGGCTTCCAGGGCTCCAGCCTTGACCAGTGTGTGCAGACATGTGGCAAGCATTTATTTGGTGGCTGGTTTCCTCGCCGTGTGTTTGTGGGGGTGGGTGTTCCCGGCGCAGGGGCAGCGGGCCCGCCCAGCCGCATGCTTGCGCTGCGCAGAGCTCTGACCAGGATGGGCCTGCGACCTTTGTTTCTGCTTCTAGACCTTCTTCCCCTCCTCCTCCTCCCCCACGTGTGGTCTTCCTGACCTGGGAAATGGCCCGGTGTTAAGCAGGGTGATCTGTAGTATGGGAGTGCAGCTACGGGTGGCGGCGTGGGCACAGAGCCGCTGGCCACTGGCACTGTGGGGGAGGACACGACTCCTGGGATTTTGCCTGTGGGAGCTGTCCGCCCCTGGGCCGCGCTGCCAGCGGGATGCCTGTGAAGCCACAGATCACGGCAGCGCAGCCCTTTACGTAAGAGGCAGAGCCAGCAGTGGGCCAGCACTGCTCACACATGCTTACATCCAGCCCTGTTCATGGAGAGATGCACAGACTTACACTAGCATGTGCTCATGCACATCAGCATTATATAATCCACTGCACATGCTCGCACACACCTGTCCACTCACACGCATGTGTCACACAGTATTTGGCACACCCAGGTGCATGTGCAAATGCGTGCTCACATACCTGGCTCAATCATGCATGCACATGCAATACACATATGGCTGTCAGGCAAACAGTGTACACACACACACACTTCCTAGCACATACTCGTGAGCACCCTCATGGTCACACACATGCACACACATACTCATGCAAATGCTGGCTGCCACCTCTGGGTGCAGACAGAGCTGAGGGTGCACAGGATCAGTCAGCAGCTCTAGCTGCTCAGCCTGGACAGAGCTTCACTCAGAAATCTCCCCTCACTCCTCAGCCTGGAACACCGAGGGCCAAGGGCCAGGACTGGGTGAAGCCTCTGCTTTGGTCACACATTCCATCTGGGCCAGGGAAGAGACATGGAGTCGTCAGGGAGTCCAGGTCCCCCTTTCTGGGGATCCCTGTCTGACTCACTCACAGATGCACTGAAATCACTGTCCCCTCAGAGAACAGCCAGTACCAGGAGCAAAGTGACAGCAGCAGCTGTCACTCACAGAGCACAGGCTCTGTGCTGGCATGACAGTCATTGTGCCTGCCACGTGGGGCCAGTGCATGTCCCCCTCCCATCTGCATGAGCAGGTGGTGCCTGCCCCTCAGAGAGGGGACAGCAGAGTTGAGACACAGGTCCTTCTAGTGTAGGGCACCATGGGATCGCAGGCTATCTGTCCCACCTGTCCCCCTGCCACTGGCTTCAGACCTGCCCACAGGGGCCTTGGTCCCAGCAGAAAGCTAGGCTGCCTCCCAGCACCTCCCTTCCTGTCTTTCATCTTGAAGTCAGCACTGGGTTTTGTTTGGACTGAGCCCAGGCTGCCCTGGAAGACAGCAGCAAAGGAGTGAGGCCCTGCTAAAGCGAGTGCTCGCCTGCACTGAGCCGATGCAGACCTTCAGGAGCAGCCCTCTGTCTCCAGAGCCTGGCCTCCACCCACCTCTGGTCCAGGAGGAGGGACAGTGGGTGCCTGGGTGTGGCTGTCACAGGACACAGGACCAGCCATTCCCCTGGCCACTCGGGGAGTGCATCCCACCCTGGGGGCAGCATGTTCAGCCCTGGGGCTTCCAAAGGACAGGCCTTCACTGGCCCATACCTCAGGGTGGCCCCCCAGTGAGGGGAGGGAGAGGAGCCCCAGGTAGGGACAGCCTGAGGAGGGGGTCTTCATCTGTGCGTCTCCTGGCCCCAGAGTCTTGCTCTGTCTCTAATTTGTCCCAACAACTCATTTATACTCAGGGTGTGTCTGTGGGCCTCACCTCCTGTCTGTGGGTATGAACCCCAGGACTGTGAGCACAATGGTGCCCTGGACACTGCCCCAACTGCCTGTCTGGTTCAGCCTCTGCTGCTTCTGGTGTGGTGCCCAGCCCGCCCCCTGCTCCAGCTGACCCTGTCCCCTGTGTTCACAGGTATACGCCATCCTAGTCAGCCACCCGCCTACCCCCAACGACCACTTCACTCCCACCCCCGTCTCCTACACAGCCGGCTTCTACCGCATCCCCGTCCTGGGGCTGACCACCCGCATGTCCATCTACTCAGACAAGGTAAGTCTGCCCACTGGATGGGGACCCAGCCAGCTCTGCTCCTGGGTCCAGGGGCCCTGGCAGCTGCCCAGTGAGGGGGGTGGGGCTCAGACAGAGGTGCTCAGAACATGGGCTCCAGGCTCCAGGAGCAGCAGGGGGCAGGTGAGCACAGGGGTTCACACATGCTCATGCACTCACCCCCCACACTCATAGTCTCAGACACACACAGGCTCACTCACACTCATACACACCAGTAACACAACATGCAAGCTCATGCAGACTCACAGGTACCAACAAATCCATACACTAACTCACACCTACATACACCTGTGAACACACACAAAACACCTTCACACAACACACACACATTTGCACACATGCACTCACACTCGTGTACACATTCACTTCAATGAATGTGTCCCCCCTCCGACACACACTGCTCACACACCTGTACTCACACTTGTCACACACCCATGCACCCAGGCAGGCACCCACTAGCAGCTGACAGGCTCCAACAGTGAGCCCCAGGAGACAGCAGGGGTCCTGTAGGTGGGAGGAGCATGGATATCCGGGAGGCCTCCTGCACAACATCGCAGGCAGACTTTGGAGAGCTGAAGAGGGGCCCCAGGAGTGGGAAGGCCTGCACCCTGAGGGTAGCCGTGTGGCTGTGGCTCCCAGCCCTTCCCGAAGCAAGGACAGGTGAGAAGGATGACTCTGCACAGGGTGGATGGAGGAGGCGCACGTGGCGGGAGGGGCTGGCCCAGGGGCTGTGGGCACTGCCACTCAGTGCCATGCAGAGCCCTCGGCTCCAGGCTGGGGACCGTCCAATCCTGAAGTAGCAGCTGGGAGAGCAGTCACCAAGTTGGTTTTGCAGGAAACTCTTGCCCCCAGTGGAGGAGAACTCGCTCTAGGTCACCATCCACGGCATCGGCCAGATGCTGGGAGGACGAGGATATTTTCTGGGGGTGCTAAAACTGGCCACCAAAAAGCTGGGGACCCTCCAGGACTGGGGCCACCTGCAGCCAGACCCAGAGGGGCTGCTTTGAGGGAGACATCCAGCTTGGTGCCTGAGCTGAGGGGACAGAGGGCTGGAGCGTGTGCTGGGGACTTCCCAGGTCTCCCTATCTTCTCCAAACTGATCCTGTTGGGATCCCAGAAACCTCAATAAAGCTGCCTAAGGCACAGAGGTCATCCCACTCAGGCCAGGGGTGTCTAGGGAGGTGAGGGGTGGGCCTGCCCAGAGATGAAAAGAAAAAGATGGGTCACCTGGGAGGGCCCTTGAGGTGTGGGTCAGTGGGAGGCAGAATCGGCCCCCTGACCTGAGCTCTGGGAGCCCCGGCATACAGCCCAGGCACCCAAACTGCTCAGAGACTCTTCACCCTTGGGGACAAGTAGGGAGCCTTCCTGTGTCCTCCAGCCACTGCCTCCTTTGCCTGTCCAGGGGGAGAAAATACTCCGGTACTGAGGAAAGCGGCAGGTGGAACACAAGATGTTGGGAGGAGGGGCGCTCCCTCAGCACAAGACCCTGGCGCAGACCCAGACTGCGGTCCAGCTCTGATCCAGCACAAGGGCACACCTCACAGTTCTACCTGGCCCCACACACAGGCCAACCCATAGCCAATCTGTGCCCCAGACAAGGACCAGGAAGGCCTGGGTCAGAGCCAATGCCAGGCCCCAGAGAGCCCTCTTGCAGCCACATCACCTGGTAGATGATGGCCAGAGGCAAAGGGGCATTCTTACCCGTGGGCTCCAAGGCACTGCCCCAGGCCACTGAGAGGAAGCGGGTGAAAAAGGAAGCTGGAGGTCTCGGAAGACCGCAAGATCAGTGGGGTCCACAGGGATGCTAGAGGGACCAGTGCACCCTGACAGACAGGGAGGACCTAGGTGAGGGGGGCAGAGGCTGCCCCCTGCCTGTGTCCTGGACGTACCCCTCCCTGGGGTTAGTGCACACAGAGAGCAAGGCAGGGTCAGCGAGCAGCCGCCCTGGACTAGGTGAAGTGAAAGTATTTGAGTGAAGACTTCCTAACAAATATGACCATTAAGATTTGGGAAGGACCCTGCTTGCAGCCCCACTGGGGCTCTTTGAGATGCTGCATGTTAGTGAGGACTTCCTGAGCCCAACTTGCCCAGCAGGGGATGGCTCTTGTGAGGGGAGAGCTCATCCCTGAAACAACCCAGACACCTGACGTCTCTGTCAGGGTGCTGCTGCGCAAACACCCAGCCTCTGATTCTTCGATCAGATGATGGGGGAAGGGAAGAAGCCAGCGGTGGGAGGCAGTGGGGACTCCAGTCTGGCAGGTGTCCCCCAGGGGTATGAGGACAGAGGTGGGGAGAAGGGGACCCCCAGGTGTGGCAGGCGCCCCAGGGTGTGAGGGCAGAGGTGGGGAAGCGCCCGGGCGGAGTGCCCCCCATGGGTCTCGCCGCAGCGCCTCAGCCCCCGTGTCCCCGCAGAGCATCCACCTGAGTTTCCTGCGCACGGTGCCGCCCTACTCCCACCAGTCGAGTGTCTGGTTCGAGATGATGCGCGTGTACAGTTGGAACCACGTCATACTCCTGGTCAGCGACGACCACGAGGGCCGGGCCGCGCAGAAGCGCCTGGAGACGCTGCTGGAGGAGCGCGAGTCCAAGGTGAGCCCGGGGCCGGCGGGCGCGGAGGAGCTGGAGCAGGAGCAGAGCAGCCGCCTGCGCCGTGTCTGTGGCTGTGTGTGACACCCTCTCTTTCCATCCTGCATGGTCAGCACCACCACGTCTGGCGAGCGCCCGCCCCAGCCTGTCCTCGGCTCATTTCACTTGCTTCTGCCATTAGTCGAAATCTCCTTCGTGTCAGTCCCTGCGGGGCGAGGGCAGGACCACCTGGAGCTCTGCAAACACCCTGCCCTCCGCAGCCTTCCAGGGCGCCCGCAGGGCGCCGCAACCACGCACCATAACCCTCCCCAAAGGACCCTGTCCTCCCTCCTGTGACTAGTTCCCTGACCTCGCTGTCCGTCGCCCACTCAAAGCCCCATCCTCCGCCCCGCCCTGGCCCCGCCCGCCGCCGGCCCAGCTCCCCTGCAGAGACGCCCCTCCCCGCCTCCCCCCACCCCTCCCCGCCTCCCCCCACCCCTCCCACGGGCGGGGCTCTGGACTCCTCCAAGGGACCAATCACACACACTGACACGCCCCCAGCCCGCCCCCACTCCGTGGGGCCACAAAGAGGAGTGATTTCCGGGGGTCCAGGCGACCCCCACCCCTTCCTTACGCGCCCCTACTGCCAGACTGCAGAAAAGCTGGTGCCCTCCAGACGAGGCCCAGGGGCCCACCTTCACTCAGCCCAGAGCCCTGGCCATTCAGTACCCTGGCCACTGCCCACCCCCCCAACCCCGGGTTGGGTGGAGGCCAAGCAGTGCAGAAAGGGAAGGAGGCCCAGGCTGTGGAGGGACCCAGGAGGCCAGGCCAAGGGGGTGGCAGGGGGCATGTTCTGTCTGTGAAGTCACAGCAGTCTTCGCCAAATTTAGTGCCAATCCCGGGCCTCCAAGCTGCCCGAGGCCCCCCAAGGGAGTAGGGGACCCTGGTTGTGGGGTCAAGTGAGGCAGACCCAGTGGGTCCTGGGGGTCTTGCTGTGGGAGATGGCTTGTGCAGGAGGAGGGCTGGCTACTAGCGTGTGGGGGCCCCGCCGGAGACAGCACCTAGCCCCTGGCCAACAGGTCAGCTCATGGTGTGCCCACTCATGGCCGCCCTGTGCAACCCACACATGCTCACCACTCACACTCCTGCACACCCACGCACACAGGGACCCCAGTCGGTACCATGACGGTTCCCTTGCTGCACACTCTCAGACCACACACTTCTGCCCACGGCCCTGCCACCAGGACACACACAGGCACATGGCCCACAGGCACTCTCATACACATGGGCATGGAGGCACCCACGTGCACACATGCACACTGCTAGATGGCGCGGGCCCTCTCTCCCTGACAGGATCTGTAGACTAATGCTTCCATGCAGCACCCACATGTGGAGGGCACCCTGTGCATACACAGATTCCTGCCATACTCGCTCTCCAGCACACGTGTGTCCTAACAGTGTGCACATACCCATGAATGAGGACAGAAGGGAGGATGTGGGAGGGAGAGGGATGTAGGGGACAGGGCACGGGGGAGGGATGCTCACCCCCCACTCAGGACTGACTGGGGTGGGGTGGGTGCTGTTGGGGCCCTGCAGCCAGTGCATGGCAGGGTGGGGGAAGCAGGCGGAACTCCAAAGGGACTTACTTGGTGTGGACACAGAAAGGGCTTCCCTTTCTCTTGAGTGTGCCTGTTTCCAAGAGCACAGCTCTGTGGCCGGGTCCCTCAGTGGCCCCCATTCCCCCTTGGCCCCCAACACCACCCTAGCCCCAGCCCTACCCCAGGCCTAGGTGTTTGCGAGCTCCAGGTTACATGCCTGTCTGCAGACGTGCCGAGGAGGTGGTGTGATTGCTTTAGCGCCGTCATTTTCAACCGTTTATAATCTTCTTCTGTGTCTGCATATTTTCTCTGTGCACATTATTCATCAGAGTAAAAAAAGGAACTATGAAAACCTCGACCAACTGTCCTATGACAACAAGCGCGGACCCAAGGTATATATGCATGGACGTGCACGCCACCCACCAACTAGGGCGCGCTGGCCTCCAGCGCCTTGGCCACTAGGGCTGCTGTCAGCCCAGCCGCGCTGCGCCGCAGGCCCGAGCAGTGAGGAGAGTGAGATGGTGAGGCAGGCAGTCACAGGCAGAGAGGGCAGCGGGGGCCACAAGAGTGCCTACGGCCCACCCACCATGGCCTCGGCCTTGGCCTGTGCCTGAGAGGCAGGCTGCAGGAGGAGCTGCTCTCCTGGAAGTGCATGCAAATCTCTGGGACCGCCTGGGTTTCCTCGTGGAACCCAGGAGGGCACCCTCCCTCTCAGCCACTCCTGCAGGGCCTGTAGGGCAGGCCTGAGAGGACCTCTTGTAGCTTTGGAAAAGTCTGCCCTATCTCCACTCCCAGTTGCATTCTGAAACTGTTCCGTTTCCTGTCCGCTGCACGCCTCTTCCTGAGTCTCAGTCCACTTCAGCTTGCATGCTCAGTGCAAAAGCAAGAATAGGAGTGAGAGGTGGAGAGATGCAGAGCAGGGCGAGAACAGGAGAGCGAGCAGGCTGAAGACAGGACCAGCAGTGGAGACCAGGCAGGCCAGGAGGCAGGAGGCAGGCGGACAGTGCAGGTGGCAGCTGCAGGCCGGGCAGCCTTAGCTAAGCTGCCTCGGGGTTCCTAGAGGCTGCAGCCCAACTCTCGCCCCTGAGGCACTATGTCCCCTGTCCCGGCAGCCTGCTAACACTCCTGCTCACACCACAGGCTGAGAAGGTGCTGCAGTTTGACCCGGGGACCAAGAATGTGACGGCCCTGCTGATGGAGGCACGGGAACTGGAGGCCCGGGTCATTATCCTCTCTGCCAGGTGAGGCTGGGCTGGGCCCCTGCCCCCACTTCACCCAGAGCAGCACCTGGACTAGGAGCCCACCATCTGGGCTGAGGTCAGGGACACCACTGGGCTGAGGTTGAGCTTCAGCTTCCAAAATGACCTTGCCAAGGAGGGCCCCTCCCCCAACACATACACCTGGTGACCTGGCAGATGCAGTGACCTCTATTTGTGTCCATCCTCCCTCCCTTCTACAGTCACCTGCTGCCACTTGCCTTGAGCTAGGAGATAGAGAAGCCCCTGCCTTAGGAAGGCAAAGCGTGAAGAATGGGGCGACACGGGGATCCAGGAGCAGGGTCAGAGAAAAGGCCCAGGTGATGTGTGGGTGTGCAAATGAGCCCAGGTGGGAAGGACCATGGCAGGTAGAGAGCCAGAGTCCTAGGACGGAAGGATTGGCCCCACGCCATGATCTTCCAGATAATAAGCCCCAGGTGGAAAGCTCCCTATCCGCATAGAACTTATCCTCTATAACTTATCCGATATAGATATAGAATTTATCCTATGCTAAGTTCTCCTGGGAAGGGAAAGGCCAAGTCCACCTTGGGACAGCAGGGAGGGCCTGGGTGGACCCACCCCACTCTCTGCCCAGTCCCATAAGCTCTGCTGGGCTCCAAAAGAGTGGACAAAACAGCAGGGCTCACCCCACCCAGAGGAAGACACCCCAAGAGCTGCTATTTGGCGGGCTGGAAAGAGCCAGCAGAACAGGTGCCCTTTTGCACATTCAGTGAACAAACCTCTGGCACAGAGCCAGGTCCTCCCAGGGTCAAGCACAGAGTGGGGACAACCAGGGCTCCTCTGGCTGGGAGGTGGGAAGCAGCCCCCTCCTGCACTCATGCCTTCCAGATGGTGCGTTAGGAAGGGGCCATTCCCCTTCTGCCCCCATTTTACAGTGGTGATTTGGGGCTCAGAGCTTCCGAAATGACCTTGCCAAGGAGGGCCCCTCCCCCAACACATACACCTGGTGACCTGGCAGATGCAGTGACCTCTATTTGTGTCCATCCTCCCTCCCTTCTACAGTCACCTGCTGCCACTTGCCCTGAGCTAGGAGATAGAGAAGCCCCTGTCCAACCCTTGCTCACACCCACTGTCCAACCCTGAGAACTATGGGCAGGGCTTTGAGAGAAAGGTTTAAGGACGTGTCCAGGTAAGGTCTGTGGGGCTACACTGCCCCTCCTAGGCAAAGCCCCACCCAGAACGGGCCCCGCCCAGGGAAAAGCCCCACTCCGCCCAGAACAAGCCCTGCCCAAGGTAAGCCTGCCCAGAAAAAGCCTTGCCAGAACCTCTGATTTCTGGATTCATTTACACCTACCCTCATTCATCATAGGGCTTGAGGGATATTCTGTGGGTATGGTGGGATGGGTGGTTGGACCACTGGACAGACAGATGGGCAAATGGACAGTGGGCTAGCAATCCAGTCCCCTTCATCCAGGACAGGGCAACTCAAGGAATGCATTACCCAAAAACTTAGGTGTGCAACTGTTGAGCGGTTTCACAAAGGAGGAGGTCACAGGAAACTAGACCTGCCCAACCCACACATTGTCATCAGAGTGGCCACCAGGACACAGGCCAGAAAGCCACACATAAAACCAATCCACAGAACCCCATCACACCCAGGTCCCAGCAAAGGAGTGGGGACTTCTCCTGCTGTTCCCTTCTGGCCGGCAAGACCCCGCATCATACACTGAAGCCATGGGGAAGTCCCAGGGTATGGGCTGGGAGGGGCTTGCCCTGTGTTACCAGCCCCCAAGGTCAAGGATAGGTTTGCCAGATGTGGATCCAGGAAAAAGTCTGCCCAGAGAACGGGACATGGTTATGGCAGACAGTTGTGCACACATCACACACACAGAGACATGCACATGAACTAGGTGCACATCACATGCACATATGCACGTGAGCATGCACCACAAAACACCACATATACACACACATCATATATGCACCACATATGCACACACTATGCACAAGCCTATGTGCATGCACACACGTTCATGCACCTATCCATACACATGCACAAACACCATGTACACACCATACACAACACATGCATTTTTGTGCACACACTATATGCACACCATGTGTGCACACACACACAACCACACATACACATATGTACACCTATACATACACAAGCATGACATGCACACCATACAAAACACATATCAAGTATTCACACCACATGCACACACACATATATGCACAAACATCATACACATGATGCAGACACTATATACACAGTGTGCATGCACACGCACAGCTACACCCCCATATACATGTGTACTGTATATACACCACACATGATGCCTGTGCAGGCATACACACACATACACCATATACACACCACGCACACATACAAGGCATTCACATGCATTCACACACAGGCACACACACCTCACACATGCATACAGGCATGCTGCCACATACACTACATGCACAAATACCAGACATGTTTATACACATATGCACACCTCTATACATGTGTGTACACACCACACACAGTATACACGTGTACTCATGTATATGTACATAAATCACATACTCACTACATGTGGCTTACATGCACATACCCCACACATGTACATAAAGCACAGTGCCCATCTTGGCCACCCACCCACCAGCACCCCTCTTGAGTCCATGCAAGGCCCCTGGGCTGTCAGGGCTGGGAGGGACCCCTCCTCTCACATGCTGGGCTCCTTGGAGCAGAGCAGCCCCAGCAGCAGAGGGCAGATGGGCCCACCCAGCACGCCCAGGTCCCCAGAGCCCAGAAGTCCAGGTTATCCCCAAGGAAGCGGCAGACACAAGTCTTGCTAACCCTGCACTTCAGTCTGATGCCTTTGGCTCCTCCGCCATGCTGAAAGCACTTTGCAGAGACATCCCGTTATGCTAGTCTTGATTTTTGATCACTTTTCTATGTGCAGAGAATTCATCTCCAAAACGTTTCATTTTTATCTTCCTGAAATTGTCTTTACTGGGATCAGCTACTCCCCTGAAACAGTGTGATAGGTTGATCAGGCTTGTGCCTACAACTGTAACACTGGTTATATTGATTTGCACAATACAAGCACAGGTATGCTCATCTGCCAAGTCACACATCACACACCTGAACTGTGTCAAGCAGAAGGGCCTCTGCCAGGCCTTGTGGGCATCTTTGACTGGGAATGCTGCACCCCAACACCTGCACTGGGATCTACCAGGGGACCCTGGCTGGATGCTGTCATGTGGGTCATGGGAATGGCCCTGCCTGGACTACCTGTATTTGTGTGGCTTGCACAGAACAGTAGCATTGCCATTTAGAGCAAACACTGAAGGTTTGCAGTTCTCTGTTGGCTAATTCTTCAGAAAATTGAGGGCAGACCCCATAGGGAGCCTAGGGCTGCCTTGATTTGCAGAGACAGCCAGTGTAAAAATAACCCAACAATCTGTTCAACTCCTTTGCACCCCATTGCCTGTGCATTGGAGAAGCAAAATGCCAGTCGTGGTCCAGCCCCACCTGGGGATAAGTCCATCCTGGCAGGCAAGGGAAGATGGGAGCAGGGGAAGGACCCCCAGTGGCCCCCACTTTTCCTGACCAAGGAGACACCAGGCCTCAGGGATCTCACAGGGCTCACCTATGAGGACACCCTGAGAGCTCAGGACCACGTGTGCGTGCAAGGTGAGACCTGTGCTGGGTCCTGCTGGTGGCCCCGGCCTAGGGGTGGGGTGGAGCAGGGAAGCACAGCTGCTTGCACAGACTCCAAAAAGGTAAGCAGCTTCTGCTGAGGGGCTCAGGACGGTCCCGAGGCACAGGGTCCCACAGCCTCTAACCAACCAGCCCTGCACACGTTTGGACTTGGAGAGCCAGAGTGGGTGTGGCTTACCCAGGCAGTCCCAGGAGAGTAGGCTCTGGGGTGGACTGTTCCAGAAGCACAGACCTGACAGCCCCTTACAAACTGGTGTGCTCTGAGTGCTTCAGTTTCCCCTCCTGACCCAGGGGTAGCACTGAGGATGTCGTAAGGATCAAATAAGGTAGTCCACATAAAGTGCTTAAACAGAGCCTGGTACCCGGCGGGCAAATAATCCATCAGTAACGATCCATCACCACCCCAGGTCACCCTAACCCTGTCTATCAAGGGCAAGAGGCCAGCGAGAGAGGCCTGGGAAGCTCTGGGTGTCTGGGCCCCTTCCTCTCTGTAGAGTCACTGGCCCAGAGCGGGGGTAAGGGGTGGGGAGGGCGTGGGGAGGCGCCGACTGAGTACTGTCAGCTGTGCAGGGTCACTGGACCCAGGAAGTGCTGGCGAAAGTGTAGCCCGCGCTCAGCGGACCTGGGAAGCCTAGCAGCCTCAGGCTGGCGGGTGGGGGCGCTGGGGTCCTGGCCCGTCACCCCCGTCTGCCCCACAGCGAGGACGATGCTGCCACCGTGTACCGCGCGGCTGCGATGCTGAACATGACTGGGTCGGGGTACGTGTGGCTGGTGGGCGAGCGGGAGATCTCGGGGAACGCCCTGCGCTACGCCCCAGACGGTGAGTGCTGGCCTCTCGGGTCCCGCGGGCGGGGTCCCCACGCGCTCTAAGCGGACGCTCCCCCAGGCATCATCGGGCTGCAGCTCATCAACGGCAAGAACGAGTCGGCGCACATCAGCGACGCCGTGGGTGTAGTGGCCCAGGCGGTGCACGAGCTCCTGGAGAAGGAGAACATCACCGACCCGCCGCGCGGCTGCGTGGGCAACACCAACATCTGGAAGACTGGGCCGCTCTTCAAGAGGTGGGCGGGGAGCTCTTCTGGAGGCGGGCGGGAGCCTGCTGCCCACATCCTACAGATGCAGTCATCTCCCCCATTTCCATCCTGTCCCCCACCTCTCTTCCACCACCACCTCCATCTCCACTGTAATAATGATCTTCCCCATATCCAGCACTCACACCAGCACCTGATCTGTCACTGAAGTCATGACTGCCTAACCTGCTCCAGCCCAACTTTTTAACACCGTAGCCAAGCCTGGGACCCAACCTCACTCCCCAGGGTGGCTGACAGCCCTTGGGAGGAGGCTCCTGCTGTAGGTGGCGGCTAGGGGCTTCCAGGAACCCAGACCCGAGCCTATAGAGAGCTAGGGTTGCCCTGAGACCAGGTGGACGGCCACAGTAGGGAGGGAGTTAACTCACAGCATCCTGAACACCATGCCCACAACAGAGGTCTGCATACAGCTGCAGACATAGCAACATGCACACAGGTACTCCAAGAGGCCAGGGCACACACACGTGCCACAAGCACACGCATGGGTGTGTACCCCACACAAGGACCACCTGTGCACACAGTATGGCTTGGTGGGTACACCACACATGTACACAGATGTGCACACACAGTGGGACAGGACCTCCGCCCTGCCTCCCCCACTCACTAGTGAACAGGCCACTGCCTCTTCCCTGGCTTCTGCCTCCTCATCTGTAAAGCAAGGATGGCTGCTGTAACGACTGAATGTCCCAACCTACAGAAAGCTTACAAAACAGGGTCTGGCATCCAGCAATTGCAGGGCCACCATAGCTGTGCTCTTATTGGCGCAGGCAGACAGGCACACCACCCATCAGACCCACAGTCACTGAGCTCTTTCCTGGGACTGGGGCAGAACGAGGCGCTCAGGCTGCTCAGGAGGCCAGGGAGGAGTACCACTGATATATGCAACCCATGCTGTCCTTTACAGAGTGCTAATGTCTTCCAAGTACGCGGATGGGGTGACCGGCCGTGTGGAGTTCAATGAGGATGGAGACCGGAAGTTCGCCAACTACAGCATCATGAACCTGCAGAACCGCAAGCTGGTGCAAGTGGGCATCTACAATGGCACCCATGTAGGTGGGGGTCATGAGGGGGTGGGGGCTGGGGCCTTAGGGTCCTGGGGCCAAGACCCCTGCGTGGCCACCCTCCATCTCATACCCCCACCCCCAGGTCATCCCCAATGACAGGAAGATAATCTGGCCCGGCGGAGAGACAGAGAAGCCCCGAGGGTACCAGATGTCCACCAGGCTGAAGGTGGGGGCCCACCGCCCCGGACACTCCGTCCAGCCCCTCAGACCTAGAGGAGGGGACAGTGAGATGAATGACAGTGACAAAAGGAAGAGGGGTGGGACCTGGAGCCAGAAGGAGCAGGGATGGCAGATGGAGGGGGGAGAGGAAGCTGCAGGCCCCCCATCTCCTGGGGTCTCTCCAGTGCGCCTCCTGATGCAACCCCACTGAAGTCTGGGGAAGCCATGTGGGACAGGACTCCCGTGGGGACCAGCTTACAAGAAACAGAGAGGGGTGGTGGTAGCCATTCTGCAGACCTCATTCTCAGCACTATCTGTCCTGAGTCCTGGTCTTGCCAATGCCGCCTCCGTGCTCCTCGTCAGTCTTCCAGGTGCTCCTAGCCACTCCCCACTCCAGCCTTCACAGCCTCCTGCCATGACTGGGTCAAACTGTCCCTCTGATCCTGGCCTCCTGCAGCACTGTCGGGGGCAGGCGTCCCCAACTCCACTCTCTCCCTGGGCCTCTGGGAGCTCCCCACCCCCTGGCTGGCCTTGCCCCTCACAGCATCTCATTGGTTTGCCTCATTAGGCTCATCCCTGGGTCCCCTGTCTCTTCCCAGGGCACCCTCGTGGGAGTGCCTCCCCATGCTGACCCACAAGCACAGGCCAGAATGTTAGATCACCAAAGGCAAGGACCCTAAATGCAGTGTGCCTGACCAACTCTCTCCTGATGTCCCCAGGCCCTCTAATGTCTCTCAACCCTGCTGCTTTCTGAGCCCACTGCCCATGGTCTCTCAGTCGGACCCCTCTGTCTGCACCTGCCCATGGGTCACCACTCCTTGAGACAGGCACAGTGGGCTTTCCCGAAGCTGACGTGGCCTCTCTGCAGTTCACACACCTCGTGTTGCAGAGTCTGAAAGAAACAGCCAGAACACTGACCACAGATGGTCCCTTCCATGCTGCAGGATGCAGATGGTGTTTTATCTTCTTACTGGTCTCATGGCTTTTTTTAAGCACAAATATATATTACTTGTCTAATAGAAAACCATGAGGAAATTTTGAAAAGAGAATAAGCTCCTTGGGGGGCTACCAGGCCCCTGGGGAGAAAAAAGGCCCAGATGCCACCCTTGTGCTGAGGCTCAGGCCTGCTCACTCACCCTGCAGGCTCACCTCCCCTGTGCCCCCTGCACCCCGCAGAGATCCTGCTCATTCTGCAGATTCTACTCCAGCCCTCTAGGACCTCTGGTCAGCACACTGTGCGAGGTTCAGGCCCTCCACCCCCGAATCTGCCCTATGTGCCCCCACCTACAGCTCCTAACGACAGGGGAGTAAGAGCTCAACATGAACCCCAAGGAGCACCAGCCAGCCAGGGAGAGGGAAGGAGGGAGGGTAGATGACCTTCCCTGCTGGGAAGGCTGAGGCCAGTGATCAAACAAGGCAATCCCTGGGCATCCTGTGCAGACTCCGGGTGGACATCAGTGGACATGCCCCTGTCCTCATGGGGCCAGGGGCAGGAAGCAGGCTTTGGTCTGGGACAGGGGTTCTCATCCCTGAGAAGCACAAGAGGGAGACCAGGGCAGACTGGATGTTCCCGGAGGAAAAGTGGCCAAGAGAAGGGCACAGTGTTTCAGGGGTCACGTGCCTTCTGAGCACTGACGTGGCCTGTTGGTCTGGGTTGTCTGGGGCAGCAGGTTGATGCTGCTGAGGGTGGCCTGGGAGGATGTGGACTCACTGCCTGAAGCCAAGCAGAGGTGGGGGAGTGTCGGGGATGTGGAGGGCTCCAGGGGAGTCTGGGTGGGAGGGAACAGAGCCCTGGGGCAGCTCTGGGTCTCCCCCTCCTCTCGAAGATCGTGACGATCCACCAGGAGCCTTTTGTGTATGTCAAGCCCACACTGGGCGATGGCACATGCAAGGAGGAGTTCACAGTCAACGGGGACCCGGTCAAGAAGGTGATCTGCACTGGGCCCAACGACACGTCGCCAGGCAGCCGTGAGTGGGGGGGCGCGGGCGCAGGGTAGGGCACCGCCCCCGGAGCCCCCGGGTTACCGCCCCTACTTACCCCCTAGCACGCCACGCGGTGCCTCAGTGCTGCTACGGCTTCTGCATCGACCTTCTCATCAAGTTGGCGCGGACCATGAACTTCACTTACGAGGTGCACCTGGTGGCTGATGGCAAGTTCGGCACGCAGGAGCGGGTATGCCTGGGTCGCTGGGAGCCGTGGACTGGGTGGAGCCAGGGGTGGGGCAGTGGGTGGGCAGAGTCGGAAGGCCGGGCGGGGCCTGCGGACTAGGGTGGGGTCTGGTGTGGGGGACCCCTGAGATGTGCAAGAGCGGCATCCTTTCGCGGGAGTGCGGCCAGTGTCGTTCGCATCCCCACGGGTTGTGCCACCCCCCAGGTGAACAACAGCAATAAGAAGGAGTGGAACGGGATGATGGGCGAGCTGCTCAGCGGGCAGGCCGACATGATCGTGGCGCCGCTGACCATCAACAACGAGCGCGCACAGTACATCGAGTTCTCTAAGCCCTTCAAGTACCAGGGCCTGACTATCCTGGTCAAGAAGGTGAGCAGGGGCCTGGCGGGTGGGGCGCCGTCCTGGGAGGGCTTGGGCGGCGTTGACCGTCTGTCCCCGCAGGAGATTCCCCGGAGCACACTGGACTCGTTCATGCAGCCCTTCCAGAGCACGCTGTGGCTGCTGGTGGGGCTGTCCGTGCACGTGGTGGCCGTGATGCTGTACCTGCTGGACCGCTTCAGGTGAGCGCGGCCCGGGGGCCGGGGGCCGGACACCTCCACCTGCGGGGCGGGCGGAGCCGGGCGAGGGGCGGGGCAGGGCTGCCTCTCCCGCCCTCTCCCGCCCGCCCTCTGCGCCCCGCAGTCCCTTCGGCCGGTTCAAGGTGAACAGCGAGGAGGAGGAGGAGGACGCGCTGACCCTGTCTTCAGCCATGTGGTTCTCCTGGGGCGTCCTGCTCAACTCCGGCATCGGGGAAGGTGAGGTCACGCCTGGGCCGCGGACCACTCCGCCCCCCGCTGGCGAGGAGCTGACAGCCCTCTGCCCGCAGGCGCCCCCCGGAGCTTTTCCGCGCGCATCCTGGGCATGGTGTGGGCCGGCTTCGCCATGATCATTGTGGCCTCCTACACCGCCAACCTGGCGGCCTTCCTGGTGCTGGACCGGCCGGAGGAGCGCATCACCGGCATCAATGACCCCCGGGTGAGGCCTGGCCCGGCTGGTTGGGGGCGGAAGAGGGGCAGGGCACGTGCGGTAAGGGGGGGTCGGCCTCGGGAGGGCCGGGGAGCAGCGGTGAGCCACGCCCTCTGACCCTGTAGCTGAGGAACCCCTCCGACAAATTCATCTACGCGACGGTGAAGCAGAGCTCGGTGGACATCTACTTCCGGCGGCAAGTGGAGCTGAGCACCATGTACCGGCACATGGAGAAGCACAACTACGAGAGCGCCGCAGAGGCCATCCAGGCTGTGCGGGACAAGTGAGGGGGCGGGGCCGGGCGGGCCGTAGGGGACGGCGCCCACGCAGAAGGGGGCGTGTCGGGGCCGGGTAGGCGGGGATAGACGAGGTTTCTAGGCCGGCCGGAAGAGGCCGTGCAAGCGTGCGGGAGCGTGGGCGGCCCTACAATGCGGGGCGCCCGTGACCCCTGCCCCTGCCCGCAGCAAGCTGCATGCCTTTATCTGGGACTCGGCGGTGCTGGAGTTCGAGGCTTCGCAGAAGTGCGACCTGGTGACCACGGGAGAGCTGTTCTTCCGCTCCGGGTTTGGCATCGGCATGCGCAAGGACAGCCCCTGGAAGCAGAACGTCTCCCTGTCGATCCTCAAGTGAGTCAGCCTCCGGCCGCCGCCTCACCACCTTCTCCAACCCCCTCCAAGAGCCTCCCACCTGAGGTGGACCCCGACCCTGGGGCCTGAAGCCCCTAACGCAGCGCACAGTTTCTTGTCACGCCCCGCCCGCCCAGCGCCTCCCCGCCCACTCCCGGTCCCGCCCCGCCGACTCTGGGCCCCGCCTCTCGCACGCCCCGCCCACCCAGGTCCCACGAGAACGGCTTCATGGAAGACCTGGACAAGACGTGGGTGCGGTACCAGGAGTGTGACTCGCGCAGCAACGCCCCTGCTACTCTCACCTTCGAGAACATGGCAGGTGGGTATCCCCATTCCCCTCAACGCCCCTGCTGACCCTGGGTGGGTACTCCAGGGGCCCCGCAGGCTGCGCAGCCAGCAGCTGAGGCGCTGGGTCCTGGCCCGCAGGGGTCTTCATGCTGGTGGCCGGGGGCATCGTGGCGGGGATTTTCCTGATCTTCATCGAGATTGCCTACAAGCGGCACAAGGACGCTCGCCGGAAGCAGATGCAGCTTGCCTTTGCAGCAGTGAACGTGTGGAGGAAGAACCTTCAGGTAGGGCAGGCCGCCCTCTGAGGCCTGGCACCCACGGCCCGGCCTGGCCCAGGCCCTCCTCCATCCCCACAGGCCGAAGCACTGGCTGTGGCTCCCAGGAGCCCACGTGGGCAGGACTGGAGCCAGCCGGGGCAAAGCTGGGCTCTGAGCCTCCGCCTGGGCCCTCTGTCTCCAGAGTCACCTGCTGGCGCCCATTCCATAGGAGGGCAAACTGAGGCAGGGTAAGACAGGGACCCACCTGGGTGTAGCACGTGAGTCCAAGATGTATTCTGCCCTCGCCACCCCACGCCCCTCTGCACCCTCCAGGCACCCCTTTCCCTGCTGCGTTCTGTGCTTCAGTACTCCAGTCTGAATCGGGGCCCCAGCTGGCCCTACCTGGCACTGCAGCTGTGTCTGTGGGAACTTGATGCCAGCAGGAGACAGGCTGTGCGTGGGGCAGCCACAGCCCACTTGGGATGGAGTGGGCAGTGGGGTCTGTGCAGGTCTGCAGGCTCATGTCCCACCATCCAGTTCCAGCCTGATCCATCTCTTCTCTTTCTCTGGGTGCCTCCCCAGAGCCTGTGTGCTGGGATGCAGCTGGCAGTGCAGAGGAAAGGCCATGGGGGAGCCCACTCACCTCTCATCTGCCCACTCTTGTTCTTGGGACCTAGTCACTGCTCTCACTAGAGGGCACAGGGCCATCCTGGCCATGAGACCACGGGACCAGGGTCCCAGGGGCTGCCTTCATCTATCTATCACTCCAACTCGTCTCACTACCTGCCTTCAGCCCCTTGGCCCCTTCCTGAATCTTGGTGTGCCCCTCTGGTGGTGGGCGCAAGGGCCCCTCTTCCTTGGGACTCCCATAAACCAGGGTCACCCAGGGGCCAGGGAGCCAGGTAGATCTCCCCGGAAGAGAGCCAGACGGGACTAAGCCTAGCCCCAGCACAAGCAAGGTCCGGCCTGAGACCCCAGCAGGAGCAGGGGCTGCCTGCACACATCTGGCTGTTGGTCTGACAATCCAGCACAGGGAAGCAGGCAGGAGTGAGGGCCTGAGTGGCCGGCCAGGCCGGGCAGCGGCCCCCAAGGAGCAGGCGAGGGCAGGTGTGGCCGCCACCCTTAGCTGTCTAATCACTTATACATATTCATTTTAGGATAGAAAGAGTGGTAGAGCAGAGCCCGACCCTAAAAAGAAAGCCACATTTAGGGCTATCACCTCCACCCTGGCTTCCAGCTTCAAGAGACGTAGGTCCTCCAAAGACACGGTAAGGGGAAGACACCCAGTCCCACGTCTCCGACTGATCTCGCCCGCCCTCCGTGTCTGTGTCCCGTGCATCAGGCGTGCCCTTTTCCCTCCCCTCGTCATCCCACTCCACCCCCAACCGCTGTGGCCCTTCTGGCCTCATCTCTACTGGCCCAGCATATAGGTCTTCTCTCCAACTCTAGACCTTTCTTGGTCCTCTCTCCCGCTGGCCCTCAAGGGGTCCTCTTTCCCCATGTGTCTCTGCGTTGGTCTGCCCCCCATGCCATGACGCCATGCGCCATCTTGAAGCTCTGTCATGTTGTTGGTCAGCCTCACTACCTTGGGGCGATGCCTGAGGCCCCTGGGAGCCCAGAGCTGCCCATTCCTGGCTCCTTGCCCATTGGGAGGCCATACCACCTCTCCCTTACATCCGTTTCTCCAGCCTCCCCAAGAGGGCCTGCTGCCTCCTCTGCTCCCGCCCTGCAACGTCCATGGGGAGGTGGCTGTGATGTCCCATCCGTCCATCTGTCTGGCCGCCGGCCCCGCCCCTCAGACACCTGTCTCACATGTCTCACCAGAGCCATGCCTGTTGCATCCCCTCCATGTGGTCTCTGTGTGGGCTGGGGCTGGGGGCCGGGCCTGCCTCCATCTGGGTGGACCGCTGGGACCTGGAGTTGAACCAGGCCTCTGGCCACAGGGGACCATCAGGTGGGGACTGGATGGGACCAGAGGGGTGGCTCCCACCCCAGGTTGAGCTGTGGCCTGCAGAGCTGGGGCACTGAGGGTCCCAGACCGAGGCCCAGGAAGGGGAGGCCTCCACGGAGGAGACTAGAGCCTCAGCTCCTGAGCCCCAGCCCACCCCTCAGGGCCACAACAGAGCAGATCTACTCTGAGCAGCTTGTCGTTGCACCGAATGTGCATGATGAGACAAAAGCCACCAAATAAACCCAGCCTTGCTGGGGACACCCTGGTTCAGGTGGGGAGGGACCACACACATCCAGCACAGCCCTGGGCCCACAGCAGTCCAGCCCACAGGAAGCCACAGCACCCCACAGGGACTTATGCTGCAAGGTGAAAAGGATTTTCAGCCCCCTCGCCCCGTGCTCGGGAAGAGAGGCTGACCTCCTCTCTTGGCCAGAGTGATCTGAGTGCAGGGCAAAGCCTCCAGGGTGCCCCAGTGGGGGCCTGCGAGGCCTGACTGCTCCACTTCCCAGGGGGGACTCAGCACCGGGAGGGTGGGTGGAGCCTAAGGGTCACCCAAGCCCAGGAAAGTGGGCAGAGCCTGAGCCCAGGGCCCCACCAGGGTCGTGGGAAGAGGAGGGTGAGAGGGCAGGACCAGAGGATCAGGGGTGGGATTGGGGAGAGGGTATCCTGGCAGACAGCACTTTTGGGGCAGGCAGCTGAAGAAGAGGCATAAAAGTCATGCAGACGATGGGTCACTTTCTGAGGGTGTTACTGAGTCCCGCCCCACCCCCACCCCATGCTCCCACCCAGAGCAGACACGCACATCCCTTAGCTGGTCCATGTGCAGCTCAGACCTTCATGGTGCCTTTCTGGGACACATTCACAGCAGACTCCACTGAGCCTCCCTGGGCACCAGGGACCATCCCCCAGGCCAGCCTTGGTACCATGTGACATCTGAGGCCGGCCCTGCACTGCAGGGATGACGGGGGCACTGCCAGCTGGGGGGCCTGGGCGGGGGAGGGCAGCCCAGCTCCCACCTTGTTTCGGGCTGGGTGCCTGCCTGCTTGGAGGGAGGCCTGGGTGGAGGGCGCTGTTGGGAGGGGTTGGGTCGGTCCGGCTGCTGAGATCCTCTGCCCCTGTCCTGTGGCCAGTCTGGGCCAGGGCGGCACTGGGAGCTCAGGGCTGGGGTCCCTGGTGGCTGGCGGGGCCAGCGGGTATTGATTGTTGGTTCTTATTTATAGAGCACCGGGGGTGGACGCGGCGCTTTGCAAAACCAAAAAGACACAGTGCTGCCGCGACGCGCTATTGAGAGGGAGGAGGGCCAGCTGCAGATGTGTGCCCGTCATAGGGAGAGCTGAGACGCCCTGCCCGCCCTCCTCTGCCCCCCTCCCCCGCAGACAGACAGACAGACGGACGGGACAGCGGCCCGGCCCACGCAGAGTCCCGGAGCACGACGGGGTCAGGGGGAGGAGCGCCCCCCAGCCTCCCCCAGGCCGCGCCCTCCCGCCTGCCCGCCGGTCGGCCGGCCGGCCGGTCCACCCGTCCCGGCCCTGCGCATGCCCCCCGAGCATCAGGGCTGACGGGCCGCCTTGTCTGTGTATTTCTATTTTGCAGCAGTACCATCCCACTGATATCACGGGCCCGCTCAACCTCTCAGATCCCTCGGTCAGCACCGTGGTGTGAGGCCCCCGGAGGCGCCCACCTGCCCAGTTAGCCCGGCCAAGGACACTGATGGGTCCTGCTGCTCGGGAAGGCCTGAGGGAAGCCCACCTGCCCGAGACTGCCCACCCTGGGCCTCCCGTCTGTCCGTCTGCCCTGATGCCTGGTGGGCAGTCCCAGCTGGACCGAGGCGCGGACCAGAGCGGCTGAGGACAGGCCAGAGCTGAGCTGGCTGGGCAGGGCCACAGGGCACTCCGGCAGAGGCAGGGCCCTGGGGTCTCTGAGCAGTGGGGAGAGGGGCTAATACGGCCTGGGGTGGAGGGGCTTGGAGCAGAGACTGAAGCCCCTTCCTTCCCCAGCCACCACCAGAGCCTCGATGGGGACCCCCGCCGCAGCTGGCTGGGTCACCCCTCCTCCAGCTCCAGCTCCTCCCGGCCTGGCTCCACCCCGCTCCTTTTCTGACCCTCATCCCTTCTCCGCTTGACCCCATCCTCCGAGCTGGTCCTGCCCTTACCCAACAGCAGACCCTGATCCCCCAGCTGGCAGCGGCTCCTAGGGGCACACTCGGGCTCCCGGCTGCCTCCAATCTGCTCCCCCTCCAGACTCTTGATTAGGCTGAGTCTTCTCTTCGTCTTCCGGCCCGCAGCCCATAATGGCCTTCCCCAGAGGCCGGCTCGGGACCGTTCTCAGAGCTGCCTACCACCTTGTACAGGCCTAGCCCTTCCTGTGTCCCAGCGCGTGTCTTCCCCTTGCCGCCCCTCCGCCCCAGGGACCCGGCGCGTACCGCCCCCCTGACCCGGTGTATGCAGTGGTGATGCCTAAAAGAATGTCACGAAATTTCGGTCTGTGTCACTTGTTGACGCCAGCAGGGAGTGTGGAGGGCAGGGTTAGGGGCGAGATTCGAGGGCAGCCGTGGTCCACTCAGGCATGGACAGCGGGGGCGGCGGCGATGGGGCTCCCAGGGTCCGTGGGCGAAGCTGGGCCCGGGCCGGGATCTGGTGGTCTCCGCGGCGGGCGGCGGGCAGCGGCGCGGCGGCGGCGCGCCCGGCAGGCAGTGAGCACCGAGCCCAGCGCCAGGCAGGCGGCCAGGCTGGCGAGGAAGGAGCCGGGCCCGAGCGCGTAGACCACGGCTAGGTCCCGCGCAGCGAGTGGCTTCGTGCAGTGGCTGAAGGCGGTGTCGGGGAAGGCGGTCAAGGGACTGAGCGTCAGGCGCCCCGGCGACACGCAGTGCAGCGTCTCAGCCTCTGCGGGACACCGGCGCGGAGTTCAGGAGGCAGTGGCAGCGGCTGCCGTCGACCCCGACCTGCCCTGCCTCGCCCTACCCCGCCGTACCCTGCCCCGCCCTGCCCTGCCGGCTCACCTGGCGCCGGCCGCGGGTGCTTGCGCAGCCAGGCGCAGAGCGGGCGCAGCGCGCAGCCGCAGGCCCAGGGGTTGCCACGCAGGCGCAGCGCTTTGAGCGCAGGCAAGCTGGCCAGCAGGGCCGGTGCGAGTGTAGACAGCTCGTTGTCCTGCAGGCTGAGCGCGCTCAGGTGCGGGAGCGCGCCCAGCGTTGTGGGCTCCAGGAGTGCCAGCCGATTACCGGCTAGCGAGAGGGTGCGCAGCGCGCGCAGCGGCGCGAAGGTGCCGGGCTCCAGCGCCTCCAGCTGGTTAGCGCTGAGGTCCAGCAGCTCCAGCGCGGCCAGGCCCCAGAAGGCCCGCGCGTGCACCCAGCGTAGCCTGTTCTCGCGCAGGCCCAAGTGCCGCAGCGCGCCCGCGCCCACGAAGGCGCCGGGAGGCAGCGCGCGCACGCGGTTGTGGTCCAGCAGCAGCACGCGCACGCGCCGGCTCAGGCCCGAGGGTACGGCTGGCAGCGCGCGCCCGGTGCAGTTGGCCTCGCCTCCAGGAGTGCACTCGCACAGCGCGGGGCAGCTGGGGGCTCCCGGGTGCCCAGGAGGAACGGCCGCGGTGGGTGTCTGGGCCCAGACTGGCCAGGACCACAGCAGGAGCAGCAGCGACGGCCGCGAGAGAAAGGCGGGGTTCCGCATGGGGGTGGCGGTGGGAGGCCTGCTGTCCGTTGAGTCCCCGGAACCCGTGCGTCCCTGCGGCGCCCGCACAAATGTCAACCTTTCGGCCTGAGCCCTGCAGTTCCTGCCCCACGCCTGGCCCAAGCCTAGGGCGGGGGCCGGGCACACAGCCAGCGCCCTGCGCTGCCAGCCACCTGTCCCGGAGCTCCAGGCTCCTCCTGGCTCCACACCAGCAGTAGCGCTGTCGCGAAGCCCCCCCTTTGTATGGTTCACCACCCCACGCCCCTCTGTGGCCTGTGTAGCTGGACCACCCCCACACCACCGGACTCATGAATGGGACACACGGAACAGGAGTCAGTGTGCCCTTCTCACCCCAGTCTCGGTCCATCTGTGGCTCAGCAGAGTGACCCTAGCACACATATACAGTAGCCCCCACAGAAGAGTGGCAGCACCCCCATGGTGGGGTGGGTGATTGGTGGGGGCACATGATGGGGACCTGAGCCCAGGGATAAGCTGCAGGGTGGAGTGGGGTGGCACGCGGGAGACAGGGAGGCAGAGTCATGCCCGCAAGGACTCTCCGGAAACCTCAAGGAGACAGTGTGGGCGGGGCAGAGGCAACCAGCCCTGGTCCTCCTGCCACATGCTGCTCCCTCTGGAGCTGCCAGAGCTGCAGGTCCTGTCCTGGTGTTTTACCGGGGTGGGGCTGGGCACAAGCCCAGGAGCCCTGCCAATTTCATAGGACAAAGCAGCAGGAAGATGCAGGCAGCAGCTAGGCTGAGGCCATGCAGGAGGAAGTGGAAATACAGAGGTGTGGCTCCCTGCCCTGGATAGTGGACAGTGGGTGCCTGGTGTGGGCACCCTCATGGAAGACAGAGATGACCCAGGCATGCAGACTGTACCCCTGCCCCATGGCCTAGCCACCTGGGCTCTAGGAGGAGGCAGGGAGGACAGTGCAGACCCACTAAATACTGTTTTAATTCCCCCAGCTGCCCACACCTACTCAGGTGGGAGGCGGGGTGGCTCCTCTAGGGTCACTGAATCCATAGGGATGGTAATGAGGCCGTGATCCTCCAGGGACAGCATCGTGGAGACCTCCAGGTCTGGATCCATAACGTGGGACTCCACATGCAGGTCCATGCGATCTTCCTGGACCCCAAAGTGCCCACCAACCTGCAGGGCACAGGCAGTCAGGCTGGCTGCAGGCAGCCATCAGCTCAGGCTCACAGGCCTTGACCACCAGTATGGACCCCGCACTCTAGTCGAGTGCTCTGAGAACTGCACCTCCTGAGGACAGGGGGCAGGGACACAGTTCACTCTTGGGATCCTCCCCTGGGGTCACTCACCTGCCATCCACGTGTCGGGGGCATGTTTCACTGGGGAGACAAAGGTAGGTATGAGTCCTAGAAGAATGGGGCTAGCCTCCAGGAGCCGAGGTGCCCTCCACACCTCCCCCTAACCCACAGTCTGGGAGTTACCACTCCCAAGCCCCTGGTGGCTTCCCTCCCAGGAGCAGAGGTCCCTCTCCCAGCAAGACCAAGGGCTCAGGGCAGGTGGTATGGCCCTGTGGCCCTCACCCACCCGCCCCAGCCCTGGTGCTCACACACCCCTTGGCTCAAGGACAACTGCCACAAGGACAAGGGCGCAGAAGCAGCTGGCACTGATGCCCGCCAGCACCACAAGCAGGGCAATGAGGGCCTCCCGGCTGAGACCAAGGCTGCACTCGCCGTAGGTTCCTGCTGCAGAGACAGGGCCCGCGAGGCCCCGGGGCCACTGTCACTAGGGGAAGATCCCCAGGGCCACCCCTCTCCCTGGCGGCCACAGTAAGGACTCAGGGCACACCTGACCTGCTGGACAAGGGAGGGAGCCTGGGTGGGGGCAGGGTTCAGGGGCAGGAGGAGTCACCTACAGCAGGCATGAGCAAAAGGGACAAACATATCAGGCCAAGGGGGCTGCCAACCAGGCAGGAGTCAGGCTGGGGACAGGGGGCCATGTCCAGCCCCCAGCCCCACTGCACACCTCTGGATGGAACTCGTCAGAAGGTGCTGACCTCAAGGTAGGGAGGTGAGAAAGGGTGGGCGGGGGAAGGGCCCCAGCTGAAGCTCCACTCCAACCTGAGCTCTGATATTTGAAGAGCCCGGGACAGGCAGCCTTGGGGCAGGACAGGGAGGGTGGACAGGGGCCTGGGAGCGACTCCTAGGGGCCCTGGCTAGATCTGAGGCAGAGTCAATGATGAGTCTGCCCCAGACCCAGTCATCTGTTTCTCTCTCAGGATAAGGGATGGAGCAGTTTGGGGGGTCTGGGCTTCAGCTGACCAATGTCACGAGTCACCATCCTCCTCCCAAGGCTGGGACCCAGGGGCTGAGGGCAGCCATGGGGTGGACCTGCATCTGCTGCCCTCACACTAGCTGCTTTGGGAAGGGTCCAGCTGGCACCCCAGCAATGCCCAGGTCTAGAGGGCCCCCCACTCATTCAGGAGAGGTGGGGGTGCTGCCCACAGGCCTCTTAACACCCTTCTCCAGGAGGTGGCTCAGTAATTGCTGCAGGAGGCATTAAGGGATCCAGCTGAAATGTGTCACTAGAGCCCACAGCCACTCTGGGACCCACGCCCCTGCCCCTCTGGTCTGCTCCCGGCACAGCTTCCTGCAGACCAGCCAAGGGGGGCCCGCAGTCCTTGCCTGCAGGCTGGCGTGATGGGTCAGGCTCATTTCCTCCCTGCCGTCCTGCACAGCCACTTCAGGAGGTTGCCTCCCTCCTCCCCAGGGACCTGCCAGGAAAACTAGTCAGGCAGCAGGAGAAAATGCCCGCCCCATGG
The DNA here is from genome assembly GCA_032199065.1 of Smutsia gigantea. Taxonomy (NCBI): domain Eukaryota; kingdom Metazoa; phylum Chordata; class Mammalia; order Pholidota; family Manidae; genus Smutsia; species Smutsia gigantea. The sequence goes on along the minus strand of JAVSCE010005339.1, from coordinate 59,520 downwards.
CGACCCCACAGGGCACCATGGGGGAGGGCACAGCTGGGCCCCAGCCTGCTCTTGATAAGCAGGAACCTCCCTGACCCAGCACAGGTGCCCCTCCTGGCGGGGTCCCTCGGACTAGCCCAGCTGCTGGCTCACTTCTGCACCACTGATTCTGGGCTCCAGGACCCGCCCAGGCTTTACTGCACCCGCCTGAAGGGACACAGGTGTGCCCATGCCGGGGGCTGGCATAGCCACCCTGCCAGTCCTGTCCAGCAGGTTTTCATCCTGGTTAGGATGACAGGCACACCCAGCCTGGCCCAGGTGGGCACAGCAGGTGTCAGAGCAGGAAGCCCCTCTTCTTGTGACCATGGCACAGCCACACGCAGACGCCCCCAGGGAGCCAGGCCTGGCTACGTGGGGCTGAAGGGAGTCGTTGGCTCATCAGAACCCTGTAATTGCTGATCCATGCACCTAATCCTTACCATTTCCTCCTTCAAATCCCGTGGCAAGCAAAATTCTCTGGAGTAAGAGGGAAATCCCAGAGTTAGGACTGCCAGTAGGGCCCCCATGAGCATGAGGCCAACACAGAGAGGTGGGGGTGGGCACTAGGGGGCAGCCTGCTGGGGACTCAGAGAGCATCTGGGCGGTGGGTGCGCTCCAGGCCTGTGGCAGGACAGCACTGTGCCTGGAATGGATCCTGCCTGGAACATGGGGTCAGCTTCGCTAGGTGCGGCTCTAAAGGTCTTGGGCATGGGTGAAGCCAGCACCCTCCCCAGCCATCAGGACTCAGGCCGAGGGCAGTGCCGGGCCAGTGCTGGCCTTGGATGCATCCTGTGCTCTGGCTGGGGTGGAGTGTGCTCCCAGGGCCCTTCGCCTCCTGCTGTGCAGAGCCCCCAGATGCTCCTGACCACATGTCCAGGGGTGTGGAAGGGAAAGGTCCCAGTGGAGGCAAACTTTGTTGAGTTCCAGGCACTATGCCCAACCCCAACATGAGAGGGGCAGAGAGACGCCCTCCCACTACCAGGGTGTCCCAGGTAGCCCCTCCTGCCAGAGATCCGGGAGTTCTTGGCTTAGCAAGCATTCCAATGGAGCCCACACAGCCAGCAGCAGCCCTGGCTGAGCCCAGCACTTGGGACCACAACCCTTGGGCTTGGGGGTGGGTGGGACCCACGGGCCTCTCTCAAAGGACAGAGAAGCATGGCTGTGCTGGAGGCACCACCCACGGCTCAAGGGAAGCCAACTCCTGGGGTCCTGCCTGATCCTCAGCCTCAGACATGGGCTTCCGCCAGCTGGAGCGGTCCAGGGATACCCATGTGTCAGGACACCAGAACTGGAGCCCAAACACTGGTGTGAGGCTGGGGCTGGGCCTGGCCACCTGTGTGGCTCCCCTCACCTGCTTCTAGGAAGCCAAGCCTTGTTAGGTTAAGGTAGGAGGGTCTGGTCTGGACAGAGAACCTAATCACATGTCCGTGAGGGGCCCACAAAGCCACCAGGACAAGGAAAGGATGAACCATCTGCTTTACTCTGCACTCTGGGGCTGGGCGGGGGCGTGGGGCTCCTCTGGCCAGCTGTCCTCCCCGGTGGGGAGGTGCAGGGAAGGGCCGGGGGGTGTCAGCTGCAGCTCTTGGGCAGGCGGTAGACACCAGCTGCATAGATGAGCTGCTGATCACGCACCTTCCTCTGCAGGAAGCCCTGGAGCTCCTGCAGGTCAATCTCGGCCAGTGCAGGGCCGGTCACCACAAACATACGCAACATGCTGTAGATGCGCTCCAGCGAGAGGCTCTCCAGGTTGGTCAGCATGGCCTGGATGTACGTCCAGAAGAGCTGGGAAAACAGTGGCCAGGCTGGCCATGAGTTGGGCTGCCCTCCAGCCATGGCCATACTGAGGGTCAAGGCAGGCCGCCAGTCCCCGTATACCAGCAGCTCCTCCTCCTTCTGGTCGGCCTGGGAGGCCATGCCCGAGTCGCTCTCGTCATCACTATCGATGAGCACCATGTTGTCCCGGTCCTGGGGTCGCTCCTCCTCAACCACAGAGAAGGTGCCGGCAGGCTCCTCCCGCAGCACACCCTGCTGCAGCCACACTGACATCCGCCGCCGCAGCAGGGCCACAGGCATCTTCACCACCTTGCTTAGCTCCTCCAGGGTCCAGCTGGCTGTGTGGGGGCAGCCAGGCATGCTGGGCATGCAGGACCAGGCTGCACCTCCCTCTGCCTTGTCAGCTCAGCTCGGCTTTCCAGGGATCCAAGGGCCCTGGGCAGCCCAGCCAGGCTGAGTCCGGCTCCCCATCTGACGAGAGAGGAGGGCCTGGCTGGCCCTGGGGTGGTGGGGGTAGGGGCCAGTGGGCTCACCTTGGTCCTGGAAGTACAGCAAAACCACTGCCTGCACAGGGGTCACGGCCACAGACAGGGTGCGGTCAGCCAGCTCCACATCCATGGTTACCAGCCCCAGGGTGTGCTTCCAGCTGAGGGTCCGCATGGCCTGGGGAGGGCCAGGATCAGCACAGGCAGCCAGCGGTCAGCCACCCACCAAGCACCAGCATCGGCCAGAAGGCCCTGACGCTGACAGCCGCCAATACGAGTTGAGCTGTGTCTCCAAGTGGTCAAAATGGGCTTGGAAATGGGGTTACTGTGGGCCTAAAATGGAGTCATACTGGACAGCAGGCCCTAATCTCATCTGACCGGTGTTCTGGTGAGACAGACTGTGTGCAGACAGACACAGGAAGACACCATGAAGAGGCTGGTGTGAAGCCATAAGCCATGGGACACCCCAGGCTGTGGGGAGCAGGACACGAGCACAACCCCACTGACACCTTCATCTCAGACTGGCCTCCAGAACCAAGACAAGACATTTCTGTTGTAAGCCACCCAGTTTGTAGCACTTGGTTAAGGCAGCCCCGGGAAAGCAATACAGATTCTGGTCCCAGGAATTGGGGCTGGAACAAGTACCTTGAAGTGTGGAAGGGGCTGTGGAGTCAGGTGATGGGTGAAGCTGGGGATTTTGAGCTGTTGTGTGTGTAAAAGCCTGGACTGTCTGAAGAGACTGCTGGTGGGAACACGGGCAGTAAAGGCCATCGTGGTGGAGTCTGTGCAAACAAGGAAGCTGCCACAGAAACTGGAGCTGGCAGAGGCTTGGCCGGTTTGTGCTCTGCTGAGTGGAAAGCAAAACTTCCAAGGGATGAACTTGGATATTTAGCTGAGATTTCCAAGCCAAATGTGGAAGGTGCAACCTAGATTCTCCATGCTGCTGGCAGCGAACAGAAGCAGAAGCCAAGGAAGTGGTGAGCCAGCACTTGGCTTGGACACCATCCTTGTGCTATGGAGACGGAGCCAGGGGTGTGGCCAAGAGGTGAGCTGTGTTAGAGCAGGGCACCAGCGGTCCCAGAAAAGCCGGGGCAGAGACAGGTTGCCCAGGAAAGATGCGAGCACCCATGCTGGAAGGCTTGGACGCCCAGAACTGCATGGGGGCCAGTAAGGTTTCTGAGAACTGTATGCTAGTGGAAACTCTGCCAGCCTGGAATGAAAGGGAGACAGCCAGATGAGAGTGACTCAGGGCAGGGGTGGGGCGGCACGCCCTCAGGCCAAGAAGACAGCACTGACATGAGGATTATTCTCAGGCAAGATGGAGAGCCACTTCCTCCACAGGGTTCCAGACATGGTTGGGGCCTGAATCCTCTCTTCCTCCTGGTTTTTCCCCTTGGAATGGGGACATCTCCCTACACCTGTCCACAACTGTCCTTTGGAAGCAGGCCACCACTCGTCTGGTCTCACAGGTTTGCAGCTAGAGGAGCTGGGCCCCAGATGAATCACACCATACGCACCTTAACAGACTCAGATGCCACTCAGAAGCTCAGATTTGGCACATAGCATTGATACTCAGATGTGATGTCAAGCTTAGAGCTGGTGCTGGAACAGTTAAGACTTTTGGGGAGAGGAATTGTTGAGCATATTTTGCTTGTAGGAAGGATATGAACTTTATGGGGCCACAGGCTGGACTCTTATGGTTTGAACTGTGACCATCCAAAAAATATTAGAAGTCCTAACATCCAGTATACCTCAGAATGTAACCTGGTTTTGACATTGGGTTATTACAGGTATAATGGGTTAAGATGAGGTTATCTGGAGCAGGGTGGGGGTGGGCCCTAACCCAATGACTGGTGTTCTTTAATAAGGAGAAACGTGGGCAGACACATAGAACAGCAGCGCTGAGAGAAGAGGCTAGAGAGATGTGTCTACTAGCCCAGGGATACCTTCCAGGAGCTGGAGGAGGCAGGAAGGGCCTGACCTGGAGCCTCTGGAGAGGCCACAGGGGCCACCATACCCTGATTTGGATTTCTAGCTGCCAGAGCTGAAACAATAAATCTGTGTTGGTTTAAGCCCTGCTCGTGGCACTGTGTTCCAGCAGCCCCAGGACACTGACATGGCCACTATGGGCCAAGTGCTGCTCTGAGTCCTTCCACATCCCCACAGCTCTCAAGGGGAAGGTGACGACAAACCCCACTTTGCAGAGAAAACAGAGCAACCAGGAGGGTCCCTGCCATGCACTCTGGCTCCAGGGCCATGTCATGAAGGCCTTTCATGACCCACTCCAGCATGCAGCAGGGTAGCTGCAAGGCCCAGCAGCCGATGGCACAGACAAGGTGACCCCTGTGTGTGCGGTGGTCCTTGGGCCAGGAGCTCTGTGGCCACAGCCTGCCCTTCCAGCACAGTGCTGGGGCCCACCCCAGCTGCTCCAGTGTCCAGTTAAGATGTAATGCACTGGAAGGTGGCCACCCCATCAGGTGCACCAGCCCGAGCAGCAGGATGTGGCCAAGCTGCCCCTGGACCCGTGGTGAGGCCTCTTTGGGCGTGCTGGAGAGCTGGGGGAGGCCGTGCGCCAATGGGGCCATCAGGAGGGGTGGGGGCAGGCCGCATGGGTCTTCACAAGGAAGGGGTGGCGTGCGGCACTGCAGCCTCCCTTGCTGCCTCTGGAAGGAAGCCCGTCTAGAGATTGGCTGGCCTGCGCTGAGCCCTCTTCCCTCAGGAAGGAGGATCCTTGGCCTGTGAAACCCCTAGCAACCTTGGAGAAGCTGAAGCTCTTCCCACTGCCCACCCTGCAGCCCCTAGCCCAGTCAAGTGGCCTTCTTCCCAGGGCTCTGTTCCAAGGATTCATGGGGCCCTGGCTGCTGGCTCCAATTTCTGCAGGGTCCCTGGTACCCCCAGGCTCAGGGTGTACCCCCGGAACCCTCCCACACTGGTCCCCTACTTAGGTGCCCAGCATGCTCACTGGGCTGCACCCTGAGGTCACTCAGGCCCCACGCCCCTCATCAGACTGCCTGCCGCAGCACCTGTCCCCAGAACCTAACTTCTCTGCTTAACTGTCACCTGGAAAGAAGGGTCTTCTGTGAAGCTGAACCCCTGCCCACATCAGGCCCCACCTGCCCACACCTCCCACCTGGATCCCCCAGCCCAGGACTGCTGGGCTCAGCTCCACCCCACCCAGGGCACATGCCCTGTGACACAGCCCTCCTCCTCCTGCCCTGTGCCCCCAAAGTCCCAACAGCAGACAGATGGGGTCTATGGTCCACAAGCGCCCAGGGACGAGGAAGTAAGTGGGGGAAGAGCAAGGGAAGAGTGAAGTATGGAGGTCAAACGCCTCAAGAGCATTCCTGGGGGTGGGCACCCATGGAGGAGATGTAGCCCCCTGAATCTCCCTGTGTTGAACACAGCAACCCAGACCCTGCTTATGAGAGGCCAGAGTGGGCAGGGACAAGGAGGCCCAGAGACATGGGGCCACCCAGAGCTGCAGGGCACGGGCAACATGGACGCATCCAACTGCATACAAAGTGCACACGTGCGCACACACACAAACACGTGTGCCAACTCAGGGCAGGCGGTGGGGGCAGAGTGCCTCCTGCAACTTCCCCACCCCAACGCAGGGATGTCAGAAGGCCGCCATGTCAGCTGCTCCCTCTAGCCTGGCAGCGTCCTGGGTGTGAGTCAGCAGAAGGGGCAGCATGTCGAGACACAGCCCCCACCTGCCACAGGGGGCTCAGTACCTTCAGCTTCTCGTACTTCCTGCAGTAGGCCTCCAGGGCCTCCCTAATGTCCTCGGGGACCTCCAGCTTCTCGTCCTTGAACGGGGGCCAGAACTCGCTGGACAGGATGACAGCATAGACCCCAAATGGTGGCTGCTCCTCTGCGGGCCGCTTCTCGTCCTCCTCACGGATGTTGGCATTGATGCGGCGGGAGTCTGCCATGTCCTTGGAGAGCAGATGGGGGTCTCACAGAGGCCGAGGACTGGGCATGCAGAGGGGAGTCAGGCCACGGGGCAGGGGCCTGGGCACCCACCTTCAGCATGACCTCACAGAAATGCATGGGGGCCTCCCCAAAGCGCAGCTTCAGCAGCTCCACATTGCGGATCTCCCTGGAAGGACAAGCGTCTGAGGGGCACGTGTGGCCCACCACTCCGCAGCCAGCACCACAGCGCAGCGTGCAGCCCCCCCAGCTGGGAGGAGAGGCGGGAAGCACCCCTCCACCCCAGCAGAGGCCTGCGAGTCTTGACACCTGCTTCCCCTAGCTCCTTAGCTGGCCCCCCCAGACCAACCCAGGGCAGGTGCTGAGCACTGAGCATTCAGTCCCCGCCTGGCTTTAGGGCCCTGCCGACAGAGGGAGCCCAAGTGAAGGCCACGCCTCCCCCTAGAAGCAGAGCAGTGGCAGTGCCCCCTGGCCCCATGGGGCCTGGCAGGCCTCACCGCTCAGGGCTGAAGCTGAACTGGTGCAGGAGGCGATCGGCCAGCAGCGAGCGGTACTCGTTGATGAAGAGGTCTTTGCTGCCGTAGATGCTGACCAGCAGGCTAATGATGTCCGAAGAGCGCCGCTTGGAGCTGGACTTCCCTGCACGGAATGGGGAGGAGTGCCACCAGCACCTTCTAGGGACAGAGGTAGCCCCATTTGTGCCTAGGCCAGGCCCACACTGCCACGCCTGAGTGCCCAGGTCGGCATCCCAGACTGGTGGGGGTGCACAAGGCAGCCTGGGAATCTGCTCCTCTATCAGTCTGCACAGGGATGCAGCCTAGGGGGCCCACCCAGCCAGTGGGAACTCCTGGGGACCCAGGCTGGGCTGGGCTTGACTGCTGACCCCTCAAGCCCCAGGGAACACACAGCAACAAACAAGACCAGCGTGCCCACTGGGCTGGACCTGCCTGGTGGGGCCACAGGTGCTGACCTGGGTCGGCATCCACAGGGTCAGGAACCCAGTCCTCAGGCTCGCCAGAGTCATCCTCACTGTCCTGGCCAGTCTCCAGGCTCGCTGGGTCCGTCTTGGACAGCTCGACAGCCAAGTCCCCTGTGCCATCTGAGTCCCCTGTCAGCCCAGCCACAATCTGCCGCACTGTGTCCTCCCGCGTCCTGCCAGGCATGAGCACCACTGGACCTGATGGCACCCATTGCTCCCCCGCCATCCCGACCCCACCTGACCCCTCGCAGCTGTTGCAGGCTGGCCACGTGCTGAATTCAGGCCCATCAGACTTAAAGAGAAACGACAAAATAAAAAACCCTACTTTTTGGGAGCAGCAAAAGCTAAGACGATGAGGTGGCCCTGGGACCAGGACATGCAAGGCTCAGAGTCAGCAGATGCGAATCAGGGCAGCTACAAACACCCCCAGCCCCTCCCCGAGCCTCTCCTGCCCCTGAGGAGTTTCTGGGTGGTTGGACCATGCATGGCACACAGATAAACAGCCTCTAACAGAGAGCCTGGGAGTCTATTCCTAGTCAAGAGAAAGGCTGAGCAGAGGGCCACTCCTTTCCATCAGCCTGGGCACCTAGTCAGCAAAAGCAAAGCTGAGCCGGGTGCCTCTCTATGCTGGGGGAACTGAAGGAGGCAGGGGCCGGGGATGTGAGGTGGGGCCCCAGCACCTGGGCAACAGCGACAGGATTCAGTACCAGCAAAGGAGGGAGCCCTTGTCTAGGCCAGGCTGCTCAGCCTACTGGGAGGGACGGAGTGACCCTGGTGTCCCCAGGGAGCTGGTGGCACAGGTGGAGCTGGGAGCCTGGCAGTCCGAGTCAGAGTGGCTCAAGGGCTGGCCTGTGGAGCTCACCTCAGATAGCGGCGAATGGGCTCACACGCCACTTCCAGGATGACCATGGAGGGGTCCAGCACGCGCAGGGCCTTGATGGCGGAGATGTAGAGGGTGATGATGTCACACGTGTTGACGCCTACAGCCAGGAGAGGAGGCTGGTGGTCACAGCAACACCCAGAGGCTGCAGCTCCATGAGCAGGCCGCTGGCACACCAGTCAGATGGCCTTCAGATCACCACTGTGACCTCACTCCCAGACCACTGGGACCTGCAAGGAGCTGCTCCCCATCTCCCTCCACACTCACAAGTGCTTTCTCCAGAACCTTCCAAGATCCAAGCCCTCGCTGGGGATGTTGAGAGGACTTTGCCCTGCCCCCAACCCCAAGCCAAACCCCTCAGCTCCCATGACTCCCTTCAAAGAGGGTGAACTGGAGGGCCCCCAGCCCCAAGGACTGCAAAAAATGGCTTTTTCCCCTGCCTCCTCCCAGGGCTGGAAGCCTGGACCTGAGGGCAGCAGCCCAAGGCACCTGGGTGGAGGAGCCGTGTCTCCAGGGCAGCCTTGAGGGATATGAGGAGCTGCTGCCTCTGGTCAGTCCGCTCAAGGCAGTACTTGAGGTCCTCGACGGCTGGCCGGGAGTCTGGAAAGTCTGCAGGGAGAGGGCCAGATTTGCACACACTCGTGGGTGCGCACACTGTGTGTGGCAAGAGAACATGCAGGTGGCAGGGCCCGAGGGAAAATAGCCACACCCACGTGTGCCATGTGCTGCCCTTGTCCTTCGGGTGCCCACGTATTTGACCCCCGCCCCCATGGGGCAGACTGTCAGAGCAATGCTCAGAGGCCAGTCTGAGCAGGGGCATGAGGCAGAGGGCTGGGGGTGGGCATCCACAGCACTGGCTAGCACTCCACCACCCTGCCTAATGCAGACACTGGGCCAGGGAGCCATGCAGGGGCCCAGCTGTGCCCAGGACGCCCCCAACCCCAGGGCTAAAGGACAGACCTCGGATGACGCTGAAGAGCTCCTCGATGCGCAGGCCGGCATAGATGCGGTAGAAAAACCTCTGTATGTGGCAGCGCCAGCGGCGCAGCGTGTCACCTGCCACAGGCGATGAAGGCCTGGCAGGGCCGTCCTGCAGGAACACCCTGCCCAGCCAGCCAACCACCCTCTCGATCCACTGTCAGAAGAGCACAGGAATGGGATGTGGGCTGGACCCAGCTGGACCCAGAACAAAGGCTGGGAGGAGCCACACAGCCACCCACCCTGAGGCTAGGCCCACAGAGTCCCCAAGGCCACCTGTCCCAGAGGCCAGGAGCACACAGAAACCTTCAGGCTGATGGGCCTAAAGGGGTGTCCCAGGCCTCCATCCACAGACCCCATGCTCCTTCCACGCACATCAGTGCCCACATCACCTTTGGCAAGAGCAGCCCCAACGTGGGTTACAGAGAGCATGCTCGCCTTCTCCTGACCGGAGAGACATGCTCTGGGGCCACATGCACACTAGCTCCTACATGCAGACAATGCAGCATGTAGCAAGACTGCTTATAAGTGTGTGCATGCAAATCTATAGGAGATACCACCACATAGGCCACACATTCCCCCACAGATGGCCCAACTGCTGATGAGAACACCAGGACATCTGCCACCTGGGGCAGCACGGCCACCCAGACCAGGCCCCCAGGCTCACGCCTGCTCCACGCTGCTGTTGTAGGGACACCACCCCTCACGGCTAAACTGCATCCTCAGGAGGTGGAAACGAAGGACCAGTGCGGAAGGACAGGCAGGAAGTGGAAGCAGGCTGGAGAGCCCCCCATGGCTGGGCCCAGCTACTTCACAGCCCTGGGGAGCCCAGAGCAGAGCCCTGGACCATTCCCTAGTAGCATGGGTACCCTGAAGTCTCTCACCAGGACACCCTGGACCTTGACTGCCCCCAGCCATGTGATTCTACACAGACCTTGCTGAGCATGTCATGGGCTCTTCCTTGCTGTCACCAGAGTGGGCCAGGAAGGACTGGCCTGCACCCAGCACCAGACAGCTTTGACCACCAGCGAGGTCCTAATTCACTTGGTCTTCACATTCTGGCTGCTTCTAAAGCCAGGGTGTCAGGTTTGTCCCCAGCCCCCAGAACACAGCTCGGAGAGGTGTCCTCACCTTGTGGAACTCACGCAGGAAGGACCGCTCATACTCTCCCCTGCAGCGGTCCTCCATCCTCTCCCGGGTCACCTGGTGCAGGGTGGTAGTCACAGCCTCGGCACTGACACGCTCCAGCAGACTCAGCCTGTGTCTGGGGGAGAGCCCTGTCTGTGGAGCATGCAGAGCCCAAGGGGCTCCCCCACACCCAGCACCCTTTCCATGGCCCTCCCGGCAGGGGCACAACTGTACTGAGCTCTGAGCAAAGGCTTCCGAGAGGACAGAACACAGGCAACACTCTGCCCACCCCAGCTGGCCTCTGCCTGGCTGAAACAGGGGTCTTCCTCCTGAGAGCACATGTTGCTCTCTAGGCCCAAATCACCTTCTCTAGAACTGGCTGTGAAACAGCAACTCAATACATCGTGACCCCAACTACATAAGCAGACACTGCTCTCTGTGTCTACGGTGGAGACCCTGTCTGGTCTACAAGGGCAAGTGAACTTGAAAAGAGACAAGAATGTTTCTGCACGACTTTCACCTGGGATGAAGGCCGAAGAGGCCCTCAGGGCATGCCTGATCCCTGCCAGCAACAGGACTGCTCCTCAGCCCCGCTGAAAGCCTCTCTCCCTAACAGCTGCACTTTTGCCTCTTGGCTCAATGTAACAGAACTGTCATAAGTGGCCACAGAGAGTGGAGATCCTATACCTCAGGACTTAGCTTTTACAACAAAATCCTTTCCTCTTCAAAGGGCTGAAAAGGCAATTCCTTACCCAACAGAACAGCCTGACCCCTGACTCATTCTGGAGAAAAGAAATAGCAAGCCAACTGTTTGCAGTTACACAGTAGGATAAACACTCCTCCCCCAGAAAGCCTGCAAAAAACAAACAAAATTCTACGTGGCCCAGGAAATTTGTAATCGTGTGGGGTCTTTGTGGATCATACGCAAAGTATAAAGCCCTGAGCTAACAGACACCTGTGTGCAGAACAAAGCACAGTGATTCTGGAGACCCTCCCTCCATATGTCTATGCTATCAGGAAAGGTGGCAGAGTCCCCTGGCCAGCTTGCCAGCTCTCTGCAGAGGCCAACTGGCCCCAAGTCAGGAGGGACAGTGGCACAGCCATGCAGGCACAAGTACTCACAGGACCTGGCTGAGCTGGTGGAACTGCTCCAGAGCCTGGCGGCACCAACACTGCTGCTTGTCACTGCCACATCCCGCACACAGCGGGCTCTGAAGAAGCCGGTAGTACCGGCGACGGGCATACCTGCTGTCCAATTCCCCCTCCAGCTCCGGGTCTGTGCCCCCTTCCCCTTTCCTCTTACTCTGCATGTAGACTCTCAAGAAGCGCCCATAGAGGCGCTGGACCATCTCCTGAAAGGCTCTGGGAGTGGAAAAGAACAGGACGCCCCGCAACGTGGTGTGGACCTTTTCCCGCAGCCCCTGTGCCCCGGTGCCCATAAGCAAGCCCAGGCGAGTCCATTTCTCCAGAAGCTCTAGACTATGCAGGTAGGGATCCAGACGGCTCTCTAGCAAGCCAAAAGCATCAAGGAGCAGCAGAAGGCACTGGGGCTCGTCCGCAGAGTTCTCACGCTGGGAGACGGCGTTCCAGAACTCGAGGGAGATGTTGGCCTGCAGGTCACTCTGCAGCACCTCTAGGAACCACTCTTCCAGGACCGAGTGCAGATCATGGCCCCTCAAAACCTCTACCGCTGCCCGGAGCTCCTCCTCCTTTGGAGGAACTGCACCGCTGGTTCGGGAAGATGCCTACAGTGTAGAAAACCGCGAGGAGACGGGAACATAGTGTAGAGGCGGGGAGGGCAGTAATAAGGGCAGAGGCAGAGGAAGGAACAGAGGGGAAGCTGGGCCTACGCTGGACAGGGGCTGCCAGGGGAGCCAAACGAGGTGGGCCTGTGGAGGAAGGAGGCTGGACAAAGGCGATGGACGGAGCACTTCTAGCCCGAGGGACGACGCCCTAATAAAGCGGGCAGCGTCCCGGGAACCCCACGCGGGCTGCCGTCTCCTTCCCCGCCTCACCAGTCCCAGAGCGGCGGGAGGCACCAGTCCGGTGCTCACGGTATTCCAGGCCACCAGCAGCTCCGGTGCAGGTCCTGGGTCGCTGTCAGGCGCCGCCACCGCCGCCGCCGCCGCCGCCGCCGCCGCCGCCGCCGCCGCCGCCGCCGCCGCCGCCGCCGCCGCCGCCGCCATCTGCGCCCAGCCGCTCCAGGGACGCCCGGCGCCGCGCTCGACGATGACGCAGTATGGTCGTGCGCGCGGCGATGACGCACACGAGAGGCGCGAGGCGGTGACGTAATCGGTGGGCGCGGTGTCAGGAAGCAGTGCGCAGGCGCGGGTAGCCCTGTGGTAGTGGCGGTTGGAGCGCTTGGGACCCCGGACGGCGACCATGACCCAGCAGGGCGCGGCGCTGCAGAACTACAACAACGAGCTGGTCAAGTGTGAGCGGCCGCGCGACGGGGCCCGCCGGGCGGGCTGGGAGGGCGTGGGACTCGCCGGCTTGCGGGCCCAGGCAGTAGCGGGCGCGCAGTGCGCGGCCGCGTTGGTTGCACAGTCCGTGTGTGGGGGCCCTGGCGCGGACGCCGTTTCGACCTGCCCAGTGCACAGCCACGATGCGGCGCGCACCAAGGGCTAGGTGTCTGCGGGGTGAGCGAAACAACGAATGGCTTGAGCATGCACGGCCTCCTAGGCCCTGCGCCGGGTGTTCTCGTGTAGAGCCTCCTTTAAGCCTGACCGCCGGGGATGTAGGACAGTGGCCTGACTCGGATGGAAGTTGGCCCGACAGGCACCCGCGCCTTCCACCACCATTCTTTCTTGCGAAGCCGTGGGCTCCCGAATGGGAGGGGTGGTGCTCTTCCTGTGCTGGGCCACAGCGCCTGCCCCTCCCTCCGCCCACCCTAGGCATCGAAGAGCTGTGCCAGAAGCGAGAAGAGTTGTGCCGGCAGATCCAGCAGGAGGAGGATGAGAAGCAGCAGCTGCATAATGAGGTGAAGCAGCTGACAGAGAAACTGGCCCGAGTCAATGAGAACCTGGCACGCAAGATCGCCTCTCGCAACGAGTTTGACCGGACCATCGCCGAGACAGAGGCTGCTTACCTCAAGGTGGGGTCCAGGGAAGTTGGGAGGCCCACATGGAGTTCCCCCAGGGGTTTTTGGCCTGGGGGTGCCTACGGCAGAGGCAACAGAACTACAGCACAGCCAGGACCACTGGGGAGACAGGAGCTGTCTGTGGGCCCCGTGTGTTCTGGGTACCATTCTTTGCACTGTGCTTGTTACTGTGTAGCTTGCCGCAGGCTCTGAGCAGCAGAGTGGCAAAGGAGGCAGAGCTGGCCTGGCTTCCCAGGGTGAGAGGAAGGGGCAGAGGGTCTTTACACAAGACTCAGGTGGAAAGAGGGCCCTGGCATGGCATGTGAGGGGGTCTGGGCTGTGGGGGCTGTCTGACAGGATAAGTGACGACTGCCTTGGGTCTCTGTTCCCAGATCCTGGAGAGCTCACAGACTCTGCTTAGTGTTCTGAAGAGGGAAGCTGGGAACCTGACCAAGGCCACGGCCTCAGAGCAGAAGAGCAGCTAATGAGGCCACAGGTGGGGATGCCCTCATCCATCAAGGCCTGGCTCCCAGCAAGTCTGTCTTCAAAGCATCTTTGTTCCTTAAGGCAGCAGCTGCCTTCTCTGTCTCCACTGCCGAGAGACAGCTGCCAATCCCCACTGGCCCCAGGTGACAAAAAAGCCCTGCGTGTGGCCCTCCAGGTCGGGTTCCTGGCCCTGTACTCACACGGGCTATGGGGAGGGCAGGCCCTGGGTCAGCTCTGCTCAGGGCCCCCTGGAAGACCCCACACCCCACTGGGCTGCCAGAGAGGCCTTTCTTCTAATCTTAGCACTATCGGAGCCCCCTCACCTGTCCCTGGGCCCACAGGCACCCAGGCCAGGCAAACTGGGGAGGGGCTAAGGGCCTCCTTCACCTCAGAGTTCACCCTAGTAGTCTGTGCCTGTCAATAAAGGTTGTCTTTGTAAATATCCTTGCTAGGCTGTGTCCTGTGTCAAGAGTATGGGATGCTGGACAGCCTGAGCCAGAACACAAGCCCCTGCCTGACTTCGGTGTGGCTCCTCCTTGGGGGAGGGGAGGGGAGGCCTAGAGTCACTTTTCTTGTGACCAGCCTCACTGGCCTCAGGGACAGAGCTGAGGGTGCCCCTGAGCATCTCCTGTGACCCCCTCCCCCAGCTCCAGCACACAGCCCATCCTTTGGTGAGGGGCTCTGCCTGCTGGTCCAGGTCTCTGCCATGCTCTGGTGTCTAGTACAGGACCTGGCCCAGGGACATACCCTTCCTGGGCTTGGGTTCCCAGCAAGGACTGCACCCCAGCTATGCAATTCCAAACTGCTTGGTTTAACTGCTTACTGCCCTCCCTGGTCGCTTGTCAAACATGTCCACTTCCAGCCTTCCATGCTGCCTGGGACCCAACCCTCTATTCTGAGTCTTTTCTGGGTCCATCTCTGTTGGCCTGTCAGCCCCCATAGGGTCCCTGCAGCTGCTGCCCCAGGTGGCTGGGTGAGTTTGGGAAGCATGTGTTGGTTGAGAGGGTCAGGAGAAACTTGAACCCACCCTGCCCAGGAAAACATGAAAAACACCTTCCTTCCCAAGCCTGGTCAGGCAGCATTGCTCATGAGCTTGACTCTGCAGGAGGAAAAGACATTCAGTGCCTGGCCTGTCAGTGGCCCCAGGCTCCCTGATGCAGCTGAGTATGTCTAAGGGGAGCCAAGCCCAGCCGGCAGCTGCTCCCACATGGTGGCTCTGCATGTGCCGTCTGCTCAGGATCCACTGGGTTGCCCTGCCAGCAGCTAGCACTGGCCCCAGGGTACTGGCCTGCTTGCCGCAGCCTTGCTACAGGCTTGTGGCGCAGAGATTGGAAACAAGATCCCAGAGGCTCTGCCCGCACCCTGCCCGGAGTTCCCCACAGGCCCTTTGAACTTCTGGGAAACCACCTTAGTCCCGATAGCTACAGCACTCCCACCCCCCTCCACCTGGAGTCCAGGCGCCTAGGCACAGTTCCAGATCCTGGCCTGGTGCCCCACCTCCCACGGCAGCTCTGGGATGGAGGGGCTGCCCCGAGAATGGGGGCACTCCGAGGGCAAGCACAGGAGGGAGGTCCCTCTCCCACACAAGTGGTGGCTGGAAGGGGAAGCAGGGCAACTGGGGCCATGGGGAGTAAGAGCCTGGACCACGAGGACCTTGAGGTGTGGGGGTGCCACCTCCCACACCCAGGCTTGGATGTCCACGCTGGGCCTCCATCACACCCCATGTGGCCTCCTCCCTGCTCCTCCTCAATGGAGTCCTACCAACCTTAGCCCTTCTCCCCTCTTCGTGAGCCAAGGTTCATGCAGGAAAGGCAGAGGCAGCCTCATCCAGTGCTGTTTATTGAGTCAGAGGCAAGAAAAGACTTGCCATTCACAAAAGGGGTTGAGCTGAGCTCCACCACTGGGGCAGTGAGCTTGGGAGGGCAGAGGACAGGTAACCAAGCCTGACCTTCATTCTGGACACACCCAAAAGCCACTAGGTAGGACATCCGGCCACAAGGACCCTGGCCCTCCTGCACAAGCAGAGCCCCCAAACCAGGGCTGGAAAGCAAGATCCAGACAGCCCCAAGGGAAGGAGAGGTCCAGGTGCCCTGGCTCAGGCTAAGCATCTGCAGAGTTGTGAGGCCCCAGGAAGGGAGGGTGGGATGCCACGGTAGGGGGAGCGCCTGGCAGGGCATAAGTGGGGTGCAGAATGGGGACAGGGCTCCCAGGCACCGCCCAGTGCAGCTTTGGCCGTCCTGGCAGGCTGGGTCAGAAATAGAGAGCTGGCTCGCTGCGGAAGTCCGAGAGGTCATTCTGACTGGCAGGGGTGAGCTGAGGGAGACGAGCACAGAGGCCATCAGTGGCTCCACCTGAGTTAAGAGGCACCGCCACCCCGTGCCCAGGTACCTGCCCTCCTGCCCGGCCCGGCCCGCTCACCATGGCTCCCCTGAGTGCAGGCTCCACCCCTCTCGCGGCCTGCTCCAGCGTCTGTTGCTGCCACTTGCCGAAGGCCATGGAGTGCTTTGGAGTGTAGCTGGACAGGCCTGAGGGCGGAGGGGCACACGCGTGGGTATGTGGCCTGGGCTGCCCACTGGGCCACCCATCCCAGAAGGTGGGCACTCACCTGAGCTGCTATCCAGCAGCCGAGGGCTCTCGGGCCCCACACTGTTCACAAACGTGGCTCGAGGCAGGAAGAATGCAAAGGGCTTGTCCACCGCCCCATCTGGGCCAGACCCACTGGCCTCCTCAGCTGCCTCCTCCTCCTCCTCCTCCTCCTCCTCCTCCTCCTCTTTCTCCTCAGCCTCTGCCTCCTGCACCAGGGAGCTCTCGGGAGGGTACTCAAATGTGGTCTGCAGGCGCTTGTCATTAAAAGAGATCTTCATCTAGGGACAGCAAGGGATGGCAGGGATATCAGCAAGAACCCTGCTACCAAGCCACCAGGGGCCCTCGAGCCCGACTGAGCTAGGACTAGTGACCTCAAGGGTCGCGGTGGGGGATGGCAGACTGGAACGGGTGGCAGAACATGCCACCAGGCCTTCAGGGACTCTGAGAGGTGGGGGTGCCCATAAAAACCTAGGGCCAGTGTGTCTAAACACCTGCACCCAAGGGTCACATCATCCTGAGTGACCCACTCCTCCCAGAGACCCCTGCCGGCACCAGGAGTCCAAAGCCTCGGGGTCCCCAGCAGTCTCTGGCACCACCCCTGGCTGAAGGGCGGCCTTTTCTGAAGAGCAGGTTTCCTCCTCACACTCAGACCACAGCAGGAGCAGAGGGTCCAGGTGAGGCTGCGTTCAGGAGGCCCACAGACTTGAAGGGCTCCACATCCTGAGGTCCCAGCAGCTCCTGCCGGTGGCTGAGGCTCCTCTCCAGGGCCAAGTTCATGTCCTGGCTTGCTGGGTACATGGGCAATGCTGCCTCCCCAGCTCAGCATGGGTCACCACTGCTGGCCAGGGGTCCAGCACACCCACGGCCAGGCCCCCAGGGGCCCACATGAGGTAGCACCAAATTCTGCCATCTCATTTCAAAGACTAGGTCAGAGCTAGCTCAAGACTGCACCTGGTGGGGGTTGGTGACCGTTTCCTCCCATCCAGGATGCCCATCTAGCCCTCATCCACCCTGTTTGCTCTGCAGGCTACAGAATTTCACACCCAGCAAATCCTGTCCCCCACAAATGCCTCAGTGCCTGGCCTGGGTCACTGGTGCTGAGAGGCAGTGGGGACAGGCACAGGCAGAAGGGTGCAGGCCCCAAGGGCTGGGGGGACTCAGCTCCCCACAAGAACCACACGCCCACCAGGCCCGCCGGGCTGGGCCCAACAGGTCAGCAATGAATATGAGGACCACTTGCCTGCAGCAGATGGGAGCAGCCCTGATGGAACTCGAAATATTAAACTCCTGGGCACAGGACACCAGCAGCCAGCTCAAGTTCCTCCTCCTCCCCTGGAAGGAGCCGGAAGCAGGAGCCGAGCCCCAGGCGAAGAACCACGGGGCCCGGAGACAGAAGGCCAAGGAGGGCCTCATGGGGGACTGGGCTTGCAACCTGGGCAGTAGAAGGACCCTGGTGTTGGCCTCAGAGGACACATGCAGGTCCTGCCAGGAGTGTGAGGCAGTGTCCTGCTGAGCCAGGTCCAGAAACTAGGGTGCACACATGCCCTGGCACCCTGTCATGCTCCTCCCAGACAACATTCACACAACCCCACCTGCCCCCCTAGTTCCTGGTCTTCCCTGTCTCAGCACGGAACACACACACCAGCCGGGCGATCCGTCAGCCAGTCCCAGGCCCTTTGCCCGCACCACCCGCACAAGCAAGTGTTCAGGGATATGAGCAGATGGTGAACCATCTGAGTCGGCAAACTGGGGGTGAGATATTTGCCTGTCACTTGAAGGCACACTGCCCCTCAACCTGCTCTGGCCCAGCAGATCCTCCAAGTGCCCCAAGTATGTGGCACTGTCCCCACTCCAAGCCCTCCGGGCCCGTCCCCCAGCTGAGGACACAGAAAGGGCTGGCTGCCAGGGCCCAGCCAGCCGGATTAGTGTGCCCTCAGTCCACATGACCAGCCCCAGCGGAGACTGTGGGGGCTGGGTGCATGTGGGCAGAGCCTGGCACAGCTTGGCCAGGCGGGGGTGGGGCAGGGCTCACAAGCGCCAGAGCCAGGTCACATCTCACCCCCTTCAGTCTCTACACTCGCCGACTGAGCCGGCCTGGTGGGGCTCACAGGCCCCCCTCCTCGTGGGTGCAGGCCTGTGGGTCATGGGATGCCCGTGACTCATGCTGCTGTGGGGGGCCAGCCTCCAGAACCCAGGCGGTTGGGATGGGTGTGGCTAGGGGCTGGCACTTGCACATACCTGGTCACCTGGTTCTCAGGGACTCTGTGTGGTGCTGACGCACAGTCAGCAGGTGGGTCCTGGTTCGGCCCATCTCCCAGCTCTCAGAGGCCCTTTGTCCCCCTCGCCCTGCCCTGCCCCGCCAGTGCACGCCTAGCATGGGTTACCAAAGGGCACCCACCCTGGACTCAGCTGGGAGCCAGGCTCAAGTAGGCCCTGTCCACCCTCCCTGCCCAGCCAACACACCTGCCTGCTCCCACCCCCATGCCCCCAAGTTCCCACACCGCTTCCTGATGCCTGGGTCAAGCCCTCTACCATCACAGCAGCTGAGTGGAGTAGGGTCCGGGCCTGCTCCAGTGATCTCTGGGCTCTAGAAAGACCACTTGTTGGGGCCACCTGTGGGGATAGCTGGGGGGTGGGGAAGGTGGAAAAGGAGGGAAGACCAAAGAGACAGAGCACAGTAGCGCACAAGGCTCCATGCAGACAGGGAGGTGGTGTCACCAGAAAGAGCAGGTGGGGAGCCCCCAAGGGCAGCCACAACCTGGAGATAAGGGTGTTGGGGTGGCGGTTACACCGCAGGTGAGGGCGGCTGATTCAGGGTGTCGAGCGTCAAACCCTGGAGATGTTGATGCTTGGGCTGAGCAGAGGACCGGCAGGTAAGGAGATGGAGACGGCAAAGGGGGATAAGGGCTGCCAGACAGGCAGGGGCCAGCCAGGTGGCACTTCACAAAGGAGAGAAGCCTGTAGCGTCAACCTGTGGCTGGGGAGCCACTGGACAGCCCCACCCCCCAGAACAGCCCGGGGGAGCACGGGGCATGGCCCCAGCCCGGCAGCAGCCAGCCTCACTTGGCCAACGAGGGAGAGAGCGGGAACTCTGAGGCAGTGCGAGATGAAACCATGCACTGCCCTACAAGCCCAGGGAGCAGGACCCCTGACTCCAGCCACCCAGACAGCCCCCTGCAGAGCAGCACCTCACCTGCTCCCAGGAAGAGGCCCCAGCCCAAGGCAGGCGGGCCTCTCTGCAGGCTAGGAGCTCCCCACCTTTGGCCCACACCGCAGGCTCCGGCTCTTCCTGGACTCGGCAGCTGGTGCACGACCAGGCAGGAAGTACCGCCGGCCGGCCACGCTGCTCTGGCAGGGCCCTAGCTGCCCACTTGGCCACGCAAGGCATCACCCATCTGGATCCCCAACCCCTCAGGCAGGCATGGAGACCAGGGCCAGGCTGGTCTGCACCCCTCTGCACTCCAGCCAGCGCCACTTCCTCCCTCACTTCTTCCTGCCCCACCGGCTCTCAGACTCCCACCCAGCACAGTGACCCCCCCAACAGCGCTGTCCCTGGCTGGGAACGGGATGACCTAGCTTTCGGCTGCCCCCCACCGGGTCCCAGGAAGGAGGCTCATGGTGGAAGGGCAGCCAGGCTGGGTGGGGGCTCTGGAAATAAACTAGCACGCAGCTCCTGCCCCAGAAGCACCATGACCTCCACCACCCATTTCCTCATCTGCGGGGCAGGGAGCTGTTATCACCTCCACCTCTGGGGCCAGCACAGGAAGGGACCACTCCCATTGTGGCTGGGGCTGTGGGTCAAGAGGCCAGCGAGGGAGGGGCAGATAAGGGGAACAAGTGTGGGGGTAGGGCTGGCAACCTGGCTACTGGATGGACTTTGCGGACGGGGGTGAGGTGGGAGAGTTGTGCCCCACAGCTCCAGAGTGAGGGTGAGGAAAGGGCAGTCACAGAGGACCGGAGGGGTCCCCTGGAAGCCCCACAGAAGATGGAGGGGCGGGAGCCCCAACGCCCTCACCCAAGAGAAGAGAACGACACCAGGAGGACGTGCGGCGTCAAGGCCCCCCTCAGCTGGCAGGCGGAGGGAGCAGAGGGGTAGGCACCGCTGATTTGACAGAACCATCAGGGCGGGGGCCAGGGGCTTCAGCTGGCGAAAGGCCACCCCTACTGCCCCAAGGAAACCAAGGCAGGGGCAGTCTGCCAGGCACCATCGCAGTTCAGAGGAAGGCACACCTGCCAGTGCCTGCTGATGGGGTCATGTGGCGTGGCCTTGGAATTTGCCCCTGAGCCAAACACAAGTGCTGGAATAACCAGGAAGAATCCGAGGTTTCTTGTGCCCACAGGATTCCAGGCCACCAGGCAGGGCGGCCGAGGAGGGAGGCTCCAGCAGGTCTCCTGGCCCTGCCCCTGGGTCTCTTACCTGCCCAAGGCCCTTCCTTCCCAAGGAGGGGGCATCTTCACAGCCCCACAGCCTCACGGCAGGCCTGGCCCATGCTAGGACCTCAACAAACACACCAGGCCAGCGTAACTTTTGGGGAGCTGAGTGCCCCCACCCTATCCCAGTGACATCCAACCACGTCTTGACACAAGTCCCCTGCCCCTTCCCACTCTGTCCTGGCACCTGCTATTTGCCCAGGTCAGGACGCCGGAGGACCATGCCAGGCCACTCCACCAAAGCCAGGGCCCGAGGGGAGCCAACAGGCCTGGGATGCTCCTCCCAGCTGGATGGGTGATGGGACAGGCCTGTCCAGCCAATCCCAGACGGAGTGACAAGAACCAAGACTCAGGCACAGTGCTGGCAAAACTGACCCTCCCCACCAGCATTTTGAGGTACAGGGTAGTAAAGCTGCCCCACTGCCCCTGGGTCATTAGGGTTCTCTAGGGCTCAGGCCACAGAGCCCCCCCACAACTCGGCCTCTCCTGCAGCCTGCATTGCCACCCTGCCCCAGTGCTCCACGGGTCCACAGAGGGTCAGATGCCCTGGTAACAGGGTACATGCTACATCCACAGCTCTGTCCCTTCCAGCAGGTGACCCTGCCCCCACCACTGACCTTCTTTCTTGAGGAGCCAGCCTTGGTGAGGCAGGACTTCTGCAGGGCCAGGTAGCCACCAATCACCTCAATCTCATGCACGGTGGGATAACGCTTCTTCAGCGCAGTCCCCAGGGACGCGGTTGGCTCCAACAGGATGCCCACCTCCTCTTCCTCAGCCTCCTGTGGCCCAGGCTCCCCACTGGCCTGCAGGGCCCCTGGCTTCCTCTTGGGCACCACCATGAAGGTATTGCCACCTCGGTGCTGGAGCTCTGATGGGTGCCCAGGCCCGGCAGGGTGTGGGTGGTATCGGGGAGGCCCACTGGCCCCCGAGCAGGGCAGTTTGGCTTCTTGGGGGACCTCATCCTCTGAATCCAACTCGTCAATGAAGGTGATAGGCAGCCCCTGCCTCCCGAGCTCCCCACTATTCTTAGCCAAGCCAGGAACAACGAAGTCCTGGGCTTCCTCAGCTTCAGCAGCAGCTCTCAGGGGTGGGGGTGGCGAAGATGGCCTCTGCCACCTAACAGCCCGGTCCACAAGGGCAGTGGCCGGCCTGCCCCCCTCCTCAATCCCCGAGGGGCTCCTCCCGCCAGCAGTTGAGCCTTCTCCTCCAGGAACCAGCTGGGCTTCGTACTCTGGGTGTTGGGACACCCAGCCAACCTCTCCCTCTGGCAGCCCCACAAACTGCCTCCCTTTGGGACCAGAGGTCCCAGAGTCCTTGCGCTTGGGGATGAACACGAAAGAGTTTCGGGAGTTCACACGGAGGCTGGCCAGGGCCCGGGCCTGGAGGTCCCCAGCAGGGATCGTGTCTATGTCTGGCTTGGAGGCCGGCCGTATCTCGAAGGAGTCGTTGGCGCTGGTGGCCGCGGAGACCCACTGGCGCTGGCTGGCAGTGGCACTGACAAGGCTGGATGTGGACAAAGCCAGGGGCGCGGCTGGAGTGGCACTGGGGGTCCCAGAGCTGGAGGGAGGGTGGATGGGGGGTTCCCCCAACTCCACCTTTGGCTTCCGCTCCCCCAGCACAGGCGCAGACCCCGCGACGTCGTTGGCAGCGCCAGCCTGGGGCTCGGGAACCGAGGGCCCGTTGGGGAGCGGAGAGGCGCCCACTTCGCGGTGCAGGCCCCGGGGGTGGACGGTGAAGGAGTTGCTGCCGGTCTTCTGCAGGAAGTCGCTGCGCCGAGCCCTAGAGACCGCGCCGGGGCGCTCGGGCTCCAGACGGCCGGCTCGATCGCTTACGCGCGGGGCGACCGGCGGGGGCGGCGGGGGGCGGCCGCGCTCCGGACTCCCGCGGCGGCGCTGCGCAGCCGGCGCATCGAACTTCTGGAGCAGGCGGCTGACGCGACCGGGCGGCGGCGGCGCCTCGTACACCAGCACCTCGGCGGCACGGATACGAGCGGCCGGTCCAGTATCGGGACCGGCGGGCGGGAAGCCGGGCGCCGACTCGATGATGAGAATGTTGTCAGCGCGGATGGTGCGCACGCCCGGCACGCGGCGGTACATCTCCAGCAGCTGCTGCACTGGCCGCGCCCCCGCCGGCCCCGCGCCCCCGCCACGCCGCGCCCCGCGTCGTCGCTCCGACTCGAGCCGCATGAACGGGTTATCGCGCAGCGAGCCCAGGCTCTCGGCCAGCACGAGCCGCTCGTCCGCCGGCCCCGCGGGCTCGGCCGCGCCAGCCCCAGTACCGGCCTCGGCCCCTGGCGCTGCTCCCCCGCCCAGGGCTGCCAGCTTGGCCCGCTTCCGCTCCAGGATCTCCCGTTTCCATGCGGGGAGCGCCGCGCGGGGCCCAGGGCCCGGCCGCCCCAGGCCGGCCATGCTGCCGAGCGGCCGCCGGAGCCAGCGCGCGCTGGGAACTGGGGCCGCCGCCCGCCGCGGACCTCCGCGTCGCCACTCCCCTAGCCACCACCCACTGGGAGAGTCCTGCTCCGGCCCGCCCCGCGCCCAGCGGCCCCACCTACGGCGGCGGAGGCCGGCCGGCCGTGCCGATTGGAGAACGCTCCCCTGGCCCGCCTTCCCGGGACCCCGTTGGGCAGCGTCAGTCGCCAGAGCCGGTCCCTGGGAAGGCGGAGGACACGCCCCGACTCTTCGCGCCGCTCATTGGCGGCCCCTACTTCCGGCTCTGCGCCGGCGCCCGCGGCGCGCCCGCTGTGGGTGGGCGTGGACCTGCAGGCAGCCGGAGCTGGACCCTAGGGCTCCGTGTCGCGGTGACCTTGGCCGGGCGTCGTTCTGCCTCATCGCGCCAGCGCCCCGAGTGCGGTGGAGGCTGGGCCTACCCAGAAGACTGCCCCTGCTTCAGTGGGCGGCGCGCAGGCCTGCTGCCTCCTAGTCCAGGTCCCTCATGGTTCAGGGGCTCCTCACCTGCGGTCCCCTGCGGGACTTGGTGTTCATGCCAGTGCTAGAGCCCACCCAGTGCTGAGGAATCACTTTCTCAAGAACCCCTGGCTTTTGCCGGCCCCAGAAGCGACGGTTGGTCATACGAGCAGAAAAGCCCTGCGCCACATTTTGCCATGAAGAGCGCACCAGAGCAGGAATAGGCGTGCGGAGGCTGTGGCCAGTACAGAGGAAGGGGATTTCTTCCCTGCTAACAAGCAGGCCCACAGCTCACCCACGCAGAAAGCCACTTGCTGCTTCTCCATTTGTTTAACTTCCCCCATGCCAAAGCTGATAGGGGTGCCACTGACCCTGAGGGCACAGCACCCTGCCCCTGTGCAGTGGGAAGATTAATTCCTGCTGAGGGCTGTCCAGCACCCACCATATTCAGAGTCGCTGGAGCTAATGGGAGAAGGGGAAATGGGGGGCACTGACTACTGTCTTTCCCTCACCTACGCTGCAAGCAACAGTTGCTCAGCAATGACACTACCGCCTCCCACACTAACCTTCCAGGGACAGGGCTCCAGGGTCACCCCAGGCTCTGCAAAGACAAGGCAGGTAGACGAATGGAAAAGACTAGAGAGCCCAGATATAAACCCAAGCATATATGGTCAATTAATATATGATAAAGGAGCCATGGATATACAATGGGGAAATGACAGCCTCTTGAACAACTGGTGTTGGCAAAACTGGACAGCTACGTGCAAGAGAATGAAACTGGATTATTGTCTAACCCCATACACAAAAGTAAACTCAAAATGGATCAAAGGCCTGAATGTAAGTCATGAAACCATAAAACCCTTAGAAGAAAACATAGGCAAAAATCTCTTGAATATAAACATGAGCAACTTTTTCCTGAACGCATCTCCTCAGGCAAGGGAAACAAAAGCAAAAATGAACAAATGGGACTACATCAAGCTAAAAAGCTTCTATACAGCAAAGGACACCAACAGCAGAAAAGGCATCCTACAGTATGGGAGAATATACTTGTAAATGACATATCCAACAAGGGGTTAACATCCAAAATATATAAAGAACTCACACGCCTCAACACCCAAAAAGCAAATAACCCTATTAGGAAATGGGTGGAGGATATGAACACACTTCTCCAAAGAAGAAATTCAGATGGCCAACAGGCACATGAAAAGATGCTCCACATTGCTAAATATCAGGGAAATGCAAATAAAAACCACAATGAGATATCACCTCACACCAGTTAGGATGGCCAATATAGAAAAGACTAGGAACAACAAATGCAGACAAATATGCAGAAAAAGGGGAACCCTCCTACACTGCTGGTGGGAATGAAAGCTATTTCAACTATTGTGGAAAGCAGTATGGAGTTCCTCAAAAAACTAAAAATACCAATACCATTTGACCCAGGAATCCCACTCCTAGGAATTTACCCAAAGAAAACAACTTCTCAGATTCAAAAACACATATGCACCCCTATGTTTATTGCAGCACTATTTACAATAGCCAAGATATGGAAGCAACCTAAGTGTCCATCAGTAGATGAATGGATAAAGAAGATGTGGTACATATACACAATGAAATACTATTCGGCCATAAGAAACAAACAAATTCTACCACTTGCAACAACATGGATGGAGCTAGAGAGTATTATGCTCAGTGAAATACATCAGGCAGAGAAAGACAAATACCAAATGATTTCGCTCATTTGTGGAGTATAACAATGAAGCAAAACTGAAGGAACAAAATAGCAGCAGACTCACAGACTCCAAGAAGGGACTAATGGTTACCAAAGGGGAGGGGTGGAGGGGGGTGGGGAGGGAGGGACAGAGAAGAGGATTGTGGGGTATCATGATTTGTGCACATGGTGTGTGTGGGTCACAGGGAAGACAGTGTAGCTCAGAGAAGACAAATAGGGACTCTGTGGCATCTTAGTACACTGATGGACAGTGACTGCAATGGGGTATGTGGGGGGAGTCAATAATAAGGGTGAATATAATAACCACATTATTTTTCCTGCGAAACCTTCATAAGAGTGTATATTAATGATACCTTAATAAAAAAAGAAAGACACGCATCCCACAGAAATACAAAGAATTATAAGAGAATATTATGAGAATCTATATGCTAACAAGCTGGAAAACCTAGAAGAAATGGACAACTTTTTAGAAAAATACAACCTTCCAAAACTGACCAAACAAGAAACAGAAAAACTAAACAGACCAATCACCAGCAACGAAATTGAAGTGGTAATCAAAAAACTACCCAAGAACAAAACCCCCGGACCAGATGGATTCACCTCTGAATTCTACCAGACATACAGAGAAGAAATAACACCCATTCTCCTTAAAGTTTTCCAAAAAATAGAAGAGGAGGGAATATTTCCAAACTCATTCTATGAAGCCAGCATCACTCTAATACCAAAACCGGGCAAAGACTTCACCAAAAAAGAAAACTATAGACCAATATCCCTGATGAACGTGGATGCAAAAATACTCAACAAAATATTAGCAAACCGAATTCAAAAATACATCAAGAGGATCATACACCATGATCAAGAGGGATTCATCCCAGGGATGCAAGGATGGTACAACATTCGAAAATCCATCAACATCATCCACCACATCAACAAAAAGAAGAACAAAAACCACATGATCATCTCCATAGATGCTGAAAAAGCATTTGACAAAATTCAGCATCCATTCCTGATTAAAACTCTCAACAAAATGGGTATAGAGGCAAGTACCTCAACATCATAAAGGCTATATATGACAAACCCACAGCTAACATCATACTTAATGGCGAGAAGCTGAAAGCTTTTCATCTAAGATCGGGAACAAGACAGGGATGCCCACTCTCTCCACTGTTATTCAACATAGTACTGGAGGTCCTAGCCACAGCAATCAGACAAAACAAAGACATACAAGGTATCCAGATTGGTAAAGAAGAAGTCAAATTGTCACTATTTGCAGATGACATGATACTGTACATAAAAAACCCTAAAGACTCCACTCCAAAACTACTAGAACTAATATCTGAATTCAGCAAAATTGCAGGATACAAAATTAACACACAGAAATCTGTTGCTTTCCTATACACTAATGATGAACTAACAGAAAGAGAAATCAGAAAACAATTCCATTCACAATTGCATCAAAAAGAATAAAATACTTAGGAATAAACCTAACGAAGGAAGTGAAAGACCTGTACTCTGAAAACTACAAGACACTCCTAAGAGAAATTAAAGAGGACACTAACAAATGGAAATGCATCCCATGTTCTTGGCTAGGAAGAATAAATATTGTCAAAATGGCTATACTACCTAAAGCAATCTACAGATTCAATGCAATCCCTATCAAACTACCAACAGCTTTCTTCAATGAACTCGAACAAATAATTCTAAAATTCATATGGCACCACAAAAGACCCCGAATAGCCAAAGCAATCCTGAGGAGGAATAAAACGGGGAATTACGCTCCCTGACTTCAAGCTCTACTACAAAGCCACAGTAATCAAGACAATTTGGTATTGGAACAAAAACAAACCCACAGATCAGTGGAATAGAATAGAAAATCCAAACATAAACCCAAACACATACAGTCAATTAATTTGATAAGGGAGCCTTGGATATACATTGGGGAGATGACGGCCTCTTCAGTAGCTGGTGTTGGAAAAACTGGACAGCTACATGTAAGAGAATGAAATTGGACTACTGTCTAACCCCATACACAAAGGTAAACTCAAGGTGGATCAAAGACCTGAATGTAAGTCATGAAACCATAAAACTCTTAGAAAAAAATATAGGCAAAAATCTCTTGGACATAAACATGAGCAACTTCTTCATGAACATATCTCCCCGGGCAAGGGAAACAAAAGCAAAATGAACAAGTGGGACTATATCAAGCTGAAAAGCTTCTGTACAGCAAAGGACACCATCAGTAGAACCAAAAGACTTCCTACAGTATGGGAGAATATATTCATAAATGACGTATCCAATAAGGGGTTGACATCCAAAATATATAAAGAACTCACGCACCTTAACAAACAAAAAGGAAATAATCCAATTAAGAAATGGGCAGAGGACATGAATAGACACTTCTCCAAAGAAGAAATTCAGATGGCCAACAGGCACATGAAAAGATGCTCCACATCACTAATCATCAGAGAAATGCAGATTAAAACCACAATGAGATACCACTTCACACCAGTGAGGATGGCCAACATCCAAAATACAAACAACAACAAATGTTGGCGAGGATGTGGAGAAAAGGGAACCCTCCTACACTGCTGGTGGGACTGCAAATTAGTTCAACCATTGTGGAAAGCAGTATGGAGGTTCCTCAAAAAACTCAAAATAGAAATACCATTTGACCCAGGAATTCCACTCCTAGGAATTTACCCTAAGAATGCAGCAGCCCAGTTTGAAAAGACAGATGCACCCCTATGTTTATTGCAGCACTATTTACAATAGCCAAGAAATGGAAGCAACCTAAGTGTCCATCAGTAGATGAATGGATAAAGAAGATGTGGTACATATACACAATGGAATATTATTCAGCCATAAGAGGAAAACAAATCCTACCATTTGCAACAACATGGATGGAGCTAGAGGGTATTATGCTCAGTGAAATAAGCCAAGATGAAAAAGACAAGTACCAAATGATTTCACTCATATGTGGAGTATAAGAACTAAGAAAAAAAAACTGAAGGAACAAAACAGCAGGAGACTCACAGAACCCAAGAACGGACTAATAGTTACCAAAGGGAAAGGGACTGGGGAGGATGGGTGGGAAGGGAGGGGCAAGGGGGAAGAAGGGATATTACGATTAGCAGATGTAATGTTTGGGGGGCACGGGGAGGGCTGTACAACCCAGAGAGGACAAGTAGTGACTCTATGGCATCTCACTACGCTGATGGACAGTGACTGTAATGGGGTTGGGGGGGGGGGACCTGATGAAGGGGGTAGTGTAATCACCATAATATTACTCATTTAATTGTAGATTAATGATATCAAAATAAACTTATAAAAAAAAAGAAAGACACGCTGGTGTCAGCTTGGGGTGCCTTTCTCAGCTTCTGGGCTCCATGGCAGTCTGTGGCTACCACTTAACACTGCCTTGCTCTGCCTACTCTATTAAGCTGGAGAAAAGAAATTGGATCTCAGCCTTTCAGAAGTCAAGTATCTTCACACTCAGGGCTCCTCCTTAAATCACCTTTCTAGTGAAAGCTAAGCCTTGTTATGCTCATCACTTCCACACCAACAGGATTACCAATTCTGAACTATGGGAATAAAAGAGGGGAACAATAAAACATGCAACAGTAAAAGAAAACTCATTCCCAAAGTTCAGTTTGTATCTGGCTTGGACACAAGCTATGCCAATCCTGGGAAGGTGTTTTGTAGCTGTGGGACAAACCAGACCAGTTTCCAGCTCCATCTCAATGGTTCAGACCGCACAGCATCCATCCTGGGCAAAAGGTCACAAAGGTGCTTTGCTAGAACAAGGGTTCACAAACCTGTTCTGTAAAGGACCAGACCGTAAATACTTTAGCCCAGCAGTTCTCCCCAGGTACAGTTTTGTCCCCCAGGAGACTTGGCAACATGCAGAGACCTTATGATAGTCACACTGCTGACATCTAGTGAGTAGAAGTCAGTGATGCTGCCAGGTGCCCTACAGTGCACAGGATGGCCCCCTCCACCACAAGAATGATAGACCCCAAAGGCCTCTGTACACCACAGACCACATTCACTTTTGGTCACACCACACTTTCTTCTTTGTTTTTACAACTCTTTTAAAAAGAAAAAATCATTCTTAGTTGATGGGTGGCACAAAAACATGCCTCAGTGCATAGTCTGCTGACCCTACTCTACAAAGTACCAGCAAGGCCCACAACCCCACAACGCCCCCCACCCCAGCAGGACACTGAGGCTCTGATGTCCTCAACATGGGCCTACCCCAAGCTGTCTTCACTGCAGCTTCCCAGGCAGGCAACAGGCATTCGCTGGGGGAGCACCCATCTACCCTGGACCTCTAGCCTCATTCCAGCACCTAGAAACTCAGCTCATAATCATCTATGCGGCACAGCAGGGAGCACCTCAGCATTCATCTAACTTCACCCTTGAAGGTCAGGCAACAACTGTGTTCGTCAGCAAAACATTATTTTATTTTTATCTCAGCAAATGTTCTCACTTGGCACCTGACTGGCACCAAATCAAAGACCTCAGGCCCACAAACACAGGCCAAGACCATTTGCAAACTTCCCGTTTGTATGTTGGTCTCAATGCCTATGAGCATCAGAGCACCTCTTTCTCTTTCTGGTCCCTTAGGGAGGCCTAAATCCGTCTCAGGTGCGCTAACAGTGCTAGCCACAAGGTGGTGGCAAAGTCATGACACTGCCTTCGGCTAGGATAGGAAGCCAAGCAGAGCTTTGTAAGCAAAGCTCTTTTCTCAGGCAACAGATCTTCAGATAGGGTCCCAATCATGCTTATTCAACATACTCCTGGTCTGCCTGGGCTGGAATGAAGAAAGGACCATCCTTCCCAGTAGTACAGGGGAGGAGACACAAGCTGGTTTACTTTTTAGAGCTCAAGCAACTAATAAAGTCTTGTCTGGATGAACAGGGCAGTGAGATCTTAGGTCAGCGCTGCTTGTCAGAAGAAATCCTCAAGTCCAGTTTTGCAGCCTTTGCACAGAGGGTACTTTCCCAGGATCCACGAAAATACTCAGAGCCCATCCGGACATTTTACTTATATGCAGTTTCCAACTGTCAGAGGAGTTCAGAACTGCCTGGCCTGGGCCCTTCTCAGGATCTCAACTCAGGATTACCTATTCAAAGCATGAAATAACAAGAAATAACACATTTTAAGGATCTATCTTGCTCTTTTTAGACTTGCTGAGGGTACATTTTAGACATGACTGGTTTAGAGAAAACTGCGCACTCAGCAAGGCACAAGCCTGCATTGCTTTCAGACCCAGACTTCTCTGATACAGTGGAAGTAGGACCTCAGCTTTGGATCTTGCATTCGAGCTATCCAGAGCTCCCTCTAAGAGGCTAGTTGACCCGACAGGCGCGGATCATGAGCAGCTGGAGGAGGATGAAGACTGGAGATGTGATTAGGCCAAACCAGAGCTCCCGAGTCTGCTCCACCAACTTCTGGCACAACAACATCTCGAAAACGAACTTGAGGCTAAGAACCGTGAAGACCCAGAAGAGGCGGAGCACGGCCAGCCGCTTCTCTCCATCCTGGAATAGGCGCACGGACACGATGGTGGTGAAGTAGGTGCTGAGCCCGTCAGCAGCGAAGAAGGGTACGAACACGTTCCACCAGGAGAGGCCGGGAGCCAGGCCGTCCACACGCAATGCCAGCAGCACGGAGAACACCAACAGGGCCAGCAGATGCACGAAGATTTCGAAGGTGGCGAAGCCCAGCCACTGCACCAGCTCCCGGAGCGAGAAGAGCATCGCGCTGGTTGAGCGCGGGCCCGGTCCCGGCCGAGCGTGCCACCCGCGGGGCTGTGCCGTTTCTCCCCGCAGGCCTCGCCGACGCCTGCCGCCGTCGCCGCCGCGGCGAGCGAGAGGCAGAGAGCGGCCCCGCCTGACCCGGCCCTCGACCTCGGCGCGCCACCGACCCCCAGGTCCCGGCCCTGGACCCAGCACAGGCCGCCAGCGGACGCCCGCCCCACTCGGACGCCATGCCCCTCCGGGCGCGGCCCAAACCGTCACTTCCGGCAGAGGCCGGAAGTCGGAAGTCGAGCCCGTCCGGCCGCTGGGCCTTGCGGGAGCTGCTGGCCGGTCCTGCACTTCGGTGCGGTGGTACCCAGGGCGCTCCGCGATGCCGAGCCCGCGGCTTTTGGTGCTCTTCGGCAGCCAGACCGGCACGGCCCAGGATGTGTCGGAGAGGCTGGGCCGCGAGGCCCGGCGCCGGCGTCTTGGGTGCCGGGTGCAGGCCCTGGATTCCTACCCTGTGGTGAGGGTTCCCCAGGGCCCCGGCGGGGAGCCGAGCAAGCCTGGGGCACCGGCCGCCGGAGCCCGGTACCGCAGGGCGCTGCGTTTTGTCCGAGAGTGGACCCTTCCATTACGGCGGTTGTAGGGGACGGGAAAGCTTGGGAACAGCGGCTCAGTTGAGCAAATGGAGGAGGGGGCAAGGGTGGAGCCTGTGAAAGAGGGGGCAGGCCGGCCGCCTGCTAGTGTACACTGAGTCTCTGCGTCCTTTCACCGAGTGAAGGAGAGGACCTTAGGCTACGGAGAGGATGCCTGGTCATTACAACCAGAGATCTTACACGTGTGTCTTTTTGTTGAGGTGAATCTGATTAATGAGCCCCTGGTGATATTTGTTTGTGCAACTACAGGCCAAGGAGACCCCCCTGACAACATGAAGGTAAGGATGACCTGAAGGGGCTTTCTTTGCTCAGGAGCTCAGCTCCCTGCCCTGCACCCTCACCCCATTTTCATTGTCTGGAAAGTCCAAGAAGTGTAATATAATAAGTCGTTGTCCTCCTGTGTCAGCTGCACATTAGCTGTGGATTTGGGAGTTTATCTTTGGATGGATCTGAGGGCTCTGGTTGTCCTCCTTAATAAACTTTTCACAGGCCACCAAATAGCCTTGTTTTCCATTTTAACCTTGGATATTTTCCAGGGCTGTATATAAATCTGGTGTGGGTCTTGTGTGTATTTTAAAACTGTTTGACCTTCAGAGAACATTCTTCAATTCTTTCACCATCTTTTGAGCACACATTCTACTTCCAAGCATAATCTAGTTCTGAGAAGCCAGCTGCGAACACAGTAGCCACATGTCTACCCTCACAGAGCTCTCTCCATGTGGTATAAGCAACAAGTTCAACGCGAAGTTACAGTGCCAGATGTTACAGAAGCATTAATAAAAAGAGTTCTCTGCGTGAACCTGGGGGCTCAGGGAGAGCTCTCAGGAGAAAAAGAGCATGGACTAAGTCCTCAGGGATAAGTGGGAGCTGGCAAGGCACCAAGAAAGAGGGAGCAGCCTGTGCAGAGAAGAGAAAGAACTCAACCTCTACAAAGAACAGAAAGCAGTTCAGGATGGCAGAGCCAAGGAGTTCTTCGGAGTGGGAAGAGAGGCAGGAACCCAGGCCCAGTCCCAGAGAGCCGAGCAGCCACAGTAAGGCAGGTAGACTTGAAGTGAGGGACCCTGGGGTCATAGGGGACATGGCAATACTCATATTCTGGCAAAACCAGCACTTGTCTGCAGAAGGACAAGCTGCAGGAGAATAGGGACAACTCTGGGAGAGGCACAGTACGGGCAAGAGACTGGCGGCCTGAGCCAGGGTAGTGGCAAAGAGTGGAGAAAGGAGAACATGTTCCAGAGATGTTAAGAAGTAAAATCAGCAGGACACGGGATCAGGCGGATCTCAAATACGGGAAGGCAGGTGAAATCGAGACAGGGGAGATGGAGAGGTGGAGTGCAAGGTGCTGGAAGGTTGATGTGCTGTAGGTCAGGAGCTCAGAGAAGGGTCTGGGTAGATGTTGGAGTGGCCAAAATAGGAAGGTGTGAGAAAGGAAGCTTCTCCTTCCCAGGACAGGCCACCCTGAACACTAAGGGCCTGGTAGGTGGAAAGAAACCTGTGAGGGGGCAGGAACATGGCTCCAGGAGCAAGAAGAGGGAGGGCACTGTCTCCAGGGTGAAGGTCAGGGAGGTAACTTCAAGAGGAAGGTCTCTTGCAGAGCCGCAAGATGTGAAGTGAGATCAGGCCTGAGAGGCATCAGTGCCGTTTGCTTTAGGGACTTTGGTGACCTCGGGGAGAGCAGTTTCAGGAGCCCACAGGGAGAAAGGGATCACAGAGTCAAGAATCAGTAAGTAAGTGGAGAGGATGTTTAAGAGCATCTGTACATTATAAGCAATTCAGAAAAGATTCTGGCTGTGCATGGGGTGAGGGGTAAAAAGAAGGTATTTAAGATGGGAGGGACTCGGGCCTATTGCCATGCTGGTGGGGTGAAAGGCTAAGGCCTAAAGGGCAGGATAATGTGGGGGACCCAGGAAGCAGCACCCCAGCACAGGTGGGGGGCTATCTCCTTGGACAGGAAGGGGGATGGGAGAGAAAACGAGTCCAAGGGCGTCAAAGGCAGGAGATGAATGGTGGATGCTGAAGACACGGGGTGTGGGAGGGGAAGGGGAACAAAGAGTTCTATCAGTGCAGCTGGGCTGGGAAGTCAGGAAAGGGGTGCAGACTCAAAGTCAGACGTCAACGGCATGAAGGGATGAAGATGAATAAAGAAGAGTGCAGAGAGAGTTACCTACCATGGAGATGGGGGTCCTTCAGCACAGCAGGGACTGGAGGCTTCTTTGAGAGGCTGCAGACTGGGGTCATGGAGGCTGGGCAGAGCTCAGTGACCAGCTGGATACCAAACAGGAAGATGCTGGCCTCTCTGCAGTCCTTTGAGAACACCCATCAGACACACTCCAAGGCAGTGGATGGGAGGAGCCCTCGCTGGAAGCCAAGCGACCCTAGTCGAAGGCCTGGCAGCTGGCCCCCTGCCCCCTGTCCTGGCTGTGAAACCCATCAAGTGGCAGGCCTGAACTCACAGCTTTCTGTCAGCTGCTTAAGCACAAATAGACCACCAAGAACAACCCTGACCTTGGGAAGACCCCAGTGGAGGAGACCAAGGGAAACATGAACAGGAGTCAGAGAAGCAGAGGCAGAACAACCCCTCAAGGACTCAGCACCAACAGGGCAAGAACACAAAACCAGGGCAAAGCTGGAGACTACAGCAACGCTCTCTAAAATGTGCTCAGAAAAAATTTTAAAGAACAGAAGATAGAATTGAGAGATTCCCCCAAAAAGTGTAACAAAACATGAGACAGGAAACAAAGACCAAAATTCTAAGAGCATTCCAGTAGCCTCAGAAAGGGGGCAAAAAAAAAAAAAGTGGGAGGAGATTAACAAAATGTCTCGGAACCAGAGGATGGGTCTTCAGCCTGAGAGAGCCCGCTGCACACCCAGGAGGGCCTGCTGGGAATGAAGGGGCTCCATGGACGCACGTTGCCATGGGCTTCAGCCCTTGAGAACAGACAGTGCCCAGGTGGCCGGCAGGGTACAGAGCGAGCTTAGAGGGACACCAGACCAGCTTTTAGCAGTCTCAGGTCCTTAGGGAAGATTTCAGCCTGAAGTGTGCCCGCCAGTGTGACAGTGTGAGAGCGACATTGGGGCATTCGAAGACAAAGCCATGAGAATGGTATCATCATCAGGCCTTTCTCAGGAAGCGCCCTGGAGAAATTTCTCTACAGGCTTCAGGAAACAGGTCTTTAAGCACAGGTGTGCAGGGGAGGTCTCAGGGCAGAGTGGATGTGGTCCCCAGCAGTGGCCGGTGCAGCAAAGTCCTTGAGAAGGCCAGGGCTGGTCCAGGGCCAGTGGGCAAAGCTGGCCAGGGTCCTGGAGGTATGACTCAGAAGGGAGGTGGGGCACCAGGAGAAGCCAGGTAGGCCTGGAAGGGCATGTCATAGGCCGGTGGGTGGCCAGTGACATGGAGGTGAGGGGGCTGAGGTGTCGGTCCTCAGTCAGCACACAGGGTCAGGCAGAAGCCGTGGAGCTGGGGAACAGGTGCACCTCAGGGCCCAGGGTAGGAGAGAATTCTGCTGGGAGTGAAACTAGGGCCACAGAGGGGCCAGACCTGACCACTCAGCCCAGAGGCCCAAGCCCATGGTACAGGGCTGTGAACCGAGGGGCCTTCAGGACATGGGACTCGGTACGAGGCAGGAAAAGCCATCCCCAGAGACATCCAAGTAGGAGCAGGCGCTGCCTCCAGCCTCGAGAGCTGGGGGGGTGGGCCAGCAGTGGCCACCTCCTGTGAGGGTCCTCCCTGGTGGGGATCCCCACTGGGCTGCCCCCACTGTGAGGGGCCACAGAACCCTCTGCCCGGGGAAGGAGTGGTGCTTGACATAATAGTGGCTCTGGGGCTACTTTCTTGGACGATTTTCTGCCTTTCCACAATTCATACCATGGTGATAGAGGAAAAAGTCTTGTCATTTTAATAACAAAGCTCGTAAGGAGAAGGAGAGTGAGGTCCTGGGAAGGTCCGGGACACAGGCCCCTCCCAACCCCACCCTGGGGCCCTGGTGGGGCCTCCATCTTGGTTTCTTCTGGTCACAGGATTTCTGGAGGTTCATATTCCGGAAACACCTGCCTTCGACCTCCCTCTGTCAGGTGGACTTTGCTGTCCTGGGCCTCGGGGACTCCTCTTATGCCAAGTAAGTAGGGGTGGGCAGGGGGCTGTCCTGCAGGGACTGTCCTTTTGGGCCAGCGCAAGGTGTCCTGGTGAAGGAACAGGTGACCTAGCTCCCAAGGCTCCTGCCAGACTTGGGGCTGCAGTCCTGGTCATGTGTCCTAGTCCCACAGACTCTCCCCAGTGGGCGCCTTGGCCACAGCCCTGGAGCTCAGTGGGTGGGCAGGGCAGTGAGGGGTATGGGGGGGGTGCCCCAGGCTCAGGGGTAAGCCCTAGGGGTCCTCCACAGTGGGAGGAGATGTCTGAAGCTGGACATCCGGAGTCAGCCATCTGCGGCTGCCCTGAGACAAGACATACATGCCGATGTGTGACTTAGGGCAGCAGAGGCCCACCAGCTCTTTCCCTGCTTTTATCAAAACATGTATTGTGAGACATTTGGACTTCCAGAGAACAGTGCAGCAGGCATGGGCAGCAGGTGCAGAAGAGCCACCCCAAGCCCGCCGCTTCCCAGGGCATGGCAGGGAGCCTCGCGTTACTTCCTTATGACATTTTCACCACGTCTGTGTCCCAAGCAGAGCAGTATTGCTTTGCCTCATTTCCCAAGGAAGCACTGAAGGGTCTGTGTTCAAGGGCATGCACAGCATTAAGTCACTGAATACTGAAACCCCTCCCTGTGCAGCACAGGCTCAGGGAGGGTTTGCAGGGTACAGACACCCCGAGAGCTGGACACTGCAGAAGGAGGCCCTCGATCGCCAAGGTGGAAAGTTCAGAAAGTGGGTGGCAGTGTTCCATTCATATGCTAGGGGGGTTGTTCTGTGCATAACATAGGCATTTGCTCACATCTGCGCAAGGTGGGTGGGAGCCCTGACTGACTACAGCGTTGCGGGGAGGAGCTGGCCATGAGCACAAAACGCCGTGGGAGACACAGGACCCTCCGGCACCAGGGGCCCAGGACCAACTGTCTGATGGCAGGTCCCCATGCTTCACAGGCTCGTTCAGGCTGGCAAGCTGTGCCCTCTGCCCTGACCAGCTGGCCACTGCCCCTCATCATCGCCAGTCCAGGGCTGGGGCCAGTCCAAGCCTCGCTCTTTATCCCTGTAGGTTCAATTTCGTGGCCAAGAAGCTGCACCGACGGCTGCTGCAGCTCGGGGGCAGCGCCCTCCTGCCTGTGTGCCTGGGTGACGACCAGCATGAGCTCGGGTGAGTGGGGGGGCCTCCTGCAGGGCCCCGTGTAGCAGGCTCCCCTCAGACCAGGGTGCACCTGCTCTCTCTCCAGGCCCGATGCCGCCATCGACCCCTGGCTGCGCGACCTGTGGGAGAAGGTGCTGGGGCTGTACCCCATGCCCCTCGACCTTGGCACGATTCCCCCCGGAGTCCCGTGAGTGTGGGCCTCCGCTCAGCACCCACAGGTGCAGGGGACCCCTCCTGGC
The DNA here is from genome assembly GCA_032199065.1 of Smutsia gigantea. Lineage (NCBI taxonomy): Eukaryota > Metazoa > Chordata > Mammalia > Pholidota > Manidae > Smutsia > Smutsia gigantea. Next base: position 22,209 of record JAVSCE010005339.1, on the reverse strand, counting down.
CATGGTAACTCCCTCGGGCCATCCTGCAGGTCCAAGCCTGGCCTTCACGCCCTCTCCACAGTTTGCCCCCCAGGTTCGCCCTGCAGTTCCTCCCAGAGGCCCCCGGGAAGTGCCCGAAGGAGCAGCAGTCAGCTGGGACAGACCCTCAGGGCCCCCCTTCAGAGCTGCAGCCCTTCTTGGCGCCCGTGGTGACCAACCAGAGGATCACTGGCCCCTCTCACTTCCAGGACGTTCGACTCATCGAGTTTGACATCACAGGCTCTGGGATGAGGTGAGAGGCCCAGAACACCCAGGAGGACCTGGCCGTTTGGGGTGGGGAGCGGATCTTGGTTCAGCAGGTCTTCTCCCAAAGCTGGGGAGCAGGCACTCAGTGGGGGTGGAGTCCCAGAGACAATGGCCAGAGGTGGATGTGTAGGCCAGGCTGCAGGGGAGACACTTCTGTTCAAGGAGCCCCAGCCCTCCCTGACACTCACTTCCTTCCACTGCAACTTCCCCGGGGCCCCCAGCCTCCCCCCTGGCTCTGGCGGGCCCCCTCCCGAGCCACTCCTATCCTTCCCACACTGCCGTGCTGCCCTTCCACCCAGCTTTGTAGCTGGTGACGTGGTGCTGATCCAGCCGGAGAACTCGGCCGGCCACGTCCAGCAGTTCTGCCAGGCACTGGGCCTGGACCCACATTGGTGCTTCACACTGCTACCGCAGGAGCTAGGTGAGCCCCAGGCACGGGGCCCCAGTGGCCACCGTTGATCTCCCTGGCCTGCTCTGCCCCTGCCAGGGTCCCCCAGCCCACATCCCAGCCACAACGGGCTGCTGCTCCCTGTTGCAGGTGTGACCTGCCCTGAGCAGCTGCCCCAGCCCTGCTCCGTACAGCACCTCGTGTCCCGGTATTTGGACATCGCCAGGGTGCCCCGCCGCTCCTTCTTTGAGCTCCTGGCCTGTCTCTCCCCCCATGAGCTGGAGCGGGAGAAGCTGCTGGAGTTCAGTTCTGCTGAAGGCCAGGAGGCACTGCATGACTACTGCAACCGGCCCCGCAGGACGGTCCTGGAGGTGTGTGTGGGCAGGCGGCAGCCTGGGGCTCTGGGTCCCTGCCACACCCACCAGTGCCGGCCTTAGTCTTCCCGAGGCTGTCTCTACCCAGGTGCTGTGTGACTTCCCGCACACAGCTAGAGCCATCCCTGCAGATTACCTGTTGGACCTCATCCCCCCGATCCGGCCACGGGCCTTCTCCATTGCATCCTCTCTGCTGGTGAGGGCCCAGTGGACAGAGCCAGCTGGGGCCAGGGCTCCTGGGGAGGGCAGTGGGGTCTGGCAGGTGGGTAGGGGCTGCCCCATCACCCTCCCTGTCTATCTCACACCCAGGACTGCCCCTGAGCTAAGTGGGTGGGACAGGAAGCCAGGGTGGCAAAGGGGTAGCCCAGGAGGGTAGGGCATCTACTGCCCTGTTCCTCAGGCTCATCCCTCAAGACTGCAGATCCTCGTGGCCGTGGTACAGTACCAGACACGCCTCAGGGAGCCACGCAGGGGCCTCTGCTCCTCCTGGCTGGCATCTCTGGACCCTGGGCAAGGTGAGGTTGGGGAGGGTCTGGGCCCAGGGCCCCACTCTCCAGTATGCACCACGGCCAGTCCTAGGCCAGGGCTGGGTCCTCCTAGCTTCCTCCTCCTGCTGCCTCCCTCCTGTAATAGGACCTGTCCGGGTGCCCCTGTGGGTGCGGCCTGGGGGCCTGACCTTCCCAGAGACAAAGGACACACCCGTGATCATGGTGGGACCTGGCACTGGCGTGGCCCCCTTCAGAGCTGCCGTCCAGGAGCGAGTGGCCCAGGGTCAGACCAGTGAGCACATGGGGTCCAGGGCAGGGTGGCGGCCAAGGCTGGCTGGGCTGAGCCTCATGGGCTGAGTCCAAGCTGGAGGCCACCCTGTGTTTGCCCAGGAAATGTTCTGTTCTTTGGCTGCCGCCAGCGGGACCAGGACTTCTACTGGGAGGCTGAGTGGAAAGAGCTGGAGGAGAGGGGCTGCCTGACCCTCCTCACGGCTTTCTCCCGGGAGCAGGTGGGCTGGGCTGAGAGGAGGGGAGGTGGCCGGGGTGGGGCACGGCCTCGTCTTGGGAGCAGGTGGGCTGAATGGAGAGGAGGGAGGTCACAGGGGTGGGGCACAGCCTCATGCCTGCCACCCCTGCCCTGCAGGAGCAGAAGGTGTATGTGCAGCATCGGCTCCGGGAGCTTGGGCCGCTGGTGTGGGAGCTGCTGGACCGCCAGGGTGCCCACTTCTACCTGGCAGGGTGAGCCTGGGCAGGGGTTGGGGCAGGAACCACCCTCTGGGGCCCAGCCCCACTGAGCCCCCTGTGGCCTGTCCCTCTAGTAATGCCCAGCGCATGCCAGCGGATGTGTCAGACGCCCTGGTGTCCATCTTCCAGGAGGAGGGCGGGCTTTCCAGCTCCGACGCAGCTGCCTTCCTTGCCAGGCTCCAGCAGGCTCTGCGTTTCCAGACTGAGACATGGGCCTGAGGAGCCATCCTGTCAGCCCGGTCACTCTGACCACTGCCCTCTGAGGGGCCGATGTCACCTTCCTCCCCTCCCTGTCTGACCCCAGGCAGGAGGATGGCCAGCTGCCCTGCACAGCTGCATTCCAGTTGCCCCAGCTCAGTGCTGACGGTGCCCGTCCACCACCCCACCCCACCCACAACCAGGCTTCTGCTTCTGCTGGCCTTTCCCCGCTGGCCCTGACTTGGGTCTTAGTCAGGGTGGTGACCTGGGCTGCCCCACCCTGTGCAGGCACCGTGACCCAGGAAGGCACTGGCAGCCTGATGGGCTTTAGGGGCCCCCAGACAGTTTCCTAACAGTTTAAGCACTCTGGGTAGGCGGGGCCTGGTAGCTCTCCAAGGTGGTGCAAAGCCCCCGGGAGGGCCAAATGCCTCCTTCTCTGCCCTGGGGATGTCAGGTGCACAGTCACCCTCTGCCACATCTCTGTGCCATGCTCCCAGTGCCCGCTGGCATCTTAGGGCACCACTGGGCCTAGGCCAGGGCTAAAATGCAGCGAGGACCCTGCAGAGCAGGAGACCCAGCCTCGCACACCTTTCTCGCGCGTGTCCTGGAAGCCTCAGCAATAAATTACGGGGTCCAGGTGGCTGCTCTACCTCCTCGTCCTCGTGCCTCTGGTGGGAAGTGGGCCTGTCGCTGGTCCGGGTGGTGATGGTTCCCGTAGTGGGTACGTGTGCCCTACCGGCTTTGCTGCAACACTGGTGTCTGACTCGAACGTGGTGGGTGCCAGCTGTTTGTCCGCCTCGTAGAGCCAAGCATGGGGGCAGCTTGGAGAGGGACCTGGAAAGGGAGGGTGTGGGGAGGGGTGGATGGGCTGGTATGGACCATCCCCCTTCCCAGCCCCTGGACCTGCAGCCCAGACGTGACCGGAGGGAGGAGGCGTGGCCCGGAAGGGGACGAGAGGGAGGGGCAAGTGGCAACCCGCCCCTAGGAGGGGCCTTCAGCGCTCGGGGGTGTTGGAGTTGAAGTCGGAAAGGCTGCCCTTCCCACATCACTGCCGCCAGAGTCTGCAGTCTGTCTACGGGTCAGACGTTGACGGAGTCAGCGGTGGCTTGGGCAGGTCGGGGTGGGGAGACTAGCAGGCGTGGGCCCAGGAGCTACCTGGAATTGGCACGGCTGTTGGGGCCCAAGCAAAGTTTACTTTTCGTGAGGACGGAGCTGGGAGGAGGCTACAGCTGCTGCCAGGTCAGTGCCAGACCCGGTCCCGGGCCTAGAAGGCCACAGAACCTTCACAGCCACCCCCAACCCTGTCGCAGCCCTGGGGTCCCAGCCCACCCATTCTGACTCCTGCCCTGGGGCCCCTACTCATGGCCCCAGTAACCTAAGCTCTGGCCGTGCCAGCCCACCTTTGGCCTCCCTGGGCCCTGCGCACCTAGGCCCCCTGTTCCAAGAGCCAGTAGATGAAGGGTTGGACAGCAGGGCCCTTGGGGTCCCCCATGGTGCCGGAACTCTGGACAGCGAGCCCCTGCTGTGGGCCACAGCCACAGCCTGCCCCTGGGCCGGGCCAGCAGCGGCAGGCAAGCAGGAGGACGAGGGGGAGGAGGAGTGCCCCATCTGCACTGAGCCCTTCGGGCCGGGCCAGCACTGCCTGGCCCTGCTGAACTGCGGCCATGGCCTCTGTGTGGGCTGCCTGCACCGGCTTCTGGGCGCCACCCCCAGCACCGACCTGGGCCGGGTGCGCTGCCCCCTGTGCCGCCAGAAAACGCCTGTGCTCGAGTGGGAGATCTGCCAGCTGCAGGAGGAGCTGCTGCAGGCCGATGGGCCCCAGCCTCCCCCACCCCCTGCGCCCCCTACACCACCCCCCCGGGGCCCCGGGCCCTGGGCCTCCCTGGAACACCGCTACCAGCTGCGCTTCCTGGCGGGGCCCGTGGGTGGCCAGGGCTGCCTGCCCTTCCTGCCCTGCCCACCCTGCCTGGGAGCCTGGCTCTGGGCCCTGAGGGAGCGGGGGCCCTGCGCCCGCCGCCTGGCCCTGCTGGGCCTCCTGGCCCTCGAGCTGCTGGGCCTGCTGCTCATCTTCACACCGCTCATGCTACTCGGGCTGCTCTTCATGCTGCTGGACCGCTCTGGCCGCTGAACAGGGCCTGTCACATCTGAACCACCAGGCCTGGGAGCACCCAGCCACCAGGAGACCAGGAGGCCCAGACTGGCCACGTCCAAAGCCTTGGTGCCCCGGGGCCTTGGGAGCACCTCCCCCTGAGGCCTGATGAGCAGGCTGCAAAACCCAAGGTTGTCCAGGGCATTAGCCTTCAGTCAAGACCCAAACCGGGGCCAGGGCTACCTGACCTGCCTGTGTTCCAGATAAGGGCCAGTGTGTGTGCCCTGGGCCAGCCGAGGGGAAGGGCCCCTGCTGAGCACGCCCAGTCCACAAAGGGCCTCCTCACCTCTGGGAAGGACCCCAGGGTCCTCAGCAGTGGGGAGGCCAACACGTGCACCTGAGCCGCAAGGGACGAGGACCCCTGGAGGAGAATGCCAAGCCGAAGCCCCTGATGGCCCTGCCGCCCACGGCGCCCAGCCGGGGCCTTATCACAGTCGCAGTGCCACCTCACAGCCTTGTTGGTGCCATGCTGAGTGCTGTGCCTGGCACAGGAATGACTCAATAAACAGCAGCTGCTGAAACTTGTTACGGTGTTGTCACCTCTACCCCTCTTCCCCAACCCAGGAGGTCCTGGTCCTTGTACCTGACCACGATCTCAGCCAGCCTGTGTCCCAATCCCAGCTCCAACTGGCCCAAAGTCTGTCCCACACAACCTCAGTGGGTCGGGTGGGTGCCAGGAGCCAGATGCACTGAACTGTCCCACACACACTGGCCCCGTGTCCAGCAGTCAGTGCAGAAGATACACCCTCCCGTTGCCCGGCTCGGGCCACTAGTCCCACCCAGTGCACACAGGCAGCTGGCTCTGCATGGATGTGTGGGCAATTCCCTTGCACACACACATACACACACACACACACACACACACACACACACACACACACACCCTGTTGGGCCCAGCCCTCCTAAGCAGCATGCCTGTCCCCCAGAGAGCAGAGCAAGCTGACCCCAAGCAGTGGTGGGCCTCCCTCTGGTGGCTTCAGGCTGGGCCCTGTCATGGCTTCAGCCCTGGGCACAAACCACAGGAGCAGGCTTCAGTCCAGGGAACAAGTTGCAAACTTTGGCAAAGAGTTTTAATGGCAAAGTTGGCTGCAGTGACAATGCCACACAGTGGGGGCCAGAAGCTGTGGTGGGTGAGGGGTCAGCGGGCAACAGGCAGGGCCAGATCCCTGAAGAAGCAGCGAGCAAGGACCAGCAGGTGGTGGCAGGCGGGTGGGCACTACATGATGGAGCAGGCAGATAGTGGGTTCCTCACGTGGCAGGTGCACGCAGCCCCACAGTACTGCCGGAAGGTCTGGTAGCAGCTGCCCTCAGGCTCACCCCCCCACTGGCCACCGGATGGGGCAGTCAGGGCCTCAGGTGGAAGGCGGCTCAAGATGGAAGTGTTGACAGCCAGCGCAGCCAGGCCATAGTCAGTGAAGAGCACAGTCTCACGGCGGCAGGTGGGACAGGAGATGAACTTGTACTTGGGGCAGGACTCATAGAGGATCTGCAGGCACTGCTCGCACACAGAGTGCAGGCAGGACAGCACGCGCGGCCGCCGCTGGGTGACGTTGTATGTGTGCCCGCACGTGGGGCACTCCAGGGGCTCACCCACAGCCGGGGCTGCGGCAGAGGGGGCCCCCGAGGCAGCAGGGCCAGGCCGTATCACGTACTGATTGACGATGACCTCATCCGCTGGTGCCACTCGGGGGAAGCCCAGCTCCACGCTGCCCTTGCGGGGCCGCCGTGGCAGGGGTGGTGTGCGGGGTGCCCCTTCCAAGGCAGGCATGTCCCCCCCACATGCCTGGTTGACGATGATCTCTGTGTCTGAGGGCCATGCGCGCTTGGGTGCCAGAGCAGGGGCAGGCCGAGGTGCAGGTGGGAAGCAGGGGGCAGCCGTCTGTAGCTCGGGGAACTTCTCAGGGTGGACAATCTTCATGGCCTCCATCTTCAGGATGACATGGGGGCCCTTCAGGCAGGACATGAGGAGGCCCGGCCAGCCACTGCCCGCCTCGGGCCCAGGGTCAGCCGGCATCCGGCTGTCTCCAGTCAGACTGGGTGTTCGGTTGGGTGGGGGCGTTGGGTGAGGCCGGGGGGGAGGAGAAGGGGCAGCATCCTGGTCCTGCCAGGTCTGGGGCGGACCCCGGCCGCCCCGTGGACTCCTGGGGGCGGCCGGTGAGACCTGGGGGGGCAGGGCCCCCCCCAGTGGCCACAGCTGCTTCTCTGATCCAGTCCTGGGAGGAGGAGGAGGAAGGGGGGGGGGAGGGGGGCGGAGGCGGGTGCTGGGGGCTGTGGGAGGCTGCGCTGGGCCGGAGGTCTGGCCTCCGGGCTCACCCAGGGTCTCTGGCTGCTGAGGCTGGCAAGGGGGCTGGGGGGGCGCTCCCCCTGCAGCCGAGGTCAGCAGTCCCCGGGCCGGGACATCCGGGCAGGCAGGGGCTAGGTGGGCCCCATGGCTCCAGGACAGGGCGCCGAGGGAAGGCAGCTAGGCTGAACCCTGGCTGCAGAAAGACGCGGGCCGCGGGCTCGGCGGCGGCGTCAGCGAAGGAGAGGCCTGGACCAGTTCCAAGCTGCAGGTGAGAGACAGCGTGAGGGTAGCGCCCGGGCCCACCCTCACCCCCACCCTGTCCCCACCCTGCCCTGCACAAAAGACCCGCAGCCCGACCTCTGACCCTGACCCTCGTCGTACTCGGAACCCAGCCCCCCTCCCCAGCCCCGCCCCCAAGGCCCGACCCCAGCCCGGATGGGAAGGGTGGCCGCCCCGCCCGCCCGCGCTCACCTGCCCCAGCCTGGCGTCCCCGGGCCGCGCGCGCCGCCGCCGCAGAGGTTGTCTCAAAGGCAGGCCCGGATGCAGTGCCCGCGCCTCTGCCCGGCGGCTGCGGCGGCGACCTCCGGTGATGGCGCGGCGCGGCGGCTCCCGAGGGCGCGGGGCGCTGGGCGCGGGGCTTGCGCGGCGCGGCGCGATGGCAGTGCGGTGCGGAGCGTGGCGCGCTCTGCGGCGGAGGCGCGGGGACCGCAGTGCGCGCAGCGCCCTCCCGCGCCCGCAGCGCCACCCCCAGTCTGGGGACCCGCGCGGGGTCTGCGGGGCGGGGCCAGTCTCCCGGCCGCCCCTCGATCCGCCGCGGGCCTGGTGCCCGCTCCCGGGGTCGCCCTCTCTGCTCAGGCTGCGTGCGGGTCAGGACCCTCACGTCGCCGCTCCTCCAGTCCCCTCCATTCCTGTCCCTGCCTGGCTGATCCTGGGTCTTAGTCAAGCCCCCCGCCCCATTCTGGAAGGAAAATCCTGCTTTTTGCAGCCTGAGGCCTCACAGTGCCACAGGGAGGGAGGGGAGGGGAGACTCGGAAAAGCTGGTTCACAGGGTCCCACCCGGAGAGTCAGGATCTCTGCTGATCCTTCGGCTTTGCCCAGTGGGAATGCCTCCTGATGATTCCCACTCACAGGTGCACCCAGGCATGCCGAGCACCCGGAGGCTCAAACAGGGCAGTGTGACCCTAAGAGGATGAGCAGAGATAGGCAAGCAGATATCAGAGGAGTGTACGGAGGGAGGAGGTAGTTGGTTCCAAGGACAGAACTACTGGAAAGAGGGGTGGGTTGAGAGGTATGCGGAAAGGCAAGCAGCTGGACGCACCATAGTGGAGTGGCCCACAGAGGATACCATAGGCACCTACCCAGGGTGGGATGGCCCTTTCTGGCAGCACATCAGGTCAGCACGTGTCCTGTCCTCCTACAGTTGTGAGTTAACCTGACCCCATCAGGCCTGGAGGCTCAGTTTCTTTGTGCTTCCTCCATAGTCCAGGCTTCCCTGCTTTCCTGGGATACACTCTCTGCCTATGGGGAGCCCTCAGCTGAGAGGGAGGACGGCGGACATACTGGCAACTAACTACAGGGCAGGGGGCCAGGGCTGCAGGGGCCTCCAGAGTGCCACCCATTGACCTGCCACGGCCACCACATGGCATGCTCGCACTCCTGTGACCAGCACCGGACCCTACGCCTGAGCCGGGACAGGTTCAAGCCCCTTCTCGCCACAGCCCTCTCCTTTGTGCAGGCCAGACTACATTCAGCTACAGGCCTAGCCCCAGATCCTCCAGGGCCGTGGAGACCAGAAGTCGGTGCTCCTGGTGAGGGAGCCCACGTGGGGATGCAGTCCGATGCAGTCCCTGGCCCATGGGCCTGACTTTGCTGCTCTGTGGGACCTCGGGCCCGCGTTTGGGCCCGTTTCCTCCGCCATTCGGCAAACGGGGTGTGAGAGGTGTGCAAGTGCAGGGGCCCAGTGGAAGGGGCAGCGAGGGCCTGTGGGGCCCTGGAGTGAAGGTGAGGTCACTGAGGCAGCCCCGGCGGGAGGAGGTTTGGCTGGGGGTGCAGCCTTAGCCACCAGCTCCGCTCCTCTTTCCACCGACCCGTTGGGCGTGCACCCAGGCATGCACCAGCCACCAGGCCCCACCCCTTGCCCCGAGGCCCCGCCTATAGGGATGAGGTCCTGCCTCGTGCAAGTCCCCACTCGGAGCCCGCGCTTCGTGAGCGCAGGGTCAGAGTTGGGGCGGCCCCAGCCGGGCTCTGGACCGTCCGAGGCCAACAGACCCCGAACCTTGTCTTTAGGGAAACCTCCGAGCGCGGAGGCTTCTGGGGAATTAAGTTCCCACAGACCGCCCCCAGGCCTGTCGCGCGCAAGCGCCAGCCTCAGCCTCGCAGCAAGGGGCGGAGTCTGAGAGGCGGTGGGCGGGGTTACTGGCGCCTGCGCAGTGGGCCTGTTGTCCGCCTGCCGCTTTCCCCCACGTTAGGTGCTGCGTTGGTAGGACTCCTGTCCGGACCGGTCTGACTGGCCCCACACAGGCCACCCCGGTTACCCCGGCCTTTGCGCCACGTCTGATTTGATCACGTCCTTCCTGGGAGGAACCCCGGGCGCCAAGGACTGGGGTTGGGTCTGGGTGGCCCAAGGGGAGCTCCGCAGCGCCAGGCCTGGACCCAATGGTCACATCTACCGTTACCCCAACACAGCGACCCTGAGTGGCAAGAGCTACGTGCCGCCTTACAGATGAAGGGGGAGAGGGGCTGGGGCCAAGGATGGGACGCTGAGGGGGCTTGTGGCCCCCAGGCCCACCAACCAGAGGCAAACTGCAGTTTCAGAAATTAGCTAGAAACGTCACTTTTGTATGAAGCCTATGTTATCAGTTGTAAGTTTTATCTGCAAAGGTGGTCTGTGCCTTCAAACACCTTGGTCTCTGCCTGCCAGGCTGGAGCTGTGGGTCGCAGTGGGGACCTCTGCCCTCTGCCTCTCAACAGGGCTTTGAGGCAGTGATGGCTGGGGCCCCAACCACCTTGCCTGGGACCTGAGGGCCTGACCCCAGACGCACCTCCTGTCCTCCTTCCTGGCCGACTGCAAGTCCTGGAGGGCACAGGACGTGCCCCAGATGCAGAGAGGCTGAGTCACCCAGGCCAGCAGGGCCCCTTGGGAACCCAGGCCATGGCCACCACCCACCTGTAAAGGAAGGGTGGGCAGCCACTATCTTGAGAAGCTGAGGCCTCCTGGAATCTTATGAACCCCATCTTTGAGCCCCGCCCCATGGCTCCACCCGTCCCCAGGAGGGAAAAGGCCTGCCAGTCGCCCAGCTCACAGGCACTGGGACCTGGCCCACAGGACGAGAGGACAGCCCGCTGCCATCACTACTTCAGGTGGGTCCTAGGCCAAGGGGCTGCCCTGCCCTAGGGCTCCCCACCTCCCAGCTCCACCACAGGGCACTGCCTGGCAGGAGGGCCGCTGGGGGACACTGGCCTTCTCAGCTCACCCCCCAGCACACGCTCACGGACTTGGTGCACTCTGGCACCTCCACAGCCTGGCTCTTCCTGGGGTGGGTGCTTCCCTGGGCTGCAGCTTCTCCCCTCCACCAAGCCACTGTTGTCTCCTCTGCCCACTGCTGCCAGGCCAGGCCATGGATCCCCAGGAGATGGTCATCAAGAACCCGTACGCCCATATCAGCATCCCCCGGGCTCACCTGCGGCCCGACCTGGGGCAGGGGGAGGCTCCCCGCTCAGAGCCACCACCTCTGCCCGTGGGGTCCTGCGCCCCAGAGCCCGTCTGCCTCCTGCGGCCCACTGATGAGCTCCCAGGGCCCAAGGGCAGAGAGGGGGCCTGGCAGCGCCCAGCAGGCCTGAGCTGTGCCAACCAGCCGCCTGTGGGGCGCGGTGATGACATCGCCCACCATTGCTGCTGCTGTCCGTGCTGTCCCTGCTGCCACTGTCCCCGCTGCTGCCGCTGTCACAACCGCTGCTGTGTCCTGTCCTAGCCCAGCCCCAGGCCCTGCTCTGGTGGCCACCCAAGTGTCCGGACACTAGGGGTGGCCGCTGGGCCACGTATGGATGTCGCCGCTTCCCACCTGGCGGGGCACCTACCCACCAAGGCCGACAGCTCAGCTGAGGCCCCGAGCGAGAGCCCTGGGCCGGGGCTGTGACAGCTGCCCCAAGGACTCCCTTTACCACCTCCCTCAAGGCCCAGGACCCAGGCAATAAAGCAGAGCAGTCTCTGTGCAGGTGACTCCTGTCCTTTGCTGCTGTTCCTTCAGGAGGGGCCCGGGCTGGACAGCACCCCCGGCCCGGCATCTGTGGGGCAGGGACAGACACCACTGCCTCCTGACAGTAGCCTGCAGTGCAGGCCTCGGATCTGTCCAGTGGTGGGACAGGAGGAGCAGGAGTGTGTCCCAGCTGGCCTGGCCAGGCCTGGGTTTGAGCTTCCCTGTGTTTCTTAGGGCCAAGGGCAAGCCTGGGAGACCCGTCAGCCTGTGAGTCAGACAGCTGCAGGGTGCTGAGCATGGACCCGGGGCCGAGCCCTGAGAAGGCCCTCTGGGAGGAGGGGCAGGTGGGCAGGACGGTGTTGGGAGGGCCTGGCACTGGCAGGTTTCCAAGAGTGGAGCCAGGACTGAGCCCTGCCCACCCATGACTCACCACCCTACCCCAGCTGGGGCATTTTTCTGGTTTCCCATTAAGCATCCCATTCCTGAGCATCTGCTGTGTGGCACCCAGGCCTTGCTGCCCACCCGCTGTCCTGCCTCTGGGGCCTGGGTGCCCAGGAGAGGTAGCAGCGAAGATACTGGGCCAGGAGAACACTCAGAGACTGCTGTCTGTCTGGACAGCACAGCACACCAGGTTGGGGCGTGCAGGGAACTGAACACTGGGAGGCCCCACTGCTGGGGTGAGGCAGGATGCCAGAGTGAGGAGTGAGCAGTGAGACAGCGCTGGGCACCCTGACATTTCCGGGGCCAGGCAGAGACAGCCGGAGGAGGAAGTTGAGCTGGCTTCACAGGACGGACGGGTCCTCGTGCTGGTCCAGCCCTGACCCTCAGTGGCAGCCACACAGCAGGAGAGGTCTCTGAGCGTGAGCATACATGTCACTGGCCTGAGCTGGGACTTGGGTTTGCCAGGCTCCTGGCCCCTGTCCCATGGCCAGCCCTGTCCCAAGCCAGCCACAGAAACCCATCTGACCAGTCAGGAAGGCTGTGGGTAGCCAAGGCAGTAGGAGTAAGGAGGGGCCCCTCTGCCTCTGGCTTCCTTCCAGATGGGTGGTGAAGGTCCTGGGGGTCCTGACCCTCCTCAACACACCCCATCATTCTATGCCTGTGTCCCAGTCACTGGGTTGACCTTGGGGCTAGGAGCAGATGCCAGGGGAAGATATCTGGGGCTGGCCAGAGAGCCCTGTGCCTCAGCAGGTGGTCGCTGTGTGTGCCTGAGGCCTCCTTGGGGCCTTTCGGGATTGGCTGTGGCCCGAGGATAGAAACACACCAGACTCAAACCAGGCAGGGACAAGGCACTTGGACACACATACTGTAACTGAGCTGCAGAGGAGGACCCCCTCAGGACTCCAGGCCAGTGCAGGTCCTGGCGGGCTTCCTGGAGGAGGTGATACTTGAACTGAAATCTGAAGAATGGGCATCAGCCAGGTCAAGGCCAGAAAGTGTTCCCAGCGTAGGGGTGAGAGGAGAGAGATGCTGGGTGGAGGCAGGCCTGGGTACGGAGTGGAGGGTGCGGCAGAGTGGGGGGACGCCTTGTCTTCCTCCAAGTTGGTGTGCTGGTGGATCCAGTTGCAAGCCCTTTGTTCCTGAAAGGGGAGCCCACACCTGCACAGCCACCACCTGCCTCCCTGCTGACTCGTCCGTGCTTGGCCAGTGACGCGAGCCCCAGGGAGGGAGCTGCAGGGTCCCCTGGGTCCACCCCCATCCCAGCCACCCTCTAGTCAGGCATAGCCAACCAGTAGAGAGAACTGGGGTTCAGGCAAGTGCGGGTGCGTAGGGTCCTGGGGCTGAGCAGGAGGGCCCAAACATCAGGATGGGGTGCTGCCCAGCAGGCGACCACAGGAACCCAGGCTGGGCCTGACATTGGTGTCTACAGCCCGCTGGCCACAACCCACTCTGCCAGCTCTGCAGAGGCCTGGGCTCCTGCCCTTGAGGTAGGCTCCCAGTTCTGGGGTCCCAGCAGTACAGCATAGCTACAGAGGTGGGCAGGGTGGGCTTGAGCTCCCCGGCATGCCTCCCCCAGTATGCTGCAGCCAGAGGTATCCCAGACCGCCGAGCTGGGGACAGCTGCTGGGACCCAGCGGGGTGACTGCATCATCTGCTACTCGACCTATGACCTTACCGGACACCTGCCACGCCGCCTCTACTGTGGCCACACCTTCTGCCAGGCGTGTGTATGCCAGCTGGACACACTGGCCACGAGCAGCGCTGGATCCCCTGCCCTCAGCAGCCGGCTGGGCTCTGCCCCACCTTGGGACCCCAGCCCCACTTTCCCCAGCCCAGATGCTGCTGCAGGGGCTGCGGCCCCCTCTGCTGGGGCCCCCCAGACAGCCCCGAGGTCTGAGTTCTGGCCGCTGCTACTCCTGGCGGGGAGCTGCTGCCTGTAGCAGGCGTGCTTCAGAACCTTTGCTAGCAGGACAGCCTGCCTGGGACAGGCTGGGCACAGCCAACTGGGGGCTTCCCCTTGTGCATACCCACTGGCCACAGCCTGAGGTCGGGGGCTTTGCTCACAGTACAGTGAGGCTGTGGGATGCCGGTGCCCTCCCTCCTTGCCTGGCCATGATTTCCAGGCCCTGAGCGAGCCTGACAGGGTTTAGTGGGGTAGGGGGTATGCTGCTGCTCCAGTCACCTGCAGACCCAGCCCCGGCCTGGACTCAGCTCAGAGGTGGTTCCTAAAGGGGTCTGGTGGCCAGTGCCCCAGTCTCTGGCTGCAGGCTGGAGGGACAGGGCCTGGCTAAGGCTGTTCCTGGTTGTGCTAGGGCGCATGCCCCCTCCCCTGTAAAACATCCCATAGGTGTGAGCCAGGAGAAGGAGCCTGCTCCCGGCCCGCAAAGTAGCCCGTTTGGTTCATTCAGCAAAGGTTGCTGAGCCCCCAGTGTGTGCACTGTTCCAGGGGGGTCCCCTGCAGACACACAGTCCCTTGCAGCTGGTGTCCAAGGAGAGGGCTCTGGGTGGGGCAGCTCTAGGCCCAGAGAAGGTGAGGACCTGCCTGAGGTCACACAGGTCAGGAGGGCCACTCCCACATTGGGACCCTTTGCTGGCCCTCAGCTTCTCTCTGCCTCCAAGTGGCCACCACACAGACAATTCAGAGGGGCCAGAGCAGGTGCTATGGACGCAGACACCCCCAAAGTCAGCCCGCAACATCCCCATCCCCACTTGGGCAGGAGCATCATTCAGGAGCCCCTGGGAGGGCCCACCCTGGCCGCACTGGGAAGGACGGGAGAATCTGCTGAGAGGACACTCAGAAACCTCCTCCTTCCCTGGGACAAAGTCCCCCACGCACACTGCAATTGGTGGTTGGAGGGGCCCTGGGGAGACCAGGCCTGAGGGGGAGCAAAGGGGCTGGCGCTGGCATGGCCAGCTCTTCCTCCTGGCATCCCAGGAGCAGGAAGGAAACCCACCCCAAAAAGGGGCATCCCACAAATGGTGGGACGGTCAGGACCCAGCTGGGGAGAAAAGTGGGCAGGCCAAGTCTCCTGGCCCCACCTTCCTCCCCTGGCAGTGGAGACCTGGTGCCCTCCACAGCTGCTGGGAGCTCTGCCCAGGCTGCCCCAGCCTGAACTGGGATCTGAACTGGATGACCTCAGGGACTGGTGCCCTACCCGTCCACCTGGTGCAAAGGGCTTCCCTCCCACCATCTGACCAGGATAGGGAGGACCTTGATAAGGTCTGCAGAGCTCAGGGCAGACCTCCCTAGGAGCCCACCAGCCAAACAGACCTCCTGCCCTGCCTTAGGCAGGTGTCCGGGAACGTCACTCAGGCATGTGCTGTGCTGGTGGAAGTCTAGCACCGAGGGCCTGGGCCCTGGCCTGTCCAGGGAGAACTGCGTTCCCGGAGGGCTGGGCTGGGGTCCAGAGCACCTGTGCTAGGGTGAAGGGGACCTGGGCGAGGCAGGTGCCATGGCTACAGCGGGTACCCCTTGGGGGCCTCAGCTCCTGGGTAAACATTAATGGGGCTCATACACAGCAGGTCATGTGCGCCCAGTGGATCTTTGACCTGCAGCTGCTTTTGCCCCGTGTCTCCTACCTGCAGGTACCCCCTCACTACACAGGTAGGAGCTCCTAGGACCAGGCGGGGGCCCAGGGACACTGGGGCCAGGGCTGGGTGACCTACAGGCCCAGAGCATAGCCCCCCAACCCGAAGCCTCCAGGAGCTGAGGGAAAGAGAGCAGCTTGGGGACAAGCAGGAGAGAGAGATGACAGGGAGCCCCCAGCACCCAGTCTCTGGGAACTAGGAGGGAGTTGGGGTGGAGGATGAGGTGCGGGCTCCAGACTCGGTGGGGTGGGGGCACCCAAGCCCCTTGCCCTGCCCCCATCACCGGGGTGGGGCCCTTAGCAAGCAGAGACGTTACTGCTTGGTATCAAATGCCAAAGTCTAAGCTGGGACCACCTGCAGCGTCCCTGATGACAAGATAGGAGAGGTCCTTGGGCTCCTGCTCCGGCCCCTTCTGGCTCACTCCCCAGCACCCTGTGCCCTCAGCCACCCACCAAGCCTTCTTCCAGCCAGGACCGGCGAGGGACCCAGCAAGCCAGGGCCTCCTCAACGCTGCCCCCAAAACTGGACGGGGCTCACCTGACAGCTGCCCGAGGTCACTATAGCCATCCCCCTGCAGACGGAGGAAGGGGGAGATCACCAAGGCTAGCAGGGGGTGGGGAGGCTGGGCAAGCAGCCAAGGACTCAGGTCAGGGGACCCCAGGGCCTGGTGGGGCAGGGGGAGATGTGTCTGACCTGCCCTTCCCACCAACAGATCCGAGCTTGGCTTGGGTCTTTCCCTGCCCAAAGTCCATGCCGAATTCCCTCACAAGTGGCCAGGCCCTCCCCGCTCTGGACACGGTTGGCCTGGCGGACCGCAATCTGGGAAATGCAGGTACCAGGAAACCCCAGGCCCAGGCCTCAGCCTGCCACCCAGGCCCTGATCCCCTGCTCTGGGTAAGTGGGCAGAGGCGCTCCAGCCGCCCACTGGAGAGCCCGTGGGGCTCACAACTCTGATCCAACAACTGGAGGCTCCTTTCCTCCTGTTTCCTGCTTCCGTCTCTCACCTGGGCCCATGCCAGGGTTCCCCCCACCCACTTTTGCCCCTACCTGGGGCTATCCAGGAAACATCTGGGTCCCTGGCTCTAGTGACCCTGACCCCTGCAGGGCCCTGCAGTCCTGCCCCTGCCTTGGGAGAAGGAGACACAGACCCCTGGGCCCTCCCCCAGCTAAAGGACACTGGCCAGTCCTGGAAAGGTAGGTGTGGAAGGTAACTGGCCAAATGGGGCTCTGGCTCCCCAGGGTCTGAGTGTGAAGCACATCCTTGGGGAGAGAGAGCAGGGAGGTGGTTTGCCTCAAAAGGCCACATGGAGACCCACCACCATGCACACGACCACCCTGGGGACCCATGTCCCTCAGCTTGGCTGCCTGCTCAGCCTGCACACCTCCCTCCCGCCACCCTCCGCTGGCTGTCAGGCTTCTGGGAGGCCGCCTGGGCTGTCTGCTTGGCGCTCTGCAAAGGAACAGAGGAGGGGCCCCCAGACCCTGCCCTGTGGGAAGAGGAGGGAGGGGCCCAGCAGGGGCAGGGCTAGCTGAGCACAGCTGCCCCGTGTCCTCAGAGCTCAGCTCGGCCAGCAGGGTGCTCCGGGTGGCAGTGGGCTTCCTCAAGGCCTGTGGGCTTCTGGGCAACCTGTACCTCTTCATCTGCTCCCTGGACATCCTCAGCTCTGCCTTCCAGCTGCTGGGCGGTGAGTGAGTGGCTGGGCAGCTGGGCGTGGGGTGGGCAGCATGCCCTCCATGGCCTCAGTGCACCTCCCTCCCGGGTGTAGGCCAAGTGACTGGAGACATCTTCAAGGACAATGTGGTGCTGTCCAACCCCGTGGCTGGACTGGTCATCGGCGTGCTGGTCACCGTTCTGGTGCAGAGCTCCAGCACGTCCTCCTCCATTGTTGTCAGCATGGTGGCTGCCAAGCGTAAGTGCCCCCACCCTCCTGGGACAGTGGCGGGCAGGTGGGCCCGAGAGGCTGACACGGCACCCCCACAGTGCTGACTGTCCGGGCTTCTGTGCCCATCATCATGGGCGTCAACGCGGGCACGTCCATCACCAGCACCCTGGTCTCGATGGCACACTCGGGGGACCGCGGCGAGTTCCGGAGGTAAGTGGGGTGTGGGGGCCGGGGCTGCCCTTGCCGCAGGGGCTGAGGCGGTCCTGCTGTGGGCAGGGCCTTTGGCGGCTCGGCAGTGCATGGGCTCTTCAACTGGCTCACCGTGCTGATTCTGCTGCCTCTGGAGAGCACCACGGCCCTGCTGCAGGAGCTCAGTGCGCTGGCCCTGGGCACCGCCAGCCTGCCAGCCGGGGCGCATGCACCTGACATCCTTAAGGTGCTGACCCAGCCACTCACACACCTCATTGTGCAGGTGAGAAGGCTGCCGTGCCTGGTCCTGTCTGAGGAGAGGGTGGCGGAGGGGCCAGGGCTGTGTCTGGCCCTGCACTGGTTTGGGGAGGAAAGGGCACAGCAGGCTGGGCCCAGCACACAGGCAACCCTGTCCCACAGCTGGACACTGACGTGATCACGCACAGCGCCATAGGCAATACCACCAACAGCAGTCTCATTAAGCAATGGTGCGGCACCAGGGGGCCAACGGTGAGTTGCCTCTGACCCCTGGCCTCTAGCCTGCTGAGTTACCAACCCCACCTGCTCGGGGTCATTCTGAGCCAGCCCTGCCTCACCTCCCAGACCTCGGGGAGCAGCGACTGCGGAACAGATGCCCTTGGCCCCTACCCAAAGCCCAGCAGCTCGGCCACCGTGGAGCAGCTGCCTTGTGAGGCCCAGCACGTGCTCCCAGCCCCCACCTGCCCTGCACATTGGCCGCCGCTAACCCACCCCACCCCACCACCAGGCCACCACCTGTTTGTGGGCACAACACTCACGGACCTGGCCGTGGGCTTCATCCTGCTGGCCGCCTCCCTTCTTGTGCTCTGCACCTGCCTCGTCCTCATCGTCAAGCTGCTCAATTCTGTGCTGCGCGGCCGGGTAGCCCAGGCTGTGAGGACGGTCATCAATGCCGGTGCGGTGGGACACTCAGGTGCGGGGGGGCCGGGGGAGCCAGCCCGGTGACCTTGCTCCCACCACCCCCAGAATTCCCCTTCCCGTTCGGCTGGCTCAGTGGCTACCTGGCCATCCTCGTGGGCGCTGGCCTGACCTTCCTGCTCCAGAGCAGCAGCGTCTTCACAGCAGCCATCGTGCCGCTCGTGGGTGAGCATGATGGGAGCGCCTGGCCTCAGAGGCAGGGGCTTAGGGCCCCATGGTGACCCCAGGCTCCCCCAGGGGTCGGGGTGATCAGCTTGGAACGGGCATACCCCCTCTTCCTGGGCTCCAACATTGGCACCACCACCACGGCACTACTGGCTGCCCTGGCCAGCCCTGCAGACAGGCTGCTCAGCGCCATCCAGGTACTGCGCCCCCACCTCTCCTGGCCCCCAACCCCTCACACTCCCGACACCAGCCCTTGGCTAACCCTTGCCCTCAGTCCCCTCTGGTCCAGCCATGTGGGCAGGGGGTGCAAGACCTGCCTTGGGGCCCTGAGCAACCCTGGGATGGCTGCCTGCTCAGACCTGAAGCCCCACCTTAAACCCCAGGGAACCTTTGGGCATCTCTCAGACCTCCAGCGCCACTCTTCCTCTTCTGCAACTTCATCAGTTCCAAGATTGGGTGGTCCTGGGATGCCCTCTCCTTTCTCTCTGGTAGCCCCTCCCTAACTTCCTTCAAGGGACACCTGCTCCTCCACGCCCCACCCTGCGCTCCTGGCCGTGTCCCTCTGAGGCCTTCCACCCTGGGGGGCCTTGGGCCTTTTTATTCTACCACCTCCAAGATGCCCCCTGACCAGCCATCTAAATCCAACAGGTCCCTACTTGAACAACATGCCATCTTCCTGCAAAGCCCTGCCCCACCTGCACTGGGTGCTCCAGGCCGCCCTTGCCCCTGTCCCCATTTTGCCTCCAGGATGCCTCTCTCTAGCTGCATGCCAGGCACCCAGTCCCTTTTAGTCCTGCTGATTCCCTAAATCACCCCCTCCATGGCCCAGTGCCCTGGCTTGCACTTCTCTCCCCCACCACCTCTGCCTGGGCGCCTGGGCAGGAGCGGCTCCTGAAAGCCCAGATGTTGCCAGGCTGCTGCCCACAAGAAGAAATGAGCCCCAGCTGGTCCTCCCTGCCTCCCACCTGCTCTCTTGCCTCTGCTCCATCTCAGCCACGCAGTCTCCCAGTGCAGAGCCCTGCTTGCTCCACACCCTCCAGGAAGCCTTCCAGACTGCACCGGCTGCACCAACACCTCAAGTCCAGCAACCCCTGGAGGAGGCTGTGTTCCCTCCATGTGTGGCCTAGCACCTCCTCCCCTTCAGAGCCAAGCCAGAGCCTGAGACATGGGTGGTCATTCCCACCCAGGGATTAGAAAGGGTCACTAGGCCTGAGGCCTGCGCAAGCTAAAGCTAAGCCAGCCAGGATTGGATCCATGCAGTTACCACACTGGGATGCCAGACTGGGCTCCCTGCCCCCTAAGGTGGGGGCTGGGGGGCTGCAGGAGGGGCCTGCCTCCACCTGGCCAGAATCTGCTCTCCCAGTTGGCCCATCTCAGCCAGTGATCAGGGCCCCAGACAGGCTTCAGGCTTAGTGCCCTTTCTGCAGAGGTAAGGAGAGGTAGGTGTCCCAGGGAGCCCAGGCTCCTGACCCCTCTCTGGCCTCCTTCCCCTAGGTTGCCCTCATCCACTTCTTCTTCAACCTGGCTGGCATCCTGCTGTGGTATGTGGTGCCCATCCTGCGGCTGCCCATCCCACTGGCCAAGCGCTTTGGAGATCTGACTGCCCGCTACCGCTGGGTGGCCATTGCCTACCTGCTCCTCAGCTTCCTGCTGCTCCCACTGGCTGCCTTCGGGCTTACCCTGGCCGGAAGCGCGGTGCTGGCTGCTGTCGGGGGGCCCCTGGCAGGGCTGGCGCTCCTCGTCATCCTGATGAACCTCCTGCAGCGGCACCGGCCGGCCTGGCTGCCCAGTTGTTTGCAGTCCTGGGCCTGGCTCCCCCTCTGGCTCCATTCTCTGGAGCCCTGGGACCGCCTGGTGAGCTGCTGCTTCCCCTGCAGGGCCTGCAGCTCCCCTCAGGCCACCACCAAGGAGGCCTACTGCTGCGAGAACGCCGAAGTCCTGGCGTCCCAGCAGTTGTGAGGGGCGGGCCCCCCACCCCACTGACCTCTGGGTGTCTTAGGGGAATCCCACGAGCAGAGGACTTCTGAGTAACCTGGTTGGCTTTCTTTGCAAATAAATGAGGCCAAGTCCCAGGTGTGGGTGATCTTCACTCCCGGACAGGGGATACCTGGGGAGGGCCCCCGCCGGGCTCCAGGAGAGTTGGAGATGGACGAGCGCCGATACTGCCCCCTAGCGGACAGTCGGGGGCTCGTGGCAAAAAAACCAGTGGGCGCCTGCTGTGCTGGGGGTGCGGGCCCCCGCGGACCCGGAACCCCAGGCTGCGGCCTCCAGGCACAGAATCGCCAAGCAGCATCTGGTCTGGAGCATGGAGACTTCCTGAAGCAAGCAGCTGGGTCCGGGAGGCAGGACACAGCCGAGGGCCCTTCCACGTGGGTGCCGGCAGGAGAGCCTGCGGGCTCCCACGCACCCTGCCCCGAGGATGCGTGCCAGGAGGCCCGCGAGGGTGTGGGCGGCCTGCTGTCAGGGCCCCAAGTCCCGCTGGTGTGTGGGGGAGTTAGGAGGGGACGGAGTGAGGGCCTGGTGGCCTGGAGGTGACACCCCCACCCCATTCTGCCCACCCTTCTCTAGGCTGGGTGAAGTTCGGGGGAAGGAGGGAAGGGGTGTCAGGGGTGGGAGACCCCTTGGTTCCTGGCTGGGCCAGGCCAGGCAGGCGCTCAGCAGGCCCAAGATCCACTAGGAGGCGGGTCCTGCCCTTCACCCTTGGCCCTACTTGCACCTGGAGCCCACATTACAGGCAAAATCCCTTGGCCACAAGGCAGTGGGCAAAGGCCAGTGGTCCAGGTGAGGGCAGCGAGGCTGAGCGCTGTGCCCCACCTGCGGGTGCACCCAGGGCTCCAGCCGCCCCCACTCTCCCTGCAGCCCTGCGGCGGTCCCACACCGTGAGGCTTGACTGCCGGCAGGCCACCAGACAAGAAGGAAGATGCCTCCCTGCCCCTCCAGCCCAGGGCTGCCCACAACCTCAGCCCAACAGCCCCATGCCACAGAGAAAAGAAAGCTTTGAGTAAATTCCATCTGTCACCTAGAATTCACACAGGCACAGACCAGCAGCCAGAGGCTGACCCCAGTCAGGGGTCTGGTTTGCCCCTTTTCTTAGTGAGCTGCTGCGCCCAGTCACCTCCTCCCAGTCCAGGGACACTGGCCTGATGGGGCGGCACATTCCTTCCCAGCGCCCCGGGTTTGCCTAGCCAGTGTTAATTGGAGAGAGGTTTGCATGGTCAGTATGAGGCCTGAGAGAGCCCTAGGGCCAGTTCTTGTCCAGGGCCCTCTCCTTTCACTTCCCCTTAGGATCCCCTGGCCCTCTTAGCCCCACAGGTCACCTGTCCTCCCAACAACCCACCAGGCCTTCTGAGCCTGGGGCTCACTGCCCGCCAGGGGAGTCGCCACCTGTTCTCAGAGCCGAGAGCAGCTTCAGAGGACCAAGCCCCCTGAGGCAGTCTCATGCACTCCGGCTGCCCCCCACACACCCACTTCTTTGCCCTCAGATGCTCCTGGGGCTCTGATATTAGTCTCATGGTCCCTCTGAGGGGAGTCCCCTGAGGAAAGGCTGCTGGCCAGTTCCCTGGGGAGGTGGAGAGGGCCCCCCTTCCCCACAGTGGGGAGGGGGTGAGAGGAGAAGAAAGCACTCCATGCACCTCTCCTTTTGGGGCGGGTGAGGCCACCCACAAAGGCTGACCACTAGGTCCTTTGAGGCCGTGAAGGACTGTCTGCCTGCTGCCCCTGCCTGGCGGTAACACAGCCTCCCTCTGGGACCATGGCCACGGGTAAACAGAGCTGTCGTTGTGGACGCCTCCAACGGCAGCAGGTGGGGCATGGCTCCCACCTGGACCTCCCTGTGTGGCTGGCCCTCTCTGCCCTGCATCCTGCCTATGCCCAAGCCCCC